>QGSO01000279.1:160412-393753 GCA_011037825.1 Carya cathayensis
GGCGAAGATAACGGACGGAAATGGGTGGGGTCCACATACATCCACGCGTCGCAACTCAGCGTTGGTATTTTCTTTCATACTCTAGCTCGTTTGATTCGGAAATCGTTCGCCTCGATTCTTTATTATAATTTTTATAAATTTTTTAATAAAATATAATAAATAATTCTCCTTTTTTAAAATTATCTAAACCAAATCAACCCTCAAGATATTTTCAATTTTTTTTCTTTATCCATCGAATTAAGTTTAATTTAATTTTTTTTTTTTTTAACAAAAAAACACATCCATATTCATTAATTAGTATCTAATTCAGACAACACAACCACACCAATACAGTTTGGTGTGAAATCCAAATCTGCACACATAGAATTACATAATAAGGTATCCTTTGCAAGCAAATATGCCACTTGATTAAATTCCCTCTTAGCATAGCAAATCTATCAAACAGCTTAATCATATATGTTAGCTTGATTTCCTCCGCAATATGCTCAAACTTAGGGAAATTCTTCTAAGGCTTATTTACTGCATCAACCACTAGCTTAGCATCTCTTTCTAGTATCATTTTCTCAAAATCCAGATCATGACAGAACATACAAGCAGTCAATGCTGCTCTAGCTTCTGCTGAAGTGGAGTCTGCATAAAAAACAGCAGGTTCTCTCATAGCTACCAAGACCTCCCTATGAAAGTCTCTTACTACACCACCCCAATACCTATCAGAGTGTTCTTTATCAACTACTACATCCTAGTTAGCCTTAACCCATGGCCTCTTGGGTAGTGACCATGCTATTCAAACTATCTAAAACTACATTGTTGCACCCTCTTTGTCTTGGCATTCTGAAAATCCTGCAATTGATCCCTGGCGTGACCAACAAGGACTGTAAGGTGAACGAGAAAATTCTCATATAGAAAAGCATTTCTCCTAAGCCAAATCTTCCTCGTAATAATTGACACTTCAGTAAATTCTTGTTGATCAAGGAACCATTCATGTGCTCCATAAGAGATAGAAAGTCCAACCCCCAACCACTCATTTTTTGACAACCAGTACTCTAAACATCCTTAGCTATAGAAAAGCATTTTCCCTAAGCCAAATCTTCCTCATAATAATTAACACTTCGGTGAATTCTTGTTGATCAAGGAACCATTCATGTGCTCCATAAGAGATAGAAAGTCCAACCCCCAACCACTCATTTTTTGACAACCAGTACTCTAAACATCCTTAGCTATAGCAAAATTCCTAAGGGCATGAACTACATCTCCAGAAAACAAACCACAAATGGGACAAGGATAGATTTAATCACCCTCTTACTCACTAAATTTGCTATTGTTGGTAAACCATTGTGACATGATTTCCAAATAAAAACCTTAACCACCATTGGAGTAGGCAGATTCCATAGTTGTTTCCAAACAAATCTAGAGTTGACTTGTTGGAAGGTTCACTAGAGCTTCTGTCAAGCAGCATCTTTTGTAAGTGATGAGCACTTTTCATAGAAAAAGTGCCAGAATGAGTATACTATAATATCTGCTTATCTTCACTACTCATAAATACCAAGAGGGATCTATAGTATATTTCAGCATTAATATCATTGAAGTTAACTCTCACAATATTTGCATTCCACCTCCAATTAACAACATTAATCAATTTATGAACTTTAGCTGAGATGGGCAGTTCAGTAGGAGGAGCCTGAACTATATAAGTCCAAGGTTTAGGAATCCATCTGTCATACCATATAGAAACTGACCTCCCATTTCCAATTCTCTAGATAATATCTTCTTAGCACCCTAAATTGATCTCCAAGCATACGAAGGTTGATATCCTAATCTGGAATTCAGAAAGTTTCCATTTCCATAATATTTCATCGCATAACTTTTGCTACAAGAGAAATAGGGTTATGATATAATCTCACCCTTGTTTAGCAAAGAGAGTCTTATTAAAACACTCCCTCTCTATCTCTCTCAGAGGCTTAGAACTCTTCAAAACCATAAACAGACAATCCGTCTTAAGTTCCTATCGTCGTCTTCTTCGATCTTCATCACACTATCCAAACTCTAATCTCAGATAGCGATGGATCCCAATCCGAAAAGCTTCCCGATCCTCTCCTACGTCATGGCCCGACTACCTTCTCTTGGACCCAGACCTGCTGCTCCCACCTCCGAATTTGACCTTGAACAGCCGCCGACGCCGCACTCAGATCCTTCTTCCTCTTCGGTTCAGGTCCGAATTGAGGAAGACATGCCTCACTTGACCCACCCGGCGGTCCTGGCCTCTATGACCCGCGCAATCTCCGACGTCGCCCAGACCCGATCCGTGCTTTATACCCTGGGTCCCCGCCCCGACCACGAGGCGGTCGACAATGCCAGGTCCAGGCTCGCTGAAATCGAAGCCAACCTGGCTAAACAGCTTGAGGAAATCGTGCTCTCCCCCCGCCCGACAGACGTCGACCGCCTCCAATGGCGATCGCACCTATCGGAGCGTGAGGACGACTATAGGAGGTCGGCTGATAAGGAGAAGCTAGCCTGCAAGGCGGTGCTCGCGGTGGACGAGATGTACGACGCTTACGAGAAGCTTCTGAAACAGGCGGAGGAGAGGCTGGAGAAGATTTACGAGACGGCACAGACCACGGCGGGGGTGTATTCTCCGGAGGATGAGTTCTCGCCGCAGACTGAGGAGCCGAACGAGGAAGTGATTGGGATTTTGCAGGCGGCGTCTGGGGAAGGATTGGAGCAGGTCGATTTGTCGGGTCGTAGGTTGAGGTTCTTGCCGGAGGCTTTCGGTCGGATTCGGAGCCTGGTTGCGCTTGACATTTCGAGTAATCAACTTGAGGTAATTTTACAATTTTCTTGTTAGCACAATTTTGTGGTAATCCTAGATGTACGGGCTTGGACTATGCAAATTCTGGTAGTTGTATGCTTCATTCAGTAGGACTGTGACTGTATTAGACGGACAGGATGTATAACTTTATTTTTTGTTGTATTTTAACATAAGTTTTTGACTGGAATATGTAATTGGTGAATCAAAATGGATTAATCCTTCTGAAAAATCATAGCCCCTAGTAGTGGAACGCGTTTGTGTCCACAAAATGGATTTACAATTATTCTTGGGTCAAGGCGTCGGGCTCATGTGGTGACTATTCTTATTTTTGTTTTACGGTTCGAATTCAAAATTTCTCTCTTTAGCAACTCGAGTTTTTTTTAGGTAGCAACTGGAGTTTGGTTATGGCAGGTTTCAAATGAATTACAGTTGCGGAGTTTAGACAGAAATTAGAAGTTTAGATGGTACACGCTGGATGTGGCCGCATCATTGAATTCCTTTCTAGGCTCAAAACATATTTTTAAGCCTTTCTAAGCTTAATACATTATTCTAGAAGCAGCTGCACAATGATAATCTTGTAAGGAAGCCAAAAATAGCACTCTTGTTCCACAAAATCCATACAAGAAACTATTTAAACAAAGAACACAAAATCGCAGATGTTCAAACTCATTAAAAATAAAACATATAATCTTAACTTGTTCAAAGGCTTTAAATATGGTGAGGCTTTCGTCAAGAGATCTTAGATATAAAATTAAGTGCTCTGTTCATGTTTTGTTCCCGGGTTAAATCAGTGGTAATTCGTTTTGCTATATTTAGCTGCTTTTCTGGCGTAATTTCTCATTTTTAAAGTTCCATTTCTGGCATAATTCAGTGTCATGTTTTGCAAATATCCAAAGTTTGATTATTTCATGTCCATTTCTGCCTTTTGGTATGTTGTTAAAATTTCCATCAAATTTTATCTTCTGATTGTCGTATTTTCCCTTGCATTCAATTGAATTCTGGGTGAAAGTAACAGGTCATCCCTGACTCGATAGCGGGACTAGAAAATCTTGAGGAGTTTAACGCCTCATCTAATCTTTTGGGGTCTCTGCCTGACTCAATTGGCTTGTTACAAAAACTGAAAATTCTGAAAGTCTCAGGGAACAAGCTGGGTTCCCTCCCTGACAGTATCTGTCATTGCCGGTAATTATCAAAGCAAAAACTAAAGAAAAAAATAGTGCCATATTCTTTTCCCTTTTTCCTTTCTTTTATGATATGTAGTTGTCTTTCAATATATATTCAGGTCACTGGTGGAGATAGATGTGAGCTTCAACAACCTGACATATTTGCCAACAAATATTGGTTATGAATTAGTAAATCTAAAGAAGCTTTCAATACATTTGAACAAGATTCGTTCCCTTCCCAGTTCTGTATGTGAGATGAAGTCTTTGCGCTGGTTGGATGCTCACTTCAATGAGCTCCATGGCCTTCCTCTTGCGATTGGAAGATTGACTAATCTTGAAATTCTCAATCTTGGCAGTAATTTTAGTGACCTAAAGGAACTCCCTGACACATTTGGTGATTTGACAAACCTCAAGGAACTTGATCTCAGCAACAATCAAATCCATGCTCTTCCTGATACATTTGGTCGGCTTGACAATTTGACCAAACTCAACTTGGAACAAAATCCTCTTGTAATTCCGCCAGCTGAGGTTGTGAGTAAAGGAGTTGAAGCTGTCAAAGTTTTTATGGCTAAGTGGTGGCTTGAGATACTGGCGGAGGAAGAAAGGAAGAGCATGCTTGAAATGCAAGAACATGCCCAGACCGGATGGTTGACCCGCAGTACCTCATGGGTGAAAAATTATGTCTCGAGTGTTTCAGATTATTTGGGCTCTCCCAGGGGATCTCCTAGGGACCCTTATCTTGATCAGCAGCTATGATGCTGATAAATTTGATTTTGATGTCTCACTTTCTCTTGCCCGAATGTGAAGCTGATGTTACGGCTTGAGGTCGAAGAGATGGCCATGATCTGCTGCAATCTTCTCGCTTCCTATTTTTCACTACATCCAGTCAGCCTTCAGGGTGGCTGAGCATCTTCAGATTTTGTTCTTTTTCCAGTTAAGTTGGTTGGGTATACGAGTTTGTAGGAAATCTAATAGGTATGGCCTGCTGTGACTTTTCTTTTTGATGACAGTAGTTGATTTTGCTTATAGTTGTACATCCAGTATAATCTGGATTATCAGAATTTTTGCACCCATCTTCTTTCAGCTTTCACCACTTAAAACAAAATTGTGCAGCTCCTTGCCAGAGGGAACATCATGCTACAAGGCAGCCATGTTGACCTGCAATGTCATGTCACAGCAGGCGATAAACTGTCGATGTCTTTTTTTTTTTTAAATGCATATGTTGGCTAACAGATGTCCAAAGATATTATATATGATTTTGAACTGCATGGTAACAGTTTCAATAAAATCATGCAATCAATTCTATTTATGAATGAAAGCATTCGTTTTTTGATAGTATCTATTTTAATGTACAACATGAGGTTTTTGATCATTTCACTTGTCAAAATATCATGTGTTTTACATTGAATATATACTACATATTTTACTGGAAATGAAGAAAGAGATAATATATCTGGCAACACTCATTTTTTAAAAAATAGATAAATTTAGAATTTACATGAAAAAATTATATTTTAATTATGAATCTCACTACTTTTTTTAAAAAATACACGATACTTGCATATTCCAAAACTATATCTAAAATTACTATAATCGCAGACAGCATGATAACCTCGGTATATTTTTGGAATTGTGTCGGTAATCATATCCCAAATGTCTTCAATAATTATTTATTGAACAAGTCCTAAATGTCTTCATTAATTTCTGGAAAAACTTAGTGTGTTTTTTCTTTTCATATCTCGAAGCATTTCGGTTTACAGGAGCATATATAATTCCCTAAACGATTAGTCAGTACATGGTAGAGGGGCTGCGTATGGACCCCAGCATCCGGCCCTATCACCCGCTCAACTGTCGGGCGGACAGATCTATCATCAAACCTAAAGATACTTCTTCCAAATTCATACATCAAACCTCAACTACACATATTTAACAAAAATAATAATAAAAAACACCCAGATCAAACTTGAAATATCCACCGGCCAGTGAGTATCTCATAGAGAAACCACCTTGAGAAGAAAAAGTGGAGGAGAAGAGAAGAGAAAGAAGATGACGGACTCTAGGGTTGGGCCCGCGATGAAAGAGGATATGAAGAAGATGGGGATTCTTTTTGTTTTTTTTTTTTTTGGGGTTGGGGAGGGGGGGGGGGGGGGGGGGGGGTGGGGGGTTCATAGAGAAGGGAAAAGGAAAGGAAAGAGAGATAGGGAGTTGCTAGGATTTTTTCTTCCCTTATATACCCTTAGAGAGACAAATGAGGGGAGGGAGATAATTTACCCTATAAGGAAAAGACGTCGTTTTGAATCTATAACTCTTTAAAACAATGTCATTTTATTCTAACTTTTTTAACATATATATATTTAATATATATGTATGTGTGTGTGTGGGCCGGAGGGATAGGTGAAACCAAGGTCGGGACTAGGCCTAGCTCGGCACCTCACCTGCCCCGCCTTTGTACATGGGTGGGCACCCGCCCATCTTCCCGCCTCTATCAAAGGCTAGGTACGGGTACCCGACTCAAGCCTATAAACAATTAATATTATGGCGTGTTTGCTAATTTCTACATTATAGTTGGCATGGCCAAGCTATCAGATCTGAAATTAATTTTAACTTATCACTCATCTAAAGAAATCAAGCGCTTGCCTTGCACGTGTCCTCTGCTGAAACTATAACTTTACTAG
This sequence comes from Carya cathayensis, assembly GCA_011037825.1. Taxonomy (NCBI): domain Eukaryota; kingdom Viridiplantae; phylum Streptophyta; class Magnoliopsida; order Fagales; family Juglandaceae; genus Carya; species Carya cathayensis. The sequence goes on from QGSO01000279.1 coordinate 167,057, forward strand.
TTATCATCAGGCACATCATACGTCAGATTTTCTCAAACTTTTTGTGAAGATCATATACGTAAAACATAACCATTTACAACATCGTCTCACTCTTGGGTTTTCCTTAGCCATTCAAACATCATAAAATAGAGAGATCTGTGACGAACCCAAAACTGTGAAGACACAGACTTAGGATGGACAAGTTCCTTAAAATTTAACTGGTTCGAAATAGTTTGGGATATAAATGATTTGACTCAAACAAAGGAAAATTAATGTAACGACTAATTATTTTAATGTACAAAGCTTGCCTCTGATTTATTATTCGTGCAACACAAATCTCCAATCTCCCAGCTGTAAGGAATTTACATTTTCTGCAGAGATTTTAAACAAGAAAGCACAACCCAAATGCATTGATAGGGTCCTCGGTCGAGATCCTAGACACCAAGCTGCCGCGCCCCTTCTTGCTCCTTGATGACCGATGTGAAATGCCACTTGCTTGACTGTGATGGTTTTGGCTGAGTTCGTATGAGGGCTCAATGGCTGATGGTGGGCGAGATTCTAGTCACTGGGCGTGCATGCATGCATGTGCAGTGGCTGAGTGGGCTAAAAACGGTTGAGTGGGATGAGGCGGTTAAGTGGCTGGCTGACCAAGTCAGGCACACGTGTCTCCTGCTGGTGGGCTGACCAAGTCAGGCACACAGGTGTCTCCTGATGGTGGCTGAACAAGTCAAGCACAGGTGTCGCTTGCTTGGGGGGCTGACCAGGTCGAGCACAGGTGTCTTCGGCTGATGAAGCACACGTGGCTAATGGTGGTTTTAGTGGGTTGGCCGAGTGGGTGATGGTTGAGCGGTTTAAGGGATAGTTGGTTACTCCCTACAAAGTAAGGAAGCGGTTATGGCTTGACAGGTGGCAAGGGTTGGGCGAGTGGCTTGGCTGGTGGGTGGTAACTGTCAGCTTGTCCCTGACCTTGCTCCAGATTCGACCAGGGTGGTCTGGTGCAGACCAGATGCCCTTCAATGGCAACTCGTGGCTGCCTTATGCGGTGCCCCACTCGAACGGTTCAAAATGCTCAGCAATCAAATGTGAATGCAATGCAATTAACACAATCCACAATGCTGAAATACCTCAATAATGCATTAATCAAAGGAAAAACAATGAAATGAATAGGTTACCCTGATTCACGAATTGCACAGGGTGAGCCTTCTCCTTTGGGATTCACGGATTGCACCCAATGGAGCCTAAGTGACAAAGCACCAATGTGTCTATGAGGGCTGACAAGCCAAATTCGTTCAAATGTTCAAAGATAAAGATAACTTATGTTCTAGTCCCTAACATATACTAGAAATCAATTAAAATGATTACAAAAGAAAATGGTTGCTGGGTCCACGCCTCCTGGTTAAGGCCTCATGCTGTCAGTGGCCTATGGGTGGTCTGGCTGACTCACAGCATGGGCTGCTTGCTTGTGTGCGTGGGTCTTCTGGTTGGCCTGCCAGGCTAGCCTTGGCTGGTCCATGGTCCTTGCATGTGTGACCCAGGTTGTGTGGGCTGGGCGCTATTGGTGAGTCGTTGGGTTGGACCATGGTGCGCTCAAGCATGGCAGGCTGCTGCATGGCCCAGACCAATGGGGCCTGGGCGTTGGTCAGTATGGCCCAGGCTATGATGCTTGGGCGTTGGTCAGCAGGGCCCTGGCCAAAGCCAGGGCGTTGATCAGCATGGCCCTGGTTAAGACCAGGGCGTTGAGCAGCAAGGCCTTGGCCAAGGCCAAGGCCAAGGCGTTGAGCGGCATGCTAACGTGCGTGGGCATGCTGGGTAGCCACACCGTCAATTCCAAGGTGGGCGTGCATGCGTGCGCTGCGCGGGCGCCTAGGCCATGCATGGGCCTTGTGCCTACGCACAGGCCATGCATGCGCGCGGTGTGTGCGCGAAGCCCATGCGTGCGTGCTGCGCACGCGCACTAGGCGTGCGTGCAGTCTAGCCGTGCGCTGAGCATGGTTTGCCAACCTCGCTTGCGTGCGCGTACTGACTGTTCGCTGCCTGATGGTGGGTGACCGTGGCCTAGCATTCACCAAGGGCTCGGTCTGTGGGCAATCAAGCGACGCCAATAGTGCTGCTGGCGTGCTGTCCTGGCACGGGCGGGTGCTGGTCAAGGCATGGCCCGTGACCTCCTGCCTTGGGGTTTTGACATGCATTCTCTTGGGGGAAAATACAGTGTTGAACCAAAATTTGCTAGCCACGACACTACTAAAACGGGTGCGCGAAAGGACTCAAAAGCTCCAATCCATTTACAACGAGGAGAATGCTAAATGCTACACTCTCATATCGCTTCGACGTGGCATTGTCCCTCAACAATTGATTTTTTTTTTTTAAATTAAAAAAAAAAAATTGATCTAAGGGTTAATGGACAATGCCATATCAATACAGTGATACGGAAGTAGGATTGCAGTGTAACATATAACATAACTCCTTCGAAAAATTGTATAGAAAATACTTGATGATTCAATGTTACTACTTACCAGTAAATCTTGTTCTACTGAAATGATCAATTATATAATCTGAAACTTCTAATACCCCATAATTCTGGGTTTCTTGAAGGTCCTCACTTTTCCAATGGGGCAGAGATAAGAGATAATATGATTTTGGCCCTCGAAACTTTCCGGGCCAGCAACTTCCACCTTGCATCATCCTTCTTTTTCTCCTGCTGCATTCTCAACTTAAACTGCATGTCACATTCCCAGAACATCAACATCAATGACAATCAATGATGAAAATAATGCCGCATTCCATGTGATTGCCATTGCAGATAAAAAGAGCACCATGTCAACGACAATCAATGGGACATAGTTCACCAGAAAAAGACTAGTAGGTGGACTTCTGAGACCCAAAATCGTGTATTTATTAAAGCATAGGTACAATGCATTCCAAGTATGATGAGACTCTTTAAATGTACAGGTCTGACTCTACAAACCCATTAAAGTTACCTCTATTTCATAAAATGGAGTTGTACCTACTAATGAAGGTTATATACCAAATTGAAAACACTTATGTGACGCCCCCAAATTCTGCTTGGGATTGAACGGACATTTGAAGCGTCGAGACATGCAACACAAGGTTACCTGCCCCCGTTCATGACATATAAGATGCAATGTTCCTAACATGCATCTAGCATTATGCAATATTCGCAGCGGATAATTTTTTTCTTTAGCAATACTATGCACCAAACTAAAAATTATCCCAAATACTTGAAACATATTTCATACATAAAGGCATACTAAAAAGCCGTGATCACCACACTAGTCCAAAATGGTTGTGATCAAAAGAATACTTGAAATACAACTCCAAAAGTACAAGTATTAACCTAAGTTAAATACAATACCATCATCAACATCGCACCGTGGCCTAGTTGACCGTATTCAGTTGGTCAGATTCCAATTCTCCTTCGGGTCCTGTAACAAGATCTACCATTCGGGGGGAATGGTAGTTGGGACTACCACAGTGAGATTTGATTACAAATCTCAGTAAGTTAACATAAAACTCACACACAGGTTAAAGATGCATGCATGGCAGTAAAAGTATAAATGCATAAGTATAGTCGTACATAAGCATAGCATAACTTGACATATAGCATGAACGTAAACATGCATAACATAAATAAGAACTTGAAAATAACATAAACTTGAACATAACATGACATGAACATAACATATACGTGAGCATAACATAACATGGACTTGATCTAAAACTTGACTTATCATGTATTTGATCTGAAACTGGACTTAACATAAACTTGGAATATTATTCAATTGTCTTGATTAATAACGTGCATTAATACGTACTCCACAGTTGTTGTGGCCCCACGTATTCAAATAACATAAAACATAATACGTACTCCACAGTTGTTGTGGCCCCACGTATTCTACGTGTCACAATTGCTGTGTCTCACGTAGTGTATGCTCCACAGTTGTTGTGGCCCCATACTTCATGTAACATAAAATATAATACGTACTCCACAGTTGTTGTGGCCCCACGTATTCTACGATGTCACAATTGCTGTGTCTCACGTAGTGTATGCTCCACAGTTGTTGTGGCCCCATACTTCATGTAACATAAAATATAATACGTACTCCACAGTTGTTGTGGCCCCACGCATTATAAGTAACATAAATATAATACGTACTCCACAGTTGTTGTGGCCCCACGCATTATAAGTAACATAAATATAATACGTACTCCACAGTTGTTGTGGCCCCACGCATTATAAGTAACATAAAATATAATACGTACTCCACAGTTGTTGTGGCCCCACGCATTATAAGTAACATAAATATAATACGTACTCCACAGTTGTTGTGGCCCCACGCATTATAAGTAACATAAAATATAATACGTACTCCACAGTTGTTGTGGCCCCACGCATTATAAGTAACATAAAATATAATACGTACTCCACAGTTGTTGTGGCCCCACGTATTATACGTAACATAACATATCTTATCTTTCTTAATGCATGAGATATTAATTAATATCATATACTTTTCTAACATGGCGTATACTTGTAAATGGCACCATATGATTTAATCATAACATTTCATGGCATACTTAACATGGCATACTTATAACATACATCATTGTATGACAGAAAAGATTATGTAACAGATAATTATTCATGAGAGATTAAATCATACGTAACAATAAACATGTAATGACATAGCATGACATGGCATATACGATAACATACATACATAAATTGTAGTTCTCTTACCCATCACACATACACAATAAACTGATAGTAAGTTAGAGGCTAACTTACCTCGATCGTCGCGTTCTATGAGAATAGAGCGCGAAACACGAGGAACTGCACAACAGCTGGAAGAGGAACACTCAAGTCCTTAAGATTTTCACTTCTGAACTCAATTGTCATATTATGAGCACTTGCAACACCACGGCAACTTGAGGTTTCACTATACCCAGAAGAGATAATTTGACTTCAGAAAGCCTTTGCACTAAAACAAGTTCATTAAAATTATCAATAATAACCAAACAAACAATTCCTTTCTCAATCCATATACTCTTAGCCATAGTCAACCACAAGATGACACCAGTCACCCCGGACTATAATCCATAACACCACTGCTTCGGGACACTGTCATACAGTTTCCCAACACTACACCATACGCTCTACACTTCTCTGTTACGCCATCCAACCCTTCGTGACACGCCATCCGGTGTTTCACGACTTAATACAGAGTACACTCACGTGAACTCTCTTCCATCCACACTGACAAAACCCATCACTGCGATACACGTCTCACGGTGCATCGCTACGCGACACGGAGTACGCACTACGCGTACTTCCTTCGCTACAACACTCATCAACACGATGCACATCACACGATGCATCGCCATACAACACGGAGTACACTACATGCTACTCCCTTCCTTCTACGACACACATCACTACAGCGCACGTCGCGCGGCGCGTCGCTGCATTACACAGAATACGCTACACGCGTATTCTCTTCACACAACCCGCCGTATCACATCTACGGCATCCATCTCACGCCTATACTTCACAGCACAGTCCACAAAATACACAATCAAACTCAACACTTCACAACCACACTTCGCTTCACAACTACGCAACGAACTCCACAAATACAACTACACAATCCACAAACCAACCAACTAACTATTTTAAACGTAAAATAACTAGAGATAGAAGGTTATACCATCGACGGGATAACCCGTGCGTCGCTCGCTGCTCGTCACGAACATGCGTCGGAGGAGCGTACGTGGCGGTACGGTGTCTGTCCACCACATAAAGTGGTAGTTTGGGCTTGAGAAAGGCTAGGCGTGGTCTTGGAAGACTCACGGTCGCCTCGTGGTGGTCAAAGGTGACGGAGCACGGCGGCATCACGCCGTGAACAGTAACTCCGAACGGTGAGCGGAGGAGACGCGAGGTAGCGAAAAGCCATAGAACTTCATGGAAAGCTAGGGAAAGGTAGAGGAACATGTGGTGGAGCTGTGGTGGCGAGGTGGTGGTCGGACGGTGGCTAACGGCGGCAGATCGGCCGTTTGAAACCATTTTTGGCCTTGGAGAGTGCGGGAGAGTGTGAGCTCTACGAAGCTCCGTTGGCCATGAAATTTCTTGGAGAGGTTCATGAGGATGAGAGGAACAAGATGGTGGTGGTGAAACACCACGGGTGGCCGTGTACGGCGGCGCACGGTGGTGCAACCGAACGGGTGTTTTGAGAAACCCATATGAAAAAAATGAGAGTTTGGGAAAAAGAAAGACATGGGGAGGAAGCCCTTGATGAGGTGAGTCCATTGGTGGTGCTTGGTGGCTGATTTGGCCACGTATGGTGGTCCAAAAATGTGAAAAACCCTTAGAGACCCATTTGTTGGAGGCGAGAGTGGTGGCTAACGGTGGCTCGGATGGAGGTGAAACTTGGTTGGGATGTTCACCGGTGAGAGGGGAAGAAATCTGGGTGGGTGGTGTAGTCCACGCCGCCGGCGAGCGGCGGTTCTGGGCGGAGAAAGAAATCGGCAACAGGGGAGAAAACAGGGCAGGGGCAGCAACTTCCGGGGGCTCTCGGCGACTAACGGCTGGTCCGATGGCTCTGAAAATTGGTGTGTATGAACTATGGTGAAAGGGGAAGAGAATGGCGGGGGTGGTGTACGACACCTCCACCGGACGGCGGAGAAACGGGCGGTCAAAGGGGCGGCGACGGTAATGAGACAAGAAGGAAGAGCACGGGAAGAGAGAGAGAATTGGTGGCCGGCGTTGCACACCTCCGGTGCAGATGTGTTCGCCGGTGAGGGAGGGACATGCCGGAGGTGGAGGTGAGGCACGGCGGCCGGAGGTGGCGCCGGTAGGAAGCTAGAACCGATCAGCTATGGTGGAAGGGTGTAAGTCGACCATGGAGAGAAGGAGAGGAAAGAGAAGGAAAAAAAAGAAAAAAGGAAAAATGAAGGAAAAAGGGTAGGAGCCTAGGTAATAAACTTCAATCCTACGTTTTGGGATCCTCAAATAATTCAACGGTGAATTAAAACACTGATTAAAAACGCGTAAATGTTTTATTTTAAATAAAACACTTTAAATAAAACACCACGATGAATTAAGGTAGAATATTATTTTATAAACTAAAATTTATAAAATAATATTTCCTCATCATTATATAAAATGATAAAGTACCGTTAATTAATCGAAGATGATAAAACCAATTAATTTAAATAAGAGTTTTCAACGTAAAATTAAACATCTTAATATCTTAAAACAACTAAAATATTTAATCTAAGTAATTATCCACAATTATAATATTTTCAGAGCTCATTAAATTATTATAATTGTGCTACTTTAAAAACAAGCTTATCTAATACTTTGAAATTCGATGGATAAGATCCGGGAAAACGCCATCGAGGTACAACGCTTAGGATAAAACTGTTCATGATTTTACAGCTGTCGGTGAAGAACAAATTACGTGATTTACGGAAAAGATAATCTATACGCGTGATTCCAGATGAGGGTAAAGACGAGAGAGATGTGATTGCTGTCGGGAAAGAATCCAAAACTGATTATTTTAGCGGGCTGTTGCACTCTCTTTGCTAAACAAGGGTGAGATTATATCAGAACCCTATTTCTCTTGTAGCAAAAGTTATGCTGATGAAATATTATGGAAATGGAGACTTTCTGAATTCCAGATTAGGATATCAACCTTCGTATGCTTGGAGATCAATTTAGGGTGCTAAGAAGATATTATCTAGAGAATTGGAAATGGGAGGTCAGTTTCTATATGGTATGACAGATGGATTCCTAAACCTTGGACTTATATAGTTCAGGCTCCTCCTACTGAACTGCCCATCTCAGCTAAAGTTCATAAATTGATTAATGTTGTTAATTGGAGGTGGAATGCAAATATTGTGAGAGTTAACTTCAATGATATTAATGCTGAAATATACTATAGATCCCTCTTGGTATTTATGAGTAGTGAAGATAAGCAGATATTATAGTATACTCATTCTGGCACTTTTTCTATGAAAAGTGCTCATCACTTACAAAAGATGCTGCTTGACAGAAGCTCTAGTGAACCTTCCAACAAGTCAACTCTAGATTTGTTTGGAAACAACTATGGAATCTGCCTACTCCAATGGTGGTTAAGGTTTTTATTTGGAAATCATGTCACAATGGTTTACCAACAATAGCAAATTTAGTGAGAAAGAGGGTGATTAAATCTATCCTTGTCCCATTTGTGGTTTGTTTTCTGGAGATGTAGTTCATGCCCTTAGGAATTTTGCTATAGCTAAGGATGTTTAGAGTACTGGTTGTCAAAAAATGAGTGGTTGGGGGTTGGACTTTCTATCTCTTATGGAGCACATGAATGGTTCCTTGATCAACAAGAATTCACCGAGGTGTTAATTATTATGAGGAAGATTTGGCTTAGGGAAAATGCTTTTCTATAGCTAAGGATGTTTAGAGTACTGGTTGTCAAAAAATGAGTGGTTGGGGGTTGGACTTTCTATCTCTTATGGAGCACATGAATGGTTCCTTGATCAACAAGAATTTACTGAAGTGTCAATTATTACGAGGAAGATTTGGCTTAGGAGAAATGCTTTTCTATATGAGAATTTTCTCGTTCACCTTACAGTCCTTGTTGGTCACGCCAGGGATCAATTGCAGGATTTTCAGAATGCCAAGACAAAGAGGGTGCAACAATGTAGTTTTAGATAGTTTGAATAGCATGGTCACTACCCAAGAGGCCATGGGTTAAGGCTAACTAGGATGTAGTAGTTGATAAAGAACACTCTGATAGGTATTGGGGTGGTGTAGTAAGAGACTTTCATAGGGAGGTCTTGGTAGCTATGAGAGAACCTGCTGTTTTTTGTGCAGACTCCACTTCAGCAGAAGCTAGAGCAGCATTGACTGCTTGTATGTTCTGTCATGATCTGGATTTTGAGAAAATGATACTAGAAAGAGATGCTAAGCTAGTGGTTGATGCAGTAAATAAGCCTTAGAAGAATTTCCCTAAGTTTGAGCATATTGCGGAGGAAATCAAGCTAACATATATGATTAAGCTGTTTGATAGATTTGCTATGCTAAGAGGGAATTTAATCAAGTGGCATATTTGCTTGCAAAGGATACCTTATTATGTAATTCTATGTGTGCAGATTTGGATTTCACACCAAACTGTATTGGTGTGGTTGTGTTGTCTGAATTAGATACTAATTAATGAATATGGATGTGTTTTTTTGTTAAAAAAAAAAAAAAAATTAAATTAAACGTAATTCGATGGATAAAGAAAAAAAATTGAAAATATCTTGAGGGTTGATTTGGTTTAGATAATTTTAAAAAAGGGGAATTATTTATTATATTTTATTAAAAAATTTATAAAAATTATAATAAAGAATCGAGGCGAACGATTTCCGAATCAAACGAGCTAGAGTATGAAAGAAAATACCAACGCTGAGTTGCGACGCGTGGATGTATGTGGACCCCACCCATTTCCGTCCGTTATCTTCGCCGAAATGCTCCACCCCCAATCCCCCCCCCCCCATCTCTCTCTCTATCTCTCTCTATCTCTCTCAGAGGCTTAGAACTCTTCAAAACCATAAACAGACAATCCGTCTTAAGTTCCTATCGTCGTCTTCTTCGATCTTCATCACACTATCCAAACTCTAATCTCAGATAGCGATGGATCCCAATCCGAAAAGCTTCCCGATCCTCTCCTACGTCATGGCCCGACTACCTTCTCTTGGACCCAGACCTGCTGCTCCCACCTCCGAATTTGACCTTGAACAGCCGCCGACGCCGCACTCAGATCCTTCTTCCTCTTCGGTTCAGGTCCGAATTGAGGAAGACATGCCTCACTTGACCCACCCGGCGGTCCTGGCCTCTATGACCCGCGCAATCTCCGACGTCGCCCAGACCCGATCCGTGCTTTATACCCTGGGTCCCCGCCCCGACCACGAGGCGGTCGACAATGCCAGGTCCAGGCTCGCTGAAATCGAAGCCAACCTGGCTAAACAGCTTGAGGAAATCGTGCTCTCCCCCCGCCCGACAGACGTCGACCGCCTCCAATGGCGATCGCACCTATCGGAGCGTGAGGACGACTATAGGAGGTCGGCTGATAAGGAGAAGCTAGCCTGCAAGGCGGTGCTCGCGGTGGACGAGATGTACGACGCTTACGAGAAGCTTCTGAAACAGGCGGAGGAGAGGCTGGAGAAGATTTACGAGACGGCACAGACCACGGCGGGGGTGTATTCTCCGGAGGATGAGTTCTCGCCGCAGACTGAGGAGCCGAACGAGGAAGTGATTGGGATTTTGCAGGCGGCGTCTGGGGAAGGATTGGAGCAGGTCGATTTGTCGGGTCGTAGGTTGAGGTTCTTGCCGGAGGCTTTCGGTCGGATTCGGAGCCTGGTTGCGCTTGACATTTCGAGTAATCAACTTGAGGTAATTTTACAATTTTCTTGTTAGCACAATTTTGTGGTAATCCTAGATGTACGGGCTTGGACTATGCAAATTCTGGTAGTTGTATGCTTCATTCAGTAGGACTGTGACTGTATTAGACGGACAGGATGTATAACTTTATTTTTTGTTGTATTTTAACATAAGTTTTTGACTGGAATATGTAATTGGTGAATCAAAATGGATTAATCCTTCTGAAAAATCATAGCCCCTAGTAGTGGAACGCGTTTGTGTCCACAAAATGGATTTACAATTATTCTTGGGTCAAGGCGTCGGGCTCATGTGGTGACTATTCTTATTTTTGTTTTACGGTTCGAATTCAAAATTTCTCTCTTTAGCAACTCGAGTTTTTTTTAGGTAGCAACTGGAGTTTGGTTATGGCAGGTTTCAAATGAATTACAGTTGCGGAGTTTAGACAGAAATTAGAAGTTTAGATGGTACACGCTGGATGTGGCCGCATCATTGAATTCCTTTCTAGGCTCAAAACATATTTTTAAGCCTTTCTAAGCTTAATACATTATTCTAGAAGCAGCTGCACAATGATAATCTTGTAAGGAAGCCAAAAATAGCACTCTTGTTCCACAAAATCCATACAAGAAACTATTTAAACAAAGAACACAAAATCGCAGATGTTCAAACTCATTAAAAATAAAACATATAATCTTAACTTGTTCAAAGGCTTTAAATATGGTGAGGCTTTCGTCAAGAGATCTTAGATATAAAATTAAGTGCTCTGTTCATGTTTTGTTCCCGGGTTAAATCAGTGGTAATTCGTTTTGCTATATTTAGCTGCTTTTCTGGCGTAATTTCTCATTTTTAAAGTTCCATTTCTGGCATAATTCAGTGTCATGTTTTGCAAATATCCAAAGTTTGATTATTTCATGTCCATTTCTGCCTTTTGGTATGTTGTTAAAATTTCCATCAAATTTTATCTTCTGATTGTCGTATTTTCCCTTGCATTCAATTGAATTCTGGGTGAAAGTAACAGGTCATCCCTGACTCGATAGCGGGACTAGAAAATCTTGAGGAGTTTAACGCCTCATCTAATCTTTTGGGGTCTCTGCCTGACTCAATTGGCTTGTTACAAAAACTGAAAATTCTGAAAGTCTCAGGGAACAAGCTGGGTTCCCTCCCTGACAGTATCTGTCATTGCCGGTAATTATCAAAGCAAAAACTAAAGAAAAAAATAGTGCCATATTCTTTTCCCTTTTTCCTTTCTTTTATGATATGTAGTTGTCTTTCAATATATATTCAGGTCACTGGTGGAGATAGATGTGAGCTTCAACAACCTGACATATTTGCCAACAAATATTGGTTATGAATTAGTAAATCTAAAGAAGCTTTCAATACATTTGAACAAGATTCGTTCCCTTCCCAGTTCTGTATGTGAGATGAAGTCTTTGCGCTGGTTGGATGCTCACTTCAATGAGCTCCATGGCCTTCCTCTTGCGATTGGAAGATTGACTAATCTTGAAATTCTCAATCTTGGCAGTAATTTTAGTGACCTAAAGGAACTCCCTGACACATTTGGTGATTTGACAAACCTCAAGGAACTTGATCTCAGCAACAATCAAATCCATGCTCTTCCTGATACATTTGGTCGGCTTGACAATTTGACCAAACTCAACTTGGAACAAAATCCTCTTGTAATTCCGCCAGCTGAGGTTGTGAGTAAAGGAGTTGAAGCTGTCAAAGTTTTTATGGCTAAGTGGTGGCTTGAGATACTGGCGGAGGAAGAAAGGAAGAGCATGCTTGAAATGCAAGAACATGCCCAGACCGGATGGTTGACCCGCAGTACCTCATGGGTGAAAAATTATGTCTCGAGTGTTTCAGATTATTTGGGCTCTCCCAGGGGATCTCCTAGGGACCCTTATCTTGATCAGCAGCTATGATGCTGATAAATTTGATTTTGATGTCTCACTTTCTCTTGCCCGAATGTGAAGCTGATGTTACGGCTTGAGGTCGAAGAGATGGCCATGATCTGCTGCAATCTTCTCGCTTCCTATTTTTCACTACATCCAGTCAGCCTTCAGGGTGGCTGAGCATCTTCAGATTTTGTTCTTTTTCCAGTTAAGTTGGTTGGGTATACGAGTTTGTAGGAAATCTAATAGGTATGGCCTGCTGTGACTTTTCTTTTTGATGACAGTAGTTGATTTTGCTTATAGTTGTACATCCAGTATAATCTGGATTATCAGAATTTTTGCACCCATCTTCTTTCAGCTTTCACCACTTAAAACAAAATTGTGCAGCTCCTTGCCAGAGGGAACATCATGCTACAAGGCAGCCATGTTGACCTGCAATGTCATGTCACAGCAGGCGATAAACTGTCGATGTCTTTTTTTTTTTTAAATGCATATGTTGGCTAACAGATGTCCAAAGATATTATATATGATTTTGAACTGCATGGTAACAGTTTCAATAAAATCATGCAATCAATTCTATTTATGAATGAAAGCATTCGTTTTTTGATAGTATCTATTTTAATGTACAACATGAGGTTTTTGATCATTTCACTTGTCAAAATATCATGTGTTTTACATTGAATATATACTACATATTTTACTGGAAATGAAGAAAGAGATAATATATCTGGCAACACTCATTTTTTAAAAAATAGATAAATTTAGAATTTACATGAAAAAATTATATTTTAATTATGAATCTCACTACTTTTTAAAAAAAATGCACGATACTTGCATATTCCAAAACTATATCTAAAATTACTATAATCGCAGACAGCATGATAACCTCGGTATATTTTTGGAATTGTGTCGGTAATCATATCCCAAATGTCTTCAATAATTATTTATTGAACAAGTCCTAAATGTCTTCATTAATTTCTGGAAAAACTTAGTGTGTTTTTTCTTTTCATATCTCGAAGCATTTCGGTTTACAGGAGCATATATAATTCCCTAAACGATTAGTCAGTACATGGTAGAGGGGCTGCGTATGGACCCCAGCATCCGGCCCTATCACCCGCTCAACTGTCGGGCGGACAGATCTATCATCAAACCTAAAGATACTTCTTCCAAATTCATACATCAAACCTCAACTACACATATTTAACAAAAATAATAATAAAAAACACCCAGATCAAACTTGAAATATCCACCGGCCAGTGAGTATCTCATAGAGAAACCACCTTGAGAAGAAAAAGTGGAGGAGAAGAGAAGAGAAAGAAGATGACGGACTCTAGGGTTGGGCCCGCGATGAAAGAGGATATGAAGAAGATGGGGATTCTTTTTGTTTTTTTTTTTTTGGGGATGGGGGGGGGGGGGGGGGGTTGGGGTTCATAGAGAAGGGAAAAGGAAAGGAAAGAGAGATAGGGAGTTGCTAGGATTTTTTCTTCCCTTATATACCCTTAGAGAGACAAATGAGGGGAGGGAGATAATTTACCCTATAAGGAAAAGACGTCGTTTTGAATCTATAACTCTTTAAAACAATGTCATTTTATTCTAACTTTTTTAACATATATATATTTAATATATATGTATGTGTGTGTGTGGGCCGGAGGGATAGGTGAAACCAAGGTCGGGACTAGGCCTAGCTCGGCACCTCACCGCCCCGCCTTTGTACATGGGTGGGCACCCGCCCATCTTCCCGCCCCTAGCAAAGGCTAGGTACGGGTACCCGACTCAAGCCTATAAACAATTAATATTATGGCGTGTTTGCTAATTTCTACATTATAGTTGGCATGGCCAAGCTATCAGATCTGAAATTAATTTTAACTTATCACTCATCTAAAGAAATCAAGCGCTTGCCTTGCACGTGTCCTCTGCTGAAACTATAACTTTACTAGTTATCATCAGGCACATCATACGTCAGATTTTCTCAAACTTTTTGTGAAGATCATATACGTAAAACATAACCATTTACAACATCGTCTCACTCTTGGGTTTTCCTTAGCCATTCAAACATCATAAAATAGAGAGATCTGTGACGAACCCAAAACTGTGAAGACACAGACTTAGGATGGACAAGTTCCTTAAAATTTAACTGGTTCGAAATAGTTTGGGATATAAATGATTTGACTCAAACAAAGGAAAATTAATGTAACGACTAATTATTTTAATGTACAAAGCTTGCCTCTGATTTATTATTCGTGCAACACAAATCTCCAATCTCCCAACTGCAAGGAATTTACATTTTCTGCAGAGATTTTAAACAGGAAAGCACAACCCAAAGGTCCTCGGTCGAGATCCTAGACACCAAGCTGCCGCGCCCCTTCTTGCTCCTTGATGACCGATGTGAAATGCCACTTGCTTGACTGTGATAGTTTTGGGTGGTTTTGGCTGAGTTTGTATGAGGGCTCAATGGACTGATGGTGGGCGAGATTCTAGTCACTGGGCGTGCATGCATGCATGTGCAGTGGCTGAGTGGGCTAAAAACGGTTGAGTGGGATGAGGCGGTTAAGTGGTTGGCTGACCAAGTCAGGCACACGTGTCTCCTGCTGGTGGGCTGACCAAGTCAGGCACACAGGTGTCTCCTGATGGTGGCTGACCAAGTCAAGCACAGGTGTCGCTTGCTTGGGGGGCTGACCAGGTCGAGCACAGGTGTCTTCGGCTGATGAAGCACACGTGGCTAATGGTGGTTTTAGTGGGTTGGCCGAGTGGGTGATGGTTGAGCGGTTTAAGGGATAGTTGGTTACTCCCTACAAAGTAGGGAAGCGGTTATGGCTTGACAGGTGGCAAGGGTTGGGCGAGTGGCTTGGCTGGTGGGTGGTAACTGTCAGCTTGTCCCTGACCTTGCTCCAGATTCGACCAGGGTGGTCTGGTGCAGACCAGATGCCCTTCAATGGCAACTCGTGGCTGCCTTATGCGGTGCCCCACTCGAACGGTTCAAAATGCTCAGCAATCAAATGTGAATGCAATGCAATTAACACAATCCACAATGCTGAAATACCTCAACAATGCATTAATCAAAGGAAAAACAATGAAATGAATAGGTTACCCTGATTCACGAATTGCACAGGGTGAGCCTTCTCCTTTGGGATTCACGGATTGCACCCAATGGAGCCTAAGTGACAAAGCACCAATGTGTCTATGAGGGCTGACAAGCCAAATTCGTCCAAATGTTCAAAGATAAAGATAACTGATGTTCTAGTCCCTAACATATACTAGAAAGCAATTAAAATGATTACAAAAGAAAATGGTTGCTGGGTCCACGCCTCCTGGTTAAGGCCTCATGCTGTCAGTGGCCTATGGGTGGCCTGGCTGACTCACAGCATGGGCTGCTTGCTTGTGTGCGTGGGTCTTCTGGTTGGCCTGCCGGGCTAGCCTTGGCTGGTCCATGGTCCTTGCATGTGTGACCCAGGTTGTGTGGGCTGGGCGCTATTGGTGAGTCGTTGGGTTGGACCATGGTGCGCTCAAGCATGGCAGGCTGCTGCATGGCCCAGGCCAATGGGGCCTGGGCGTTGGTCGGCATGGCCCAGGCTATGATGCTTGGGCGTTGGTCAGCAGGGCCCTGGCCAAAGCCAGGGCGTTGATCAGATGGCCCTGGTTAAGACCAGGGCGTTGAGCAGCAAGGCCTTGGCCAAAGCCAAGGCGTTGAGCGGCATGCCAGCGTGCGTGGGCATGCTGGGCAGCCGCACCGTCAATTCCAAGGTGGGCGTGCATGCGTGCGCTGCGCGGGCGCCTAGGCCATGCATGGGCCTTGTGCCTACGCACAGGCCATGCATGCGCGCGGTGTGTGCGCGGAGCCCATGCGTGCATGCTGCGCACGCGCACTAGGCGTGCGTGCAGTCTAGCCGTGCGCTGAGCATGGTTTGCCAACCTCGCTTGCGTGCGCGTGCTGACTGTTCGCTGCCTGATGGGGGGTGACCGTGGCCTAGCATTCACCAAGGGCTCGGTCTGTGGGCAATCAAGCGACGCCAATAGTGCTGCTGGCGTGCTGTCCTGGCACGGGCGGGTGCTGGTCAAGGCATGGCCCGTGACCTCCTGCCTTGGGGTTTTGACATTCCCCCTCCCTTTTAGCATATTCTTGCCCTCAAGGATTAATTGGGGATACTTCTTCTCCAGCTCATCATAGTCCTCCCAAGTTGCCTCGTCCCTTGATAATCCTTCCCATAGGATCAATGCTTGCCACACCCTGGGTCTCCCTCGGCCCCTCCGATGTAGCCTATATCCGAGCACTTCCTTTGGCTTCATAAGGATCCTTCCCTCTCGATCTACTGTGGGTAACTCCTCCCCAATAAGACTCGGATCACCAACCTTCTTCTTAAGCAAGGAAACATGGAATACCGGGTGCAACTGCGATGTTGGTGGAAGCTGAAGCTTATATGCCACACTGCCTAGTTTCTCCAACACTCTATAAGGCCCATAGAACTTCTGGTTCAGCTTTGCACTCGCAGTTTTCCTCATGGTCTTCTGCCCAAATTGCCGAAGCTTCAAATAAACATAGTCGCCTACTTTGAAGGACACGGCACGTCGCCCCTGATCATGATACTTCTTCATTCGAGTTTGGGCCTTCTTGAGCTCTCTCTTAACTTTGGCCAGTACCTCATCCCTATCAATCAGCTCCTGCTCAACTTCATTGTTACTGGCTGACCCCTTTTCATAGCTGACCAAGAGTGGTGGTGGCCTGCCATATACAACTTCAAAAGGGCTTTTGTCAATAGAAGAGTGATAAGAGGTGTTATACCAGAATTCTGCCCATGGAAGGTAATCCGCCCATCTCCTTTGCTCCTCATGACAGAAGCACCTCAAATATTGTTCCAATGTCCTATTGACCACCTCAGATTGGCCATCCGTTTGTGGGTGATAGGAGGAACTCGTTTTAAGCTTGCTGCCTTGCAATTCAAATAGCTGCCTCCAAAATGAACTCATAAAGACCCTGTCCCGATCTGTTACTATTGTCCTTGGAAACCCATGTAACTTGGCAATGTTGTTGACAAAGGCCTTAGCCACTGAATTGGCGGTGTAAGGGTGATATAGAGGGATGAAGTGAGCATACTTGCTTAGTCGGTCTACTACCACCAGAATCACTTCATGTCCTGCACTAATGGGAAGTCCTTCTATGAAATCCATGGCCAAGTCTTCCCAAATTCTGTTCGGAATTGGCAATGGTTGGAGAAGTCCCGCTTCTGGCCTAGTGTCATACTTGGCCTTTTGACAGATGTCACAACTAGCCACAAGTCTCTTGACATCTCCTTTGATTCCTTCCCAATGGAAGAAATGCTTCAACCGGATGTATGTTCTCAACCAACCAGAGTGACCACCTTCCTTGCTGTTATGGAAGTGATCTAGAATCTCCTTCCTGAGATTGGGAACGTTCGGCACATAAATATAGTTCTTGTAGAAAATCAGACCGTCCCTTACTTTGTAGCTCACAACCCCTTGCCCCTGGGCATCCAAGAGCTCAATGATCTCAAGTGCCCTGCATCCAGTCTGGTAGCCTCTCTGATCTTGTCCCATATCTCGCCATTCTGCCCCGCTTAATGCCAAGTTTGATGACTCCTCGTCATCTCCTACTGCCCCAAGTAGTTGGCTTGCCTTCCCTTCTGCTTAAGGCATCAGCCACTTTATTTTCCTTACCCAATTGATAGATNTTATTTTCTTTGCCCGGTTGGTAGACTATGTCATATTCAAAGCCTAACAACTTGACAAGGAACTTCTGTTGTTCCGGGGTGACAATTTTCTGCTGGAGTAGATGCCTTAAAGCTTGCTGGTCTGTGATGATGGTAAACTTGCGCCCTAAGAGGTATGGGCGCCACACCTTGACAGCATGCACCACTGCCAAAAGCTCTCGGGCATAGGTACTCCATGCTTTCTTCATAGGCCCGAGTGCCTTGGAAATGAAGGCCAAAGGCCTTCGATCTTGGACCAATACAGCCCCGATGCCCTCACTGCTTGCATCTGTAAAAACTTCAAAGGGTCTTTCAAAATTGAGAAGTGCCAATACTGGTATCTTGGTCATGGCCCGCTTAAGTTCTTCAAAGGCTTCCCTAGCCTCAAGTGTCCACTCGAAATTGTCCTTCTTGAGCATTGCTGTGAGTGGCTTGGCTATGAGCCCATAGCCTTTGACAAACTTTCTGTAATAACCCGTGAGCCCCAAAAATCCTCTTAAGGCTGAGATGTCCTTGGGTAGAGGCCAATCCACCATGGCCTCTATCTTTCTGTGATCAACCTTGACACCATCTCCTGAGATGAAGTGGCCCAAGTACTCCAATTCTTTCTCCATGAAGGCACACTTGGTGGCCTTAATGAAGAAATGATGCTCCTCCAAAATTGTTAGCACCTTCTCCAAGTGTTGCTTATGCTCTTCGATGGTCTTAGAATAGACCAAAATGTCATCGAAGAAGACAAGCACAAACTTTCTTAGTAGTGGCTTGAAGATGCTATTCATTGCTCCTTGAAACGTTGAGGGTGCATTGCACAAACCGAAAGGCATCACTAGGTACTCATAATGACCTGAGTGAGTCCTAAAGGCTGTCTTATGGATGTCCTGCTCATTCATCCTGATCTGATGGTAGCCGGCCCTTAAATCCAACTTCGAAAACACAGCAGCCCCATGCAGCTCGTCTAACATCTCATCAACTGTGGGAATTGGAAATCTGTCCTTGACCGTGGCTTCATTCAGGGCCCTATAGTTAGTACAGAACCTCCATGTGCCGTCTTTCTTCCTCACCAACAACACAGGTGAAGAAAAGGGACTGGTGCTAAGGCGGATTAGACCACTCCTCAGCATCTCATCTACCTGCCGTTCAATCTCTCCCTTCTGAAAATGGGCATATCTATAGGGTGGCACATTGATCGGCTTTGCTTCATCCACAAGCCGAATGCGATGATCAAACTCCCTAGGAGGTGGTAGTGCTGTGGGCAACTCGAGTACCCCCCTGTGGGCTTCTAAGACTGGCTTGACCTCCTCAGGCAGTAGCTCTAACTCATCATGAGTGCTCTCCTGACCCTTGTTCTCGACTTGCCTTAATATATCCTCATTGGCCACTACTATGGCGAAACAATGTGCCCCGCCCCTGCAAAGCTTCTCAAACATAATAGCTTCGCAAGACTTGATCTCTTTGCTAGCAATGGCTATCCACAGCCGCTTCTTGGAGCCAAGTTTAAACTTCATAGTCATGTTATGGTAATCATGGACGACCCTGCCAAGGCTCTTCAGCCAAGCATTCCCCAAGACCAAGTCAAGGCCGACCAAGGGCAGCACATGCAAGTCTACCATAATCCGAACCCCCTGAATATTCATCTTGACTTCTCAGATGAGGGCTTCACACTGTAGCTTTTCCCCACTTGCTACTTTCACTTCAAATGGGGGAATAGGGCTTGGCTTAAGTCCAACCTTGCCAACAATGTTGGCATTAATGAAGTTGTGGGTGGAGTCACTATCCACCAACAAGGTCACCTCATGCTTGCCAACCCATGCCATCAACCTCATGGACGTGGGTTTAGAAATGCCAGCCATGGCATTCAGTGATAGCTCAGCCTCTTCTGGTGTGCCACCAGATTCGGTTTCCTCAGTTTCCTCCTCTTGGCTGGCTTCATCTTGGCTACCTTCAGACTCCTCATCACTGGACTCATCCTCAAACATAAACAAGGCCTGAGCTGCCTTGCACTTGTGACCGGGGCCCCATTTGTCTCCACACTTAAAACACAGCCCCTTCTTGATGCGCTCTTGCACCTCTTCACTCAATAGCTTCTTGATCTCCGGTCTCGGTTTAGAGGTGGTGGCTGATGTGTCCCTTCCCTTCCAAGAGACCTTGGTTTGCACAGTCTTGAAGGACTTGCTCCCCATGTCTTTGGTTGGGCGTCGCTCACTTGCATGACTCTCCACAAGAATTTCAGCCATCTTCATCATCTCCGGTAGCCTTATGGGTTGTCTAAGTTTGATTTCCTTGGCAAGCCAAGGTCTCAAACCATCAATGAATGTGCCTATCAAAGCTTCCTCTGACCAGCCCCTAACCATGATCTGAAGCTGCCTGAACTCCTCTATATAGTGCTGGACCTTGCCCTCTTGCCTTAGTTTGGCCAGCTGCCCATGGTGATTGACAACTGGTGATGGCCCGAACTGACTAAGGAGCTCCTTCTCAAAGGTTGTCCACCCCAGCCTCATGTGATCCTTGTCGTACTGGTCCCTTATCCAACGCCACCACTTTCCAGCCCTGCCTTCAAGATAAAAACAGGCTATCGACACCCTCTCATGGCGTGGGATATCATAAGTCAGAAAATAGTGGTGGACCTTATCCAACCACTCATAGGGGTCACCTCCGCTATATTTTGGGAAGTCCACCTTAGGCCTCTTGGGTCCCCGATCCTGATGCGGTTTCCCCTTCTATCTTCATAGTCGTCCCTCTCAACATGTGGCCCATGATAGCCACGACCAGGCTGTCTTCTTCATGCTCTTGGCTGTTCATGATAGTAAGGCTCCTCAAAGCCTTACTCGTGCTCAAGCTCGTGGTTCTCATGGTGAATGCTCGGGCTCCTATCCCGATAGCCAGCCAATGGCTCCTCCATCTCAAAAGCTTCATTCGGAATCCACCTCTCATGATAACCTTGACGGTTCTCTACACGGCCACCATGCCTCAAGTCCTGCCTTAGGGCCGCATGCATGGACTCGGTCACACTGGTCTCCAGTCCATCAGCATTAGCATCGCCCCCATGGGGTGGTGTCCTAGGACGGTTCTCGGCTAGTCTCCTCTCTAGCCGTTCCAAGGTTGCGTTCGTCTCTCTCCTTACGTTCTCCATGGCCCTTTGGTTATCCTTATTAGAGGTCTCCATGGCCACACGTAGCTCGGCCAAATTGTTGATGACACCATCAAGAATTGAAGTAATCTTGTTGGTGTGCTCCTCTAGCACTTCTAGTCGAGCTCGATTAGAGATACCCGTGGGCTCCTCTACAGATTGCTTCTCTTGCATGTTGCCTTACTGTTGCTACTGTATCACAGCTGATTGACTTGCAAACTGACCTACACAGTTGGTTTAGGCTTGCAAACTAGTGAAAAACGGGCTGATGGTGGAGGTTTGTGGTTCCAACCTTGGGTCCTTCACCTTCAAGGGTGATCGACCCCAACCACAAACTTAGTCCGACCTTGGGTTGCTCACGTTCTAGCGTGGCAACCGCTCCAAACCTATCTACTCCTTCCTCTACCACAACCCCCGAACTTCACAATTCAACACAACAATAGAAAGAAAAAATGCAGCAACGTCGGGATCCTCCGTGGATCCCCCAACCAAAATCACAAAGATGAGTGATGGGTTGCCTAACTCGTCAGAGAAGTGAGAACCTCTCTTGAACCTTCAAGCACGTGGCTGCTCTCAATGAAAGCACCAATTTGGTGATAGGGTCCTCGGTCGAGATCCTAGACACCAAGCTGCCGCGCCCCTTCTTGCTCCTTGATGACCGATGTGAAATGCCACTTGCTTGACTGTGATGGTTTTGGGTGGTTTTGGCTGAGTTCGTATGAGGGCTCAATGGCTGATGGTGGGCGAGATTCTAGTCACTGGGCGTGCATGCATGCATGTGCAGTGGCTGAGTGGGCTAAAAACGGTTGAGTGGGATGAGGCGGTTAAGTGGCTGGCTGACCAAGTCAGGCACACGTGTCTCCTGCTGGTGGGCTGACCAAGTCAGGCACACAGGTGTCTCCTGATGGTGGCTGAACAAGTCAAGCACAGGTGTCGCTTGCTTGGGGGGCTGACCAGGTCGAGCACAGGTGTCTTCGGCTGATGAAGCACACGTGGCTAATGGTGGTTTTAGTGGGTTGGCCGAGTGGGTGATGGTTGAGCGGTTTAAGGGATAGTTGGTTACTCCCTACAAAGTAAGGAAGCGGTTATGGCTTGACAGGTGGCAAGGGTTGGGCGAGTGGCTTGGCTGGTGGGTGGTAACTGTCAGCTTGTCCCTGACCTTGCTCCAGATTCGACCAGGGTGGTCTGGTGCAGACCAGATGCCCTTCAATGGCAACTCGTGGCTGCCTTATGCGGTGCCCCACTCGAACGGTTCAAAATGCTCAGCAATCAAATGTGAATGCAATGCAATTAACACAATCCACAATGCTGAAATACCTCAACAATGCATTAATCAAAGGAAAAACAATGAAATGAATAGGTTACCCTGATTCACGAATTGCACAGGGTGAGCCTTCTCCTTTGGGATTCACGGATTGCACCCAATGGAGCCTAAGTGACAAAGCACCAATGTGTCTATGAGGGCTGACAAGCCAAATTCGTCCAAATGTTCAAAGATAAAGATAACTGATGTTCTAGTCCCTAACATATACTAGAAATCAATTAAAATGATTACAAAAGAAAATGGTTGCTGGGTCCACGCCTCCTGGTTAAGGCCTCATGCTGTCAGTGGCCTATGGGTGGCCTGGCTGACTCACAGCATGGGCTGCTTGCTTGTGTGCGTGGGTCTTCTGGTTGGCCTGCCGGGCTAGCCTTGGCTGGTCCATGGTCCTTGCATGTGTGACCCAGGTTGTGTGGGCTGGGCACTATTGGTGAGTCGTTGGGTTGGACCATGGTGCGCTCAAGCATGGCAGGCTGCTGCATGGCCCAGACCAATGGGGCCTGGGCGTTGGTCAGTATGGCCCAGGCTATGATGCCTGGGCGTTGGTCAGCAGGGCCCTGGCCAAAGCCAGGGCGTTGATCAGCATGGCCCTGGTTAAGACCAGGGCGTTGAGCAGCAAGGCCTTGGCCAAGGCCAAGGCCAAGGCGTTGAGCGGTATGCCAACGTGCGTAGGCATGCTGGGTAGCCACACCGTCAATTCCAAGGTGGGCGTGCATGCGTGCGCTGCGCGGGCGCCTAGGCCATGCATGGGCCTTGTGCCTACGCACAGGCCATGCATGCGCGCGGTGTGTGCGCGGAGCCCATGCGTGCATGCTGCGCACGCGCACTAGGCGTGCGTGCAGTCTAGCCGTGCGCTGAGCATGGTTTGCCAACCTCGCTTGCGTACGCGTGCTGACTGTTCGCTGCCTGATGGGGGGTGACCGTGGCCTAGCATTCACCAAGGGCTCGGTCTGTGGGCAATCAAGCGACGCCAATAGTGCTGCTAGCGTGCTGTCCTGGCAAGGGCGGGTGCTGGTCAAGGCATGGCCCGTGACCTCCTGCCTTGCGGTTTTGACATGCATTCTCTTGGGGGAAAATACA
Organism: Carya cathayensis; assembly: GCA_011037825.1. Classification (NCBI taxonomy): domain Eukaryota; kingdom Viridiplantae; phylum Streptophyta; class Magnoliopsida; order Fagales; family Juglandaceae; genus Carya; species Carya cathayensis. The sequence continues at coordinate 190,587 of QGSO01000279.1, forward strand.
GTGTTGAACCAAAATTTGCTAGCCACGACACTACTAAAACGGGTGCGCAAAAGGACTCAAAAGCTCCAATCCATTTACAACGAGGAGAATGCTAAATGCTACACTCTCATATCGCTTCGACGTGGCATTGTCCCTCAACAATTGATTTTTTTTTAAAATTAAAAAAAAAAATTTTGATCTAAGGGTTAATGGACAATGCCATATCAATACAGTGATACGGAAGTAGGATTGCAGTGTAACATATAACATAACTCCTTCGAAAAATTGTATAGAAAATACTTGATGATTCAATGTTACTACTTACCAGTAAATCTTGTTCTACTGAAATGATCAATTATATAATCTGAAACTTCTAATACCCCATAATTCTGGGTTTCTTGAAGGTCCTCACTTTTCCAATGGGGCAGAGATAAGAGATAATATGATTTTGGCCCTCGAAACTTTCCGGGCCAGCAACTTCCACCTTGCATCATCCTTCTTTTTCTCCTGCTGCATTCTCAACTTAAACTGCCTGTCACATTCCCAGAACATCAACATCAATGACAATCAATGATGAAAATAATGCCGCATTCCATGTGATTGCCATTGCAGATAAAAAGAGCACCATGTCAACGACAATCAATGGGACATAGTTCACCAGAAAAAGACTAGTAGGTGGACTTCTGAGACCCAAAATCGTGTATTTATTAAAGCATAGGTACAATGCATTCCAAGTATGATGAGACTCTTTAAATGTACAGGTCTGACTCTACAAACCCATTAAAGTTACCTCTATTTCATAAAATGGAGTTGTACCTACTAATGAAGGTTATATACCAAATTGAAAACACTTAGAGGTCCCAAGCAGAAAAAGAGAATAAGCCTAGTATATCCAAACCAAATAGTGCCAAACTTGTGTCGACAATGAACTGTCTGTGGTCTATTATAATATTCGGATTATGTAGTCCCTTTTTTTCCTGCAAGGCCCATACAGGACCACAGTTTTGATCAGAGGCTAGTAAAACCTAATAACATTTATAGGAGATTAGGTTTCTTTAGAAATTTTAAGATCTCTAGACAGACGGATCAAGATTCTTTCAAATTTTATATTTCAAGTTTTTTAATATTATTATACAGTAAAATGAATTATTAGCATTATGTACAGCAAGGATTAATTACCTGCAAAGAGGAACTCTGCAAGAATCAGGCCGGTCACATATTGATGAGTGCAATCTTAGAAGCTGCCACAACCGCTTGCATCTTAAGCAACTGTCATTTACCCTCTTCTTACACGTGGCAAAATGATGAATCAAGAGCTGGAGACCTTTACATGTGGAGAACTTGCTACAGGGCCCCTTAATCTTAGTTGGCTCCATGTCATACGGCCCAACAAGTGTGCACCCTCTCGTGCATATGTGTTCTAAACACTCCATTGCCTCACTGAGTTTTAAATACGTTGTCTGATCCTCTTCCTGCCTTCTTCTTCTCTTCTTCCTTTTAAGCCTCATTTGTACGCAAATGCTCAAAAATTCCGGACGCCTTTCCATCACTGCATGCAGATCACCATCTTCATGAAGTGCTATCACATCACCTTCTAGATCATAATATGTCAGGACAAGATCAGCATCAGGAGGTAATTTTAAGCGACTGAGGATCTTTGTCCTTAACCCCAATATGTCAAGCGCCAATTTTCCATTTTCATCAACACCGACACTAAACGAGTCGCAAGGAGCATCTCCAAATCTAACCTGTACAGCCACAGGTACCCAACTGGTCACTATTTCTTTATGAAGCATACATTCTCATCTATCATTACATTAGATTCAGTACCTTTAGCCCATAATATACACAATAAAAAAGAATACGAATAATGACATATTCACAACTTTTGATCCTATTAATGGCACAAAAAAATAACAAGAAAACTACAAAATTGGTTGAAGAATATTGCAGAAGCAGTCTCTACATGCATTTCCATGGTCAGTGCAAACTAAATTAAAGAGGTATCCAAAGTGGCAGATCCTTCATCCCTCATTATGTTTAACCTCTAACTTCTTCAAACCTGTAATCACCACCTAGGTTTGAAGCATGGGCCTCTATTCAATGAGGCATAAATTCTACAATTTCTACTGAAATGAACGACTCCAATAATGTACCACCACCAAAAGCGAATAAATCAGATCTGCAGCTTATTAAGCATCAATATTTACAAAAAGCATCCACGTTCTTAAATTAAGTACTGGATCATGCAAACAAGCTGTGTTACATCCAGATACACTATTGAAGAACATATTCGTAAAAGTCAGAATGCATATAGAGCTCACAAATGCCTGTGCGTATAATCATATACCGAGTTCTAAATCGGAAGTCGAACTATTTAGAAGAAGACCATAATCTTTCTTTAAAGAAAACCAAAATCTTTCTTCTTGCAGCAGAAAACCCGAATGTTCCTGAAGTCAAACACAGTAGCTGTTTCATGACGCACCTTCAAATTCAATTTATCTCCTACATTTTCTTGGCAACCAAACATAGCATAAAATATAAAACGAACGACCCCTAAACAAAGACCCTCCCCTTCTCCCAACCTCCTTGCCCCAATTAAACATCAAATTGGACTACAAACAAATAAAAAGAAATGCAAAAAATGGCACCTTGATAAACTGCTCCATAACTCTGAAACAGAGTCCAGGTGATCAACAGATGCATCGCAATCCACGAGACCCTAACCTAAATGGAACACACTAGAACGAAAAATGTGATTGCGAAGGAAAGTTTAAAATTTAAACGGTTCCAAATACTGAAACTTCTTTCCACCGTCGGATGTTGTCAAAGCTGAATAATCTACGATTCTAGGGCCATCCAACGGCAACAGTGACCCCATTTTTTTTGCTCCGGATACCTACCGGTTGCAGGGAATTCGACGTAAGCTGATTAGATATTTCTTGTAGGAAAAATCTAGTTACAAGTATAATCGTGTATTAATATGAGCATTAATCTAATATTATTAGTTAAAAAGTAGATTTTATTAAAAACAGTACTAATTTAAATTTTGAATATGAAGTAATCAGTATTAGTACGTAGATTAATACGTAGTTTTGCTTGTATGTAGTACAACTCTTACAGTAGTAAAATTGACGAGTGTCGCCTAACTACTGTAAAAAAGAATGAGATCTATTATTAAAAAATTAATTTTTTTCATGTATATATCATATTTTTTCACATTTTTTAAAATGATTATATAGCACTTGTGCTCTATATAATTACAAATATTATTTCTCATTTTATTATCAAATTTAAGATCTTAATTTAATATGGTACCATATATTTGATTTATAATAAAAAATTATTTATAATTAAAGTATCAATTTTATAAATTTATTTATGGACGAACAATTTATATTTTTTCAAAAAATCTTTTCTAACTTGAGATAATTAAGTTAACTCAAAAGATTTAAATTTAACAAAGTAATTTTATAAGATGATATAACCATGTAATTGTGGAAAAATTATAGATATATATTTTTAAAAATTCAATATATTATTATAAAATAATATTGGGTAGTTTAATCATTTCCCTTATAAATTCAACATGGTATGTCATCTTTGCAAATCATGATGAATTTCTTCATGTGATTTTTCCCATTTCCCTTTTATTACGTCTCTCTCTCTCTCTCTCTCTCTCTTGGAGGTCAATATAATTTAAAAAAAAAAAAATAATATTACGTATAATTATGAACAATATAAATATTGTATAGTCATTTTTTAAAAGAGTGAATTTTTTATTAAAAAATTAATTAATTTTTTTTTATATAAGTCACGTATTTATTCGTTTTTTAGAAAGTAATTGCACGACGCCTACGTACTCACTATTTCAAAAATCATTTCCTTTTTAAAATAACTTAAGCATTGTAATGGGACAGTAGGAATTTGGTAATACTGAAATCAACAAGAGTTTGATGATGAAGAACAGTGGAAGTATCAAAGCATGTTATTGTCGATCTTCATCAGTAGGGAAAGGAAACCTTAAAGCTAAAGGTTCTGCTCCAAGTTTATATTATTATTATTTGTTAAGTGAAAAAGGTTAGGATGAGTTCACGTGACTTCTCTATCTAGGCGTTACCATAATAGTATCATATCTGCGAAGAATCGGAAATGAGAGGTGTGTAGATGGTGGAAAGCTGCAACACTTGCTTAATTTGGGTTTGAGTTATAACTTAGACCCAAGTTCTGTTACGAAACTCAAAAAATCCATATGTTACTAATACTAATCATTTAAAGTGAATCAGAATTTGAATTCAAACAAGAAAAAAAACTAATATATGCCAATTTAGTTAAGAATAACTTAAAAATCATTAAGTCAACAACCTTGATGGTAAAAAGACTAATTATAAAGGATTGCACTAGACCCACTGTTAGGATAATGAGAAATGATATTTGAAGTCGTGGAGAGTGTAAGTACTTGTTGAGCCTAAGGTTTCAAGTTTTGTGTAATTATATATTTACACATGGATTTTGATGATAACAAATGAATTCAAAGAATGAAGGAGCCTCAAGCTCAATTTGTTCACACAATGGAGTCAAGCACATCAAGGAACCAAGCATGAGCAAGAAGGAAACAAGTTCACATTAAAGTCATAGAGAAATGTTGTAAATCTCTTAAAATTCGAAATTAGGATTAAGGCTCAAAAATTAATATTTTATCATAAAGTATTAAAATACATTTTCCACATGTGCATGAATAATTTGAAAATTAAATTTAAAAATTTTGAAAGATAATTGATTGTCATCTTTCACATGTGCATGCCATGATTAAAGGTTTGAACTTTGAAAATATTAAAGATGATTGATTGTCATCTTTCACATGTGCATGTTTTATTTGAATATTTTCAAAAGTGATTGATGCTTTTCTTGACTTATGCAAAAGGAAGATGCCATTGTTTGAATATTTTGAAAAGTAAAGTGTGCTCCTTTTGTCATATGCAAAAAGTAAAAATTTTGTTTGAATTTTTTGAAAAGTAAAGTGTGCTCTTTTTGTCATATGCAAAAAGTAAAAAGATTAGGTTTGAAATTTTTGAAAAATGAATGATGATGTTTTTGACATGTGAATCTTTTTAAATTTGAATATGAAGTCTCATATGCCTATAAATAGATCATTGAGAGCTTCACATTCACAACACCAAGAGCATTCAACTCTTATTCAAAGCTTTCATTCTCTCTTTTCTAAGCATTGAGCCTTAACCCTTGTTCATTTTGAGAGATATAGTTTGTGTTTGTATTGTTCTTATTTCACTCATTGAGGAGTGTTTTCTGATATCCTACCCACTATCAATTCTTGTATCAGTAAAAGGGTGTGTACAACCCTTGTGCATGTAGAAAGTGTTCTACACAGAGAATCGTTGAATCACCACGTGTAAGGTGATTGCAAGTGTAGAGGGTGTTCTACACGGATCCTTTGTAGCGGTGTTGTTCAAATGTGTAATAGGTTTCTATCTCCACTTGAAGAATATTGAATAGTGAATTCGGGGATCCTCAAGGGGTAGCTTGAGGCGAGGACGTAGGCAGTGGGGCCGAACCTCGTTAACATACTGAGTTCGCTTCTCTCTTACCCTTACTCTTTATATTTATTATTGTTTCATATTTTGTTTATATTTTATATTGTATATTTGATTTATAATTGTTATTTTTTTTAATACAACTCAATTCACCCCCCCTCTTGTGTTAGTCATCTGGGCAACAGTACTGCACTATTATTTTGAAAAAAGTAAATAAATATGATACCCACGTAAAAAAAACTAATTTTTTAATACTGGACTCCACTCTTTTTTCAAAATGATTGCATGACGCTTGCGCACTCTATAATTATATTTAACATTACTCTAGGCTAATTGTAACACCCCGCTTAAAAAACTCCTAAAGCCTTGACCTTAGTAACCTTAGTAATCTTAATTGGGAGTAAGAACATTTTTTTATTTTTGAGTTGGCAAGAGGAGCGTGTACTTTGGGTTAGTTAGGATTATTAAGGTTCTAGTGTAATATTGATTTTGAAGAAAATGAAATTCTTGGAGCTTGATTGGTTTAGTAATTTTATTTTAGGATTTTAGTGTTTTATTAATTTTGAGGTGACATGCCAAGAGGCCAATGAAAGAATGGCATATAGCATATTGAAGGGTTGCCACATTAATGGGCCAAGTAATTTGGATTAAATATTTGATAGATTTGGAGAAGGCCCAAATAGTGGTTTACTAAAGGCCTAAGCTTTTTGGGTATAAAGACTTAGAAGAGACACTAAGAATTTAGGCCCATACTTGATAGAAATAAAACTTTAGGGTCCTAATGCACTAAAGATGTGATGAGCTAAGAATAAGATGTTAAAAAGGTTTAGGCCTAACATGAGAGATATAAAATTTTAAACCTTTCTCGGAGGACACAAGAAAATAGGTTCAATGTAAAGTACATAAAGTCATTGAGCCTAAATTAACAAGAGTGAAGGTCTTAGGCTCAACTTGGAAGACATAAGATTTTAAGTCTCGCTTATTGGACCCAAGACTATGAATCTAACTTATTAGACTCCAAATATTAGGTCCAACTTAGTGAGCATAAGGCCATTGGGCCTAATTTAATAAGATTAAAAACTTTGGCCCAATTAAGGAAAGATCCAAAGATTAGGATCCAACCTAGTAGGCCTATGAGGCCATAGCTAGGCCCCACAAACCTGGACATAAGGTCCATATAATAACCCACTCCAAAGCCCATAAGCAAGGCTTTTACATATGGCCCAACAAAAACTCAACCTATGAAGCCCAAAGTTTTGTATTTTATTTCATTCTTCCAATTGAAACCCACATGCACAATACCATTGGTTTCCCTCAAGTCCAAGAAGTGCCACATGCCCCTAAGGTTCCCACTTGACCATAATTAAGCTTCTGACTTGAGTTAAGCATTAATCAACTTACACATAATTAGTAACCTTTAAACCACGTTTTAAGCTTAATTTTTCTTCAAATCATTTCCCACATTTTTCTTTATCTGAAATTTATTGACTTTATTATTGATTTTGCATTATTCTTAGACTAAATTAGAAGTTTAATTTTCACCCAATACATGTCAATAGAAGCAAAGTCATGTCAATGCCTAAGTCACCACCAATCGGCACTTAGGTGCACCTTCATGTGCATTGCACCAAATCGCTCCCTAGCCCACGTCATTTACACCGTTTTCTCAAAGGAAATTTCATCATTTACACCTCACCTTAACCCTCCTACTTCAGTTCCAGTATTGGACAAATTGGCTCCAACTCCAAGAAACGCAACAAATTCCATTTTAAGACTAGTTGAAACCAAACCTAGTGGCTTTGGGTTTCAATTGAATTTTCTGCACCTATTTTAGTCACTACCCCACCTCTGATATGAACTTGCGGAATTGGAATCTCTTGAACCTACAATTAATTTGAAAATTCACCCAAGAAAGCCAAAATCAAGTCAATGGATGGAAAAATCTAGGAACTTGTTTCAAGAACCTAGATTATATTAAAATCTAGACCTGTTAAATAACCTGTCTCAAGAACCCAGATTACAAAGGAGGAACCTTTTTTTTTCTTTTTTTTTTCCTTGGAAGTGCTTCAAAGCACTCAAGTGCTAACTTACCCAATTACCTCTCCAAGGCAGCCCAACCAGTTCTTTTTCCGCCAAAGCATGATCAATTGGCAGCCACTCAAGCTTCTCTTCCTCACCTGAAAAAAGCTTTCAAATGATGGTCACAATTCTCCCAAATCAGACCAAGAGGATGGGATAAAAGAGGATAAAAAATTTGGACAACTTTGAAGGAAACCCAAAACCATACGCTATAGCTTGCTTGTCTTGTGAATTTTTGTTTCAAAAATCTGAATCATGTAGCCCCTACACCTATGCACATCTTCTAGCTCTATTCCATAATGAAATTATGACACTTTAGACCACTATTGAACTGAAGCAAGTGATGTCACCCTTGGCATTTTGCACTCAAAGAACTCCACCTCCCACCTCCACTTCTCACATTCACTTCCTTAGAGTCAAAACTAACGTCCCCCTCCTCTCTTAAAGCCTATAAATATCTCCCTTACTTCCTCATTTCTCCACACCTCTCATCCAAGCCTTCTCTTAAGTCTTGAGAGCATTTCTCATCCTTAGTGAGCAATAAAGTGAAACTGAGTGAAGTTCTTGAGTGTTCTTGTTTTGGGAGCTTTAAGAGCCACGATTTCTATAAGTAATCTTGCCCTATCTTTTGCTAAGTGTTAGAATGAAATACTAGGCTTTAATTTATGGCATGAGAATGAGGTTTTAATTGATTTTAATTCAGGTTTAGCATACTAATGTCAAACCAGGTCAGATTTGATGTTTTGATGAAATAAATTACTTAAGGTTAAGTTCTTAGCCATGGCATGACTTGATATGATTTTATATGATTCACTAATATCTTGGAATGAATTTTGAAGGTTTAATCTCGAGATTGGAAGTATGCCATAATAGGATTTAATTCTATCTTTTGTTGATAATCCAGCATGCATTGATTTTGATTAGTTTATGCTTAACTTATGAAGTTTGCATGATTTAACTAAGTTTTGAAATATTTTTGGGTAAGGAAAGCTAGAAACATCATGCATATGCTTAATGGATGGTTTAGTGTGAATTAAGGCCTTGAAGTCATGTTTAATTGTTAGGATGAACTTGTATGACTTGATGCCTAAGTTTTAATTATCCCTAAGGTTATAATTACTATTGTCACTTGATGAATTTGAGTACACATGCATCATAGAAGCTATAGGCTTGAAATCACAAATAAACCCACATTGATGCATGCCATAGGTTGATGAGTTTTGGCATATTTGTGATTTGATTTTTAAAATTCTAAGGTCATATATGGATTTAGAACATAGAAAATATGAGGTTTGTGAAGTTTGGTGAATTTTGAGGCCAAAAATGCATTTAGTGGAAATTTAGGGCTTTAGTGAAATTTTGCTAAGTATAGGAATACTGAATTTTTGAACCATTTGACTTTGAACATCTTCTTTAGAAGTTCATATCCAAACTTAACATAACTTTGATCACAGACACTTCAATTCTCTAAACTCAGGAAGTTTGTAAGTTAGCTTCTAACTTACTCTTAAATAATTTATTTATGATTCTTGTGTAAACACCACATTTATATTATAAATGTCATTTTAGCATGAAATGTCATATGATACATTGAGTATTTGATTACTTGCTTACCTGACATGTGAAATTTTCACTATTTTTAGCATATTGTATATAAAAGTCATTTTTACATGAAAGCTTGCTATATATGCGCATGTCAAGAAATATATTTTTTACGCATAGCATGAAAATGAATTTTGTCGCCACCTCAAATGCTAGGATGGGGAATAATCCTAGTGGAACTCCTCTATCCATTCTGGAGAGTAAAAATGGAGTGGTTAGGGGTGTGTAAATTNATAGTCTGACACTATTAAGACACGCTCTGTGGTGTTTTCTGCTGGCTCATAACCACATCTCAAGAATTGACAGCCAGAGATCAAAACTCAGCAGTTTGATGCGTTACATTTCCTTGAGGAGGCAAAAGCCAAGTATATCACGTGTGCAACGGCGAGAGAGAGAGAGAGAGAGAGAGAGAGAGAGACTATAAAGCTGAAAGATTTCTTGAAAAAACATGGGGAAGAGAGAGGAATCGGCAGAACGGGGAATAGGGAAGATAACTAATAAACATACTCTCCAGGAAGAGTAAAAACATCAAAATTCTATAACCCACTGTAGAGGTTTATTAAATGGGAAAATTGGATTTTTCACTCTTGATCTGCTGACAAAATCATGAAAAAGATTTGAGTCTTGGGCCAGTAAAAGAATTAAGAGAGAGAGAGTTGCGACTATTGTAATAAAGACTGTGGGAGCCATAAATTAATCAAAAGCACATGGAAGTCGATCTTGTCAACATGGGCCATGGGCAACCCAGTCAATAACAAAATGAAATCATGCCCGGAGTCCGGACTACCTCTTCTCTTCCCTCCTTCCTTTCTTTATATTTCACTTCACTTCATTGCTGATGGCTTCAATAACAAGATATAGACTAGGTGTCTACTGAAAATCATGTAGCCTCCACCGAATGATTCAGTTTGATGTTAGGCAAATATATTACATATATTTCATTATTTATTTTCAATCACACTTTTAACTCTAAAAGTAATGATTAATTATTTTTAAAGTATGAATATATAATATTTTATTTTATCCCTTCATAATTTCTACAACTTGGCTAAATTTCTTGCCTAATTGTGGCAAAGGAATTTGATGCAAAATTTTCCTCTTGAAATCAAAGTTTGTTAGGTTGAATTTTCTGGTCTTCCAACCATGAAATTGTTCTGTAATCTTGTTAAAGTCTGAAACGGACGAAACCCCCCATACGCAAAGTCATTTCTTTCTTTTAACTTTTTGATTTCTTGTAGCTTCGCCATCACAATCAAGTTGAAAACACCAGAAACGTAACACGTGAGGGACGTCAAAGTTCTGTGTGCTTGTTTATCTGCCACGTTTGTGGCTTACATTTCACCGCGCCGTTGAGGCCATTCACAAGCATGGCACATCTTCATTGAGCATAATAATTGTTTGTCCACGTAACAGACAAAAAACGCAAAAATCTAAAATATGGGGCCCCCAAAGTGATGTGTTACTTAAGATTACAAAAGTGTCATCTATTTAAAACGACATCTTAGAAAAATTGCAAAGGAATTTCTTTATCCATCATTCTTGATATAAGGGCATGTTTGATCAAGATGCTAAAAACAAATCAATGCCACCAAAACTACCATTGGTGTACCTTACTTACGATAACCATAACTCATTTGCTTGTACTAGTATAATAATGTCAACAACTATTGGTATTAGTGTTCCCCATATTCCCCACATGGATGTAACGGAGTCTCAGAGCATCAAGATATGCAATACAAGGTTATATACCCTCCGTTCATGACAGTTAATATGTAATGCATTATAAAATACAACCAACAATATGCAATAATTCCAGCGGAATAAAAGTGATTAGTTATAACTCATGCCAAAATGAATTAAAACATCCAAATAACATTAATGATCATCATAAGTTCAAAATTAAGGATAGCATTTCCTTAATACAAAATACTTAATCCAAGTTCCATAATTAGATCAAGCATTTTATATGCTTTGAAGTATGAAGAGTCAATATTTATGAGCATCAAAATTATATTTAGTTTTCGCTTAAGGTCTGACTCCTCTTCAACCATCTGTATCCAACAATCCTTCATGTTCTTCTACTACTGGTCCTGACACAACTTCTATCATTCCAGAGGGAAATGATAGTGGGTCCACAAGGGTGAGATTTATTTAAAATCTCAATAAATTAAACAACCAACTTATACAGAGATAAAATATACATGATTAATGATAAACATGATATGCATGCAATGATATGCAAAGAAAAAAAAATCATGTATTTGTCTTCCATCCAAGTCCCTCAACATTTTCAAAAAAACATTGATGCACTTTCTCTTTCAAAGAACATTTTCACTTTCTTATTTCCAAAACATGACATTTCGAAAGAGAATATTTCATACCTCATTGCTTTCGAAAATCATAATATTTCATCATTATTAAAGCTATTATTAACATACGTATGATAGCAACACGGCTCTCCATATGTACCGTGAGTACCTGTCGGCGACCGTAACACAACTTATGTCGACATTACATCTTTGTTTGTAGACATCGTTCTTAATGCATTGGTATCATAACATATCATCATCATTAACATTTTATCATAACATATGCACCTTCCAACATTATGTGTTATATATAACTTTGCCCCGGCATTCCTTAAAAAGAATCTATTCGAAACCCATTGATTGTTTTTCATCAATCTAGAGGTTACCACTCCTAGGCCTGTACTCCGACTCTGACGGAGTTAGAATAGTGTCTTCCGACTTTCGACTCCGACTTAAGTTGGAGTCCAAAACTCATTCTGATTTCGACTCCTAAAGGAATCGGAGCTTGACTCTGATCGAAAGTCAAAATTCCAAATTCTGACCTTCAATCAGAACTCTGACTTCTAAATGGGCCCAATTGGGCCCATTTTGAACCCTAAATAAATAATAATAATAATAATAATCATACAATTAATGTAAATACATAATTCAGAAAGTCCTATACAATGGTTCAAAACATTCATAATAGAAAAACAATCCATTTCAAAGTTTGATTTAATAGTCCATAAGAAGAAACATAGTGATTCAACTAAAAGGAAAAACATCATTTGCAGCACCATGCTTGGTCGTTCGTCATACCTAAAATTAAGATAAAAAGTCACCCAATCAATAAAATGAACCAAAATTAATTTAGAAAATGGAACACAATAAAAGTAAAATTTAATTACCATTTATTACCAATAAAGATTAAAGTTAGTTCTGTTATCAACTTATCATTATCCATACTCCATCAGTTATTGATAATTATGCTAGGGTTCACAACTAAATTTGTAAAATCATAAAAAAAATTAAGTTAAATAGATTTATAAAATCATAAAAAGAATTAAATAATCATTGAAATACTTAAATAATTATTGCAATAAACTTTAATAATAATAAAATAAAATAAGTTTACCCAATTCAAACATATATCACTTAGAATCAATGTCAATCCTATCTAGTCCAATGCACGTATCATTGATCCAGTTCTATGTGCAAACGAGGGCCTCCACAGCTGACGATGACAATAAACTCCAGAAAGCATCCAACACTTGACCTCCAGTACTAAACGCCGACTCAAATGTAACCTTAGTGATAGGAATGACTAGCACATCTCGGGCAATATGGAAAAAGATTTGATATTTGGAAAAATTAGCCTTCCACCAAGTTAATATATGAAATACATCACTAGGTGTCTCGACCTCTTCCATAAAATACCGTTCAACCTCAGAAGTACACTGCATAATATTCTTCGATACAACGAGTTGATGATACTTACTCATAATGTTGTAACATCGACGGCGTGGACGCAATGCTCCATCTGTGCTAAAGTCATCAGAGGGAGGTGTCGAAATTGAGTATAAGGTGCCCACTGGGGATGAAGGTTGGTCATTATTACTATAGTAGTTGTATAAGTCATCGAGATCAGTTTTAAGCACTCTAATAAACGACCCAGCCTTCACTATCCCGAGGACAGAATTCGCTCAATATTCTATCACGGCCAACTTGACTCGGGGGTCAAGGATCACAGTCACAAAGAGTAATCTATTTATCTTATCAACTTGTCCCCAATATTTATTATATTTGGTCTGCGTCCTCTAAGCCATAGTAGATAACAGTCCGCTAGGGTCATCACAACCTTCTTGCAAGTGGTGGTGTAGGGTCGAGATCTCGCTAAACCATAAGTTTGCAGTTGTATATGCAGATCCAGATATCCACATAGTAATATCATAAAAAATCTGTAAAAATGTGACAAAGGACCACACACTCGTCCAATCATGTGTGTCTGAGGGACCGAGCCCCTTTCATGCAAGCTCCAACAAAGCATACTTAAGGCCCCCATCCTCCACTTCCATCAGCTCAAACACTTTGTGGTACTTCTGTGCCACATCCAACATCATGTATGTAGAATTCCATCAAGTCAGAACGTCCAAGCACAGCATCCTCGAACATGAAATCCCAAGCTATTCTTCTATTATCCTGAACTTTTTAAACCTTTGGGGGAAAGCTGTCACATACGGCACAATGTTAAAGAATTTGGTAATGGAATCGTTAACCTCTTTTAACCCCTCAGGAACAATCAGGTTGATTATATGAGCACAACATTGAATATGGATAAACTCATGGCCTCGAATGACATCATCTCTCATCCTCGTATTCCACTTTAACCATTCAATTACAATATCATTGGCACTAACATTGTCAACTATAATGTATAAAACTTTCTAAATTTACCAATTCTTCAAACAATCATTCATCTTCACCCCAATAAATGCACTCTTATGATCAACAATTTTTTTGAATCCAATAATCCCTTTTTTCAAATTTCATTCACTGTCAATATAGTGTGCTATGATACACATGTAGGAAACATTCTGTACAAACGTCCATGTGTCAGTCATAAATGACACTATCTGGCCAGTGGTCACAAACATCTTTATCATCTCAACCTTGTCTTTTAAATTCCTTTTCATACAATCCCGCATCACTGTATAGCATGATGACAATGGAAATCGTGGCTCAAGCAGTTTGATAAACTTTCGGAACCCTCTTTTGTCGACTGTAGTAAAAGGCATCTCATTTTTAATTATCATCTCTGTAAGCGCACCCCCTCAATATCTTCTCACTATATTAAGGGATGACCATTTTCTTAAGTTGCGTATTATTAGTCGCCGTTGAAGTTTTGTAACTAAGCTTGGTTTGATCTTTGGCCTTCAATCCCTTTACTATCTTAATATGTTATTTCAAACAAGTGGTGCCTTACTTCTTTGAATAACATCTAACGTGTGAACCACAATGGTTGCATCTCGCCTGCAGTTCCTCGGGATTACCGTCAACCTTGGTCAAATGTTCCCTCACCCACGACCTTTTTTTATTTGATCGTTGTTGTGATGGCCTCATAGATGAAGGTTGTACATCCGGCTCATCCCCAATAGCCATCTCCTCCTCCTCATGAAATGTATCTTCATCTTCTATGTCTACCAGGAGTGGGAATCAACTACTTACACACGAAGTTTTTGCTCTGGAAGTGGGTCTAAATCTCGGTACTTGGGATGGAATTATGGCATCCTGATCCAATTCTAAAGTCCCACTTGGTGAAACATCCGTATCTGGAATATAATACATATATATAAACATTAATACTTAATTCTCAAAAATGTGCATCCATCATAGATTCAAATGTGCATCCATCAAAGATTCAAAATGTAAGTTTTATACCGAAATGGGGGAGAATGGAAAAAGATTAAAACTAAAAAATAAAATGTGGAAAAAAGATTAAAACTAAATACATGAAGCCCGGTGTCTAATACTTATTATTATATGAAGATTATAAGCAAACTTATTTGAACTGTGAAATCTTTGAATGGGAAATTGTGAGTTTCCATTAGTTACTTTATATAAGCAAAGCATGCACTTCTGAAGATTTTTAATTTAAATTTGAATCTTTTGTGTTAGGTTTTTTATTATCATGTTTGTGTACCGGAGTTTATGGAGTAATTGAGGAAGGTAGCTTTTGAATAGATCTCATCACAGGATCTCAAGGACAGATACGAAAATTAATAGATAAGTGTTCAGCAAATCTATTAATTTTTTTCATTCTTTTCTTAAGTTCGTTGTTTTTGTAATTTATGTGACATCATTTCAAAGTGAAACAAGTGTACGTAGATGAGTCATTTTTACGTTTTCAAATAAAAGTGCAAAGTTTCTTTATGTTTCAAATAATGGAAAGAAGAGATTATGGTTTTACATTCGTGCTATCTCTGTAAATAATGAATAATGCTAGATATTAGATATAAGTCTGGATAATGCAAGCCTGGAGCAAGCTCTTCACTTTTTCTTTTTCTTTTTCTTTTTTTATGGGCTTATCTTAGATTTGCATGCTTGGGCATGATATAGTAGAGAAGTTAGTCTCTTGATATATGCTTGATTACTTAAAAATTGTTACTTGAAAACTACACATACATATATAGAAGGTTAAAGCATATCGCACATAAATGAGTCGTGATGTTGGCATGACAAAGAGTAGAAAATAACAAAGTGGGTATAGAAGCAAATGAAAGTTCATATACAAATTTGATATGAACTTTTCATGACCCATGGAGTGTTCATATACAAATCCTATCTAGTTTATATTTTTGGTAGTTGGTACCATTATCCTTTTGTATTTTTTTAATTGGATTTTTTCCTTTTTTTTTATGTATTGTATTTGCTATAAAGGGATATTAATCCCATGTTCCTTCCTTTTATATATATATATTTTTAACTTAATGAAATCTTGCATATAAAAAAATAAAATAAGATTAGGGATAAAAAAAAAAGAAAAAAGAAGAAAAGATATTGAATTAAAATCTATAGTAACATAACCAACTGGCATTCAAGCAAGCACAAGCATTCTTGTTATTGATTTAATGTCACAAGCACTCTTGTCTGGTGAAGATAGAGTAGATCGACTTGCATTTCACACATGCATTTTTTGTTATCTTGAAAGTGGTAGTAAACCACAGTTTGAGATTATATTGTAGTTGTTTTTGCTTAAAAAGTTAAACGTGTAGTTTGGAGTCTTGGACAATGTAATTTTTATGAGGTTAAATTGATCAGTAACATTTCCACAAACACCTTACACTCACTGTCTAGAATTAAGAACTTTAACAAAATTCATCACAACCATTTCCTCAATACAAAAGTACACACAATTATATAATTTACACAATCCAAATTCCAAAATCAATAACCAATGTGAATAAAAAATAATAAAATGAATTCGGAGTAACTAAAATTTCAAAGTAAAAAATTAAAATTACCAATTGGCAAAAACAGCAGGATGAAGGCATTGCGGCTACGGCGGCGTGAAGCAATCTACAACGTTTGAGTGACTGAGTCTTTGTTAATGGCGGACTCGTGCTTGGTTGTGGTGTTGTGCGGCATGAACTGTGAAGAGTGAAGTCTGACTTCTGAGAGATGAGAATCGTGAAATGAAGAATGAATTAGGAAAAAAGAAGAAAGAAAGCAAAGGACCAAATGTGACGCCCCCAAATTCCGCTTGGGATTAAACGGACATTTGAAGCGTCGAGACATGCAACACAAGGTTACCTGCCCCCGTTCATGACAGATAAGATGCAATGTTCCTAACATGCATCTAGCATTATGCAATATTCGCAGCGGATAATTTTTCTCTTTAGCAAAACTATGCACCAAACCAAAAATATCCCAAATACTTGAAACATATTTCATACATAAAGGCATACTAAAAAGCTCGTGATCACCACACTAGTCTAAAATGGTTGTGATCAAAAGAATACTTGAGATACAACTCCAAAAGTACAAGTATTAACCTAAGTTAAATACTATACCATCATCAACATCGCACCGTGGCCTAGTCGACCGTATTCAGTTGGTCAGATTCCAATTCTCCTTTGGGTCCTGTAACAAGATCTACCATTCGGGGGGAATGGTAGTTGGGACTACCACAGTGAGATTTGATTACAAATCTCAGTAAGTTAACATAAAACTCACACACAGGTTAAAAATGCATGCATGGCAGTAAAAGCATAAATGCATAATTATAGTCATACATAAACATAGTATAACTTGACATATAGCATGACTTAACCAGAACTTAAGCGTGAACTGAACTTGACTTAAAATGGCATGAACTTAAGCTTAAAACATAACATGAACAAACAACATAACATGAACATGAAACATAACATGGACTTGAAATATAGCATGAACGTAAACCTGCATAACATAAATAAGAACTTGAAAATAACATAAACTTGAACATAACATGTACGTGAGTATAACATAACATGGACTTGATCTAAAACTTGACTTATCATGTATTTGATCTGAAACTGGACTTAACATAAACTTGAAATCTTATTCAATTGTCTTGATTAATAACGTGCGTTAATACGTACTCCACAGTTGTTGTGGCCCTACGTATTCAAGTAACATAAAACATAATACGTACTCCACAGTTGTTGTGGCCCCACGTATTCTACATGTCACAATTGCTGTGTCTCATGTAGTGTATGCTCCACAGTTGTTGTGGCCCCATACTTCATGTAACATAAAATATAATACGTACTCCACGCATTATAAGTAACATAAATATAATACGTACTCCACAGTTGTTGTGGCCCCACGCATTATAAGTAACATAAATATAATACGTACTCCACAGTTGTTGTGGCCCCACGCATTATAAGTAACATAAAAATAATACGTACTCCACAGTTGTTGTGGCCCCACGCATTATAAGTAACATAAAATATAATACGTACTCCACAGTTGTTGTGGCCCCACGCATTATAAGTAACATAAATATAATACGTACTCCACAGTTGTTGTGGCCCCACGCATTATAAGTAACATAAAATATAATACGTACTCCACAGTTGTTGTGGCCCCACGCATTATAAGTAACATAAAATATAATACGTACTCCACAGTTGTTGTGGCCCCACGCATTATAAGTAACATAAATATAATACGTACTCCACAGTTGTTGTGGCCCCACGCATTATAAGTAACATAAAATATAATACGTACTCCACAGTTGTTGTGGCCCCACGCATTATAAGTAACATAAATATAATACGTACTCCACAGTTGTTGTGGCCCCACGCATTATAAGTAACATAAATATAATACGTACTCCACAGTTGTTGTGGCCCCACGCATTATAAGTAACATAAAATATAATACGTACTCCACAGTTGTTGTGGCCCCACGCATTATACGTAACATAAAATATAATACGTACTCCACAGTTGTTGTGGCCCCACGCATTATAGTAACATAAAATATAATACGTACTCCACAGTTGTTGTGGCCCCACGCATTATACGTAACATAAAATATAATACGTACTCCACAGTTGTTGTGGACCCACGCATTACACGTAACATAAAATATAATACGTACTCCACAGTTGTTGTGGCCCCACGTATTATACGTAACATAACATGTCTTATCTTTCTTAATGCATGAGATATTATTTAATATCATATACTTTTCTAACATGGCGTATGCTTGTAAATGGCACAATATGATTTAATCATAAACATTTAATGGCATACATGTATCTTATGGCATACTTAACATGGCATACTTATAACATACAATATTGTATGACAGAAAAGATTATGTAACAGATAATTATTCATGAGAGATTAAATCATACATAGCAGATAAACATGTAATGACATAGCATGACATGGCATATACGAGAACATACATACATAAATTATAGTTCTCTTACCCATCACACATACACAATAAACTGATAGTAAGTTAGAGGCTAACTTACCTCGATCGTCGCGTTCTATGAGAATAGAGCGCGAGACACGAGGAACTGCACAACAGCTGGAAGAGGAACACTCAAGTCCTTAAGATTTTCACTTCTGAACTCAATTGCCATATTGTAAGCACTTGCAACACCACGGCCAACTTGAGGTTTCACTATACTCGGAAGAGATAAATTGACTTCAGAAAGCCTTTGCACTAAAACAAGTTCATTAAAATTATCAATAACAACCAAACAAACAACTCATTTCTCAATCCATATACTCTTAGCCATAGTCAACCACAAGATGACACCAGTCATCCCGGACTATAATCCATATCATCACTGCTTCGGGACACTGTCATACAGTTTCCCAACATTACACCATACGCTCCACACTTCTCTGCTACGCCATTCAACCCTTCGTGACACGCCATCCGGTGTATCACGACTTAGTACAGAGTACACTCACGTGAACTCTCTTCCATTCACACTACAAAACCCATCACTGCGATACACGTCTCACGGTGCATCGCTACGCGACACGGAGTACGCGCTACGCGTACTTCCTTCGCTACAACACTCATCAACACGATGCACATCACACGATGCATCGCCATACCACACGGAGTACACTACATGTGTACTCCCTTCCTTCTACGACCCACATCACTACAGCGCATGTCGCGCGGCGCGTCGCTGCATTACACAGAATACGCTACACGCGTATTCTCTTCACACAACCCGCCGTATCACATCTACGGCATCCATCTCACGCCTATACTTCACAGCACAGTCCACAAAACTACAAAATCAAGCCTAACACTTCACAACCACACTTCTTTCACAACTACGCAGCGAACTCCACAAACACTAACTACACAGTCTACAGCCAACCAAATCAACTATGTTAAACATAAATAACTAAAGATAGAGGGTTAAGACGAGAGAGATGTGATTGCTGTCGGGAAAGAATCCAAAACTGATAATTTTAGCGGGCTGTTACACCAAAGTTATTAAGCTGGTGTGTAAAACGACGTCATTCCTATTTAAATGGAACAATATCATTCTAATTAGTCTGTTAAAATCATCATAGATGCATCTGGATTATTTTTTAAATAATCGGAAGTCGGAAGTCGGAGGCCCATTGGTCTCCAATTCCAACTTCGACTCCGCTTACGAAATCAAAATTACTCTGATTCCAACTCCAATTTTCAAATACTCTAATTCCATCGGAGTCGAAATCGAAGCGGGTATTGTTCGGAATCGGAACCTTTGAAAATTTACACACCCCTAACCACTCCATTCATATATGGATTTAGAACATAGAAAATATGAGGTTTGTGAAGTTTGGTGAATTTTGAAGCCAAAAATGCATTTAGTGGAAATTTAGGGCTTTAGTGAAATTTTGCTAAGTATAGGAATACTGAATTTTTGAACCATTTGACTTTGAACATCTTCTTTAGAAGTTCATATCCAAACTTAACATAACTTTGATCACAGACACTTCAATTCTCTAAACTCAGGAAGTTTGTAAGTTAGCTTCTAACTTACTCTTAAATAATTTATTTATGATTCTTGTGTAAACACCACATTTATATTATAAATGTCATTTTAGCATGAAATGTCATATGATACATTGAGTATTTGATTACTTGCTTACCTGACATGTGAAATTTTCACTATTTTTAGCATATTGTATATAAAAGTCATTTTTACATGAAAGCTTGCTATATATGCGCATGTCAAGAAATATATTTTTTACGCATAGCATGAAAATGAATTTTGTCGCCACCTCAAATGCTAGGATGGGGAATAATCCTAGTGGAACTCCTCTATCCATTCTGGAGAGTAAAAATGGAGTGGTTAGGGGTGTGTAAATTTTCAAAGGTTCCGATTCCGAACAATACCCGCTTCGATTTCGACTCCGATGGAATTAGAGTGTTTGAAAATTGGAGTTGGAATCAGAGTAATTTTGATTTCGTAAGCGGAGTCGAAGTTGGAATTGGAGACCAATGGGCCTCCGACTTCCGACTTCCGATTATTTAAAAAATAATCCAGATGCATCTATGATGATTTTAACAGACTAATTAGAATGATATTGTTCCATTTAAATAGGAATGACGTCGTTTTACACACCAGCTTAATAACTTTGGTCCTTTGCTTTCTTTCTTCTTTTTTCCTAATTCATTCTTCATTTCACGATTCTCATCTCTCAGAAGTCAGACTTCACTCTTCACAGTTCATGCCGCACAACACCACAACCAAGCACGAGTCCGCCATTAACAAAGACTCAGTCACTCAAACGTTGTAGATTGCTTCACGCCGCCGTAGCCGCAATGCCTTCATCCTGCTGTTTTTGCCAATTGGTAATTTTAATTTTTTACTTTGGAATTTTAGTTACTCTGAATTCATTTTATTATTTTTTATTCACGTTGGTTATTGATTTTGGAATTTGGATTGTGTAAATTATATAATTGTGTGTACTTCAGTATTGAGGAAATGGTTGTGATGAATTTTGTTAAAGTTCTTAATTCTAGACAGTGAGTGTAAGGTGTTTGTGGAAATGTTACTAATCAATTTAACTTCATAAAAATTACATTGTCCAAGACTCCAAACTACACGTTTAACTTTTTAAGCAAAAACAACTACAATATAATCTCAAACTGTGGTTTACTACCACTTTCAAGATAACAAAAAATGCATGTGTGAAATGCAAGTCGATCTACTCTATCTTCACCAGACAAGAGTGCTTGTGACATTAAATCAATAACAAGAATGCTTGTGCTTGCTTGAATGCCAGTTGGTTATGTTACTATAGATTTTAATTCAATATCTTTTCTTCTTTTTTCTTTTTTTTTTATCCCTAATCTTATTTTATTTTTTTATATGCAAGATTTCATTAAGTTAAAAATATATATATATAAAAGGAAGGAACATGGGATTAATATCCCTTTATAGCAAATACAATACATAAAAAAAAAGGAAAAAACCCAATTAAAAAAATACAAAAGGATAATGGTACCAACTACCAAAAATATAAACTACATAGGATTTGTATATGAACACTCCATGGGTCATGAAAAGTTCATATCAAATTTGTATATGAACTTTCATTTGCTTCTATACCCACTTTGTTATTTTCTACTCTTTGTCATGCCAACATCACGACTCATTTATGTGCGATATGCTTTAACCTTCTATATATGTATGTGTAGTTTTCAAGTAACAATTTTTAAGTAATCAAGCATATATCAAGAGACTAACTTCTCTACTATATCATGCCCAAGCATGCAAATCTAAGATAAGCCCATAAAAAAAGAAAAAGAAAAAGAAAAAGTGAAGAGCTTGCTCCAGGCTTGCATTATCCAGACTTATATCTAATATCTAGCATTATTCATTATTTACAGAGATAGCACGAATGTAAAACCATAATCTCTTCTTTCCATTATTTGAAACATAAAGAAACTTTGCACTTTTATTTGAAAACGTAAAAATGACTCATCTACGTACACTTGTTTCACTTTGAAATGATGTCACATAAATTACAAAAACAACGAACTTAAGAAAAGAATGAAAAAAATTAATAGATTTGCTGAACACTTATCTATTAATTTTCGTATCTGTCCTTGAGATCCTGTGATGAGATCTATTCAAAAGCTACCTTCCTCAATTACTCCATAAACTCCGGTACACAAACATGATAATAAAAAACCTAACACAAAAGATTCAAATTTAAATTAAAAATCTTCAGAAGTGCATGCTTTGCTTATATAAAGTAACTAATGGAAACATCACAATTTCCCATTCAAAGATTTCACAGTTCAAATAAGTTTGCTTATAATCTTCATATAATAATAAGTATTAGACACCGGGCTTCATGTATTTAGTTTTAATCTTTTTTCCACATTTTATTTTTTAGTTTTAATCTTTTTCCATTCTCCCCCATTTCGGTATAAAACTTACATTTTGAATCTTTGATGGATGCACATTTGAATCTATGATGGATGCACATTTTTGAGAATTAAGTATTAATGTTTATATATATGTATTATATTCCAGATACGGATGTTTCACCGAGTGGGACTTTAGAATTGGATCAGGATGCCATAATTCCATCCCAAGTACCGAGATTTAGACCCACTTCCAGAGCAAAAACTTCGTGTGTAAGTAGTTGATTCCCACTCCTGGTAGACATAGAAGATGAAGATACATTTCATGAGGAGGAGGAGATGGCTATTGGGGATGAGCCGGATGTACCACCTTCATCTATGAGGCCATCACAACAACGATCAAATAAAAAAAGGTCGTGGGTGAGGGAACATTTGACCAAGGTTGACGGTAATCCCGAGGAACTGCAGGCGAGATGCAACCATTGTGGTTCACACGTTAGATGTTATTCAAAGAAGTAAGGCACCACTTGTTTGAAATAACATATTAAGATAGCAAAGGGATTGAAGGCCAAAGATCAAACCAAGCTTAGTTACAAAACTTCAACGGCGACTAATAATACGCAACTTAAGAAAATGGTCATCCCTTAATATAGTGAGAAGATATTGAGGGGGTGCGCTTACAGAGATGATAATTAAAAATGAGATGCCTTTTACTACAGTCGACAAAAGAGGGTTCCGAAAGTTTATCAAACTGCTTGAGCCACGATTTCCATTGTCATCATGCTATACAGTGATGCGGGATTGTATGAAAAGGAATTTAAAAGACAAGGTTGAGATGATAAAGATGTTTGTGACCACTGGCCAGATAGTGTCATTTATGACTGACACATGGACGTTTGTACAGAATGTTTCCTACATGTGTATCATAGCACACTATATTGACAGTGAATGAAATTTGAAAAAAGGGATTATTGGATTCAAAAAAATTGTTGATCATAAGAGTGCATTTATTGGGGTGAAGATGAATGATTGTTTGAAGAATTGGTAAATTTAGAAAGTTTTATACATTATAGTTGACAATGTTAGTGCCAATGATATTGTAATTGAATGGTTAAAGTGGAATACGAGGATGAGAGATGATGTCATTTGAGGCCATGAGTTTATCCATATTCAATGTTGTGCTCATATAATCAACCTGATTGTTCCTGAGGGGTTAAAAGAGGTTAACGATTCCATTACCAAAGTCTTTAACATTGTGCCGTATGTGACAGCTTTCCCCCAAAGGTTTAAAAAGTTCAGGATAATAGAAGAATAGCTTGGGATTTCATGTTCGAGGATGCTGTGCTTGGACGTTCTGACTTGATGGAATTCTACATACATGATGTTGGATGTGGCACAGAAGTACCACAAAGTGTTTGAGCTGATGGAAGTGGAGGATGGAGGCCTTAAGTATGCTTTGTTGGAGCTTGCATGAAAGGGGCTCGGTCCCTCAGACACACATGATTGGACGAGTGTGTGGTCCTTTGTCACATTTTTACAGATTTTTTATGATATTACTATGTGGATATCTGGATCTGCATATACAACTGCAAACTTATGGTTTAGCGAGATCTCGACCCTACACCACCACTTGCAAGAAGGTTGTGATGACCCTAGCGGACTGTTATCTACTATGGCTTAGAGGACGCAGACCAAATATAATAAATATTGGGGACAAGTTGATAAGATAAATAGATTACTCTTTGTGACTGTGATCCTTGACCCCCGAGTCAAGTTGGCCGTGATAGAATATTGAGCGAATTCTGTCCTCGGGATAGTGAAGGCTGGGTCGTTTATTAGAGTGCTTAAAACTGATCTCGATGACTTATACAACTACTATAGTAATAATGACCAACCTTCATCCCCAGTGGGCACCTTATACTCAATTTCGACACCTCCCTCTGATGACTTTAGCACAGATGGAGCATTGCGTCCACGCCGTCGATGTTACAACATTATGAGTAAGTATCATCAACTCGTTGTATCGAAGAATATTATGCAGTGTACTTCTGAGGTTGAACGGTATTTTATGGAAGAGGTCGAGACACCTAGTGATGTATTTCATATATTAACTTGGTGGAAGGCTAATTTTTCCAAATATCAAATCTTTTTCCATATTGCCCGAGATGTGCTAGTCATTCCTATCACTAAGGTTACATTTGAGTCGGCGTTTAGTACTGGAGGTCAAGTGTTGGATGCTTTCTGGAGTTTATTGTCATCGTCAGCTGTGGAGGCCCTCGTTTGCACATAGAACTGGATCAATGATACGTGCATTGGACTAGATAGGATTGACATTGATTCTAAGTGATATATGTTTGAATTGGGTAAACTTATTTTATTTTATTATTATTAAAGTTTATTGCAATAATTATTTAAGTATTTCAATGATTATTTAATTCTTTTTATGATTTTATAAATCTATTTAACTTAATTTTTTTTATGATTTTACAAATTTAGTTGTGAACCCTAGCATAATTATCAATAACTGATGGAGTATGGATAATGATAAGTTGATAACAGAACTAACTTTAATCTTTATTGGTAATAAATGGTAATTAAATTTTACTTTTATTGTGTTCCATTTTCTAAATTAATTTTGGTTCATTTTATTGATTGGGTGACTTTTTATCTTAATTTTAGGTATGACGAACGACCAAGCATGGTGCTGCAAATGATGTTTTTCCTTTTAGTTGAATCACTATGTTTCTTCTTATGGACTATTAAATCAAACTTTGAAATGGATTGTTTTTCTATTATGAATGTTTTGAACCATTGTATAGGACTTTCTGAATTATGTATTTACATTAATTGTATGATTATTATTATTATTATTATTTATTTAGGGTTCAAAATGGGCCCAATTGGGCCCATTTAGAAGTCAGAGTTCTGATTGAAGGTCAGAATTTGGAATTTTGACTTTCGATCAGAGTCAAGCTCCGATTCCTTTAGGAGTCGAAATCAGAATGAGTTTTGGACTCCAACTTAAGTCGGAGTCGAAAGTCGGAAGACACTATTCTAACTCTGTCAGAGTCGGAGTACAGGCCTAGGAGTGGTAACCTCTAGATTGATGAAAAACAATCAATGGGTTTCGAATAGATTCTTTTTAAGGAATGCCGGGGCAAAGTTATATATAACACATAATGTTGGAAGGTGCATATGTTATGATAAAATGTTAATGATGATGATATGTTATGATACCAATGCATTAAGAACGATGTCTACAAACAAAGATGTAATGTCGACATAAGTTGTGTTACGGTCGCCGACAGGTACTCACGGTACATATGGAGAGCCGTGTTGCTATCATACGTATGTTAATAATAGCTTTAATAATGATGAAATATTATGATTTTCGAAAGCAATGAGGTATGAAATATTCTCTTTCGAAATGTCATGTTTTGGAAATAAGAAAGTGAAAATGTTCTTTGAAAGAGAAAGTGCATCAATGTTTTTTTGAAAATGTTGAGGGACTTGGATGGAAGACAAATACAGATTTTTTTTTCTTTGCATATCATTGCATGCATATCATGTTTATCATTAATCATGTATATTTTATCTCTGTATAAGTTGGTTGTTTAATTTATTGAGATTTTAAATAAATCTCACCCTTGTGGACCCACTATCATTTCCCTCTGGAATGATAGAAGTTGTGTCAGGACCAGTAGTAGAAGAACATGAAGGATTGTTGGATACAGATGGTTGAAGAGGAGTCAGACCTTAAGCGAAAACTAAATATAATTTTGATGCTCATAAATATTGACTCTTCATACTTCAAAGCATATAAAATGCTTGATCTAATTATGGAACTTGGATTAAGTATTTTGTATTAAGGAAATGCTATCCTTAATTTTGAACTTATGATGATCATTAATGTTATTTGGATGTTTTAATTCATTTTGGCATGAGTTATAACTAATCACTTTTATTCCGCTGGAATTATTGCATATTGTTGGTTGTATTTTATAATGCATTACATATTAACTGTCATGAACGGAGGGTATATAACCTTGTATTGCATATCTTGATGCTCTGAGACTCCGTTACATCCATGTGGGGAATATGGGGAACACTAATACCAATAGTTGTTGACATTATTATACTAGTACAAGCAAATGAGTTATGGTTATCGTAAGTAAGGTACACCAATGGTAGTTTTGGTGGCATTGATTTGTTTTTAGCATCTTGATCAAACATGCCCTTATATCAAGAATGATGGATAAAGAAATTCCTTTGCAATTTTTCTAAGATGTCGTTTTAAATAGATGACACTTTTGTAATCTTAAGTAACACATCACTTTGGGGGCCCCATATTTTAGATTTTTGCGTTTTTTGTCTGTTACGTGGACAAACAATTATTATGCTCAATGAAGATGTGCCATGCTTGTGAATGGCCTCAACGGCGCGGTGAAATGTAAGCCACAAACGTGGCAGATAAACAAGCACACAGAACTTTGACGTCCCTCACGTGTTACGTTTCTGGTGTTTTCAACTTGATTGTGATGGCGAAGCTACAAGAAATCAAAAAGTTAAAAGAAAGAAATGACTTTGCGTATGGGGGGTTTCGTCCGTTTCAGACTTTAACAAGATTACAGAACAATTTCATGGTTGGAAGACCAGAAAATTCAACCTAACAAACTTTGATTTCAAGAGGAAAATTTTGCATCAAATTCCTTTGCCACAATTAGGCAAGAAATTTAGCCAAGTTGTAGAAATTATGAAGGGATAAAATAAAATATTATATATTCATACTTTAAAAATAATTAATCATTACTTTTAGAGTTAAAAGTGTGATTGAAAATAAATAATGAAATATATGTAATATATTTGCCTAACATCAAACTGAATCATTCGGTGGAGGCTACATGATTTTCAGTAGACACCTAGTCTATATCTTGTTATTGAAGCCATCAGCAATGAAGTGAAGTGAAATATAAAGAAAGGAAGGAGGGAAGAGAAGAGGTAGTCCGGACTCCGGGCATGATTTCATTTTGTTATTGACTGGGTTGCCCATGGCCCATGTTGACAAGATCGACTTCCATGTGCTTTTGATTAATTTATGGCTCCCACAGTCTTTATTACAATAGTCGCAACTCTCTCTCTCTTAATTCTTTTACTGGCCCAAGACTGAAATCTTTTTCATGATTTTGTCAGCAGATCAAGAGTGAAAAATCCAATTTTCCCATTTAATAAACCTCTACAGTGGGTTATAGAATTTTGATGTTTTTACTCTTCCTGGAGAGTATGTTTATTAGTTATCTTCCCTGTTCCCCTTTCTGCCGATTCCTCTCTCTTCCCCATGTTTTTTCAAGAAATCTTTCAGCTTTATAGTCTCTCTCTCTCTCTCTCTCTCTCTCTCTCTCGCCGTTGCACACGTGATATACTTGGCTTTTGCCTCCTCAAGGAAATGTAACGCATCAAACTGCTGAGTTTTGATCTCTGGCTGTCAATTCTTGAGATGTGGTTATGAGCCAGCAGAAAACACCACAGAGCGTGTCTTAATAGTGTCAGACTATCCATTCACACCGTGTTCTAAATTCTAAATGAGTTCAACACTTCCTTGTTGGGTTCTGATGCGTGATCTTTCCTATTAAGTAAATGATGGGTGCTAGAGTTCACTGGTAGATGTATGTTTTAAGTTCGTTTCTTTTATTCTAAATAGATGGAATCCGGAAGTAGGTTCTATACAGCTGATGAGTTCAAATTGGATGCAAAATGGCTTATTGATCCCAAACATTTATTTGTTGGGCCTAGAATTGGAGAGGGAGCTCATGCCAAAGTGTACGAGGGAAAGTAAGTTTCGAGCTTTTCTTGAATTTGATTCGGTTCCTTAGTTATTTGATCTGTCGAACTGAAAATTTCTTTGCTTTTGACCTCGGGGCAAAGCCGGTAATCAGGCGTCGCAATTTTCTTCTTGTTTCAGAGAATATAATTTAGATCTGCAAAATACTTTCGTAGTATTTGTCAGATTCAGTAATCCCTGCTTTGTTTTTTATTTTATGTTTTCTGTACATGGCTGCTCTGGTAATTAGCCAATCTTGTGTATATTCAGTGGATTTGTCAAGCAATTATTTTACAGATTCCTACCGTCTAGGTTATGTTCTTTAGGTTCTGTCTGCAATTGAATCGATTTTCTTATTTGTAATTCCTGATTTTAAAGCGAATGGTTACGCTGGCATTGAATTGCGCTTTAATAGTCACTCGGAACTCTGGTTTCTGCTCCTAAACTGATATGTCACTCAAGTAATATATTGCAAGTTGATGTCTGGTTATGCAGCAAGTCTCTCACTCTACTTTTTGGTCATTGGGCTCTCTTCAGATACAAAAACCAGACTGTTGCCATTAAAATTGTTCACAAAGGAGAGACTCCAGAAGAGATTTCCAAGAGAGAAGCACGGTTTGCAAGAGAAGTTGCAATGTTGTCCAGAGTTCAGCATAAAAACCTAGTGAAGGTTGGATTTGATTTCGAGGTTCTTAGTATCCTGTTTTATCAATTTTCTAATAGAGATTGAAACCGTGTGCCAACAGTTTATTGGTGCTTGCAAGGAGCCTGTAATGGTGATAGTTACCGAGCTTTTATTGGGAGGGACATTACGTAAATACTTGCTGAACATACGGCCTAGGTGCTTGGACAGACGTGTTGCTGTTGGATTTGCACTTGATATTGCTCGTGCAATGGAATGCTTGCACTCTCATGGGATCATACACCGTGATTTGAAACCTGGTAATCTTTTCATTTCCGCATTTTATTCTTTTGATGTTGGTCTCATAGGGTTTATATTAGATCTAGGTCAATGGAATATATCTTCTAAGAATAAATCAACTCAGAAAGCGATAGAAGAATCTTTTAGTGGAATCTTCTTTGCAGGAATATGAACCCCCTACATTGTCAACCTATTTTACAAGATAAGATAATTAAGTTATTCAAAAGGCAACATCCTAGTTTAGCTTTCGAGTAGTCAATATCTTTTTATCCTTGCCTGCCACTACTACTATATCATTGAAGTCTTTTTTGGAGCTAATATGCTATGTTGGCCTTTTAGTGCCAATTTATTATCGTTCAAGTTCATTTAACACAAGCTAATAGCTTAAATTGAAATCTTCATTTTGAAACGTACTTCTCTCCTGTTGAAGAGTAGGTAGTCATATGACTTGTTAAGTTATGTTTGACTGTTTCATCTTGGAGTAACTGTGGGCCTGACTGGGATATTCCTTGGGCCTTTTACTCCGTATATATGTGATTTTCTCTAATATCAACTTTATGATTTGGAGTCAGGAGTTGAGATTGCAATGTTGATTACTAGCGGTAGAAAAGTCTGCTACGCTTTGGTGGATATGTTTTTGGTACAGTCATTTGATTTTTTATTTTTAGTACTATCAAGTTTGGCTAAGTGGCTAACCTTTAGATGTAACCTTTTCAGAGAAATAGTTATGGAAAGTACATGACAAGGACGAAACCTCTTGGGTGAAAAAGTAAAAGTACGAGACTTCCCCCTTAGCAACAGACACTCAGCAACTAAATTTATAGATGTAAAGCAGGTTGTGTGGAAGAAACGCCTTGAGAAAAAGATCTCGCATCTTTTAGATCTCAGTGAATGCCATTCATTCTACAGATTATATAGTATCAAAAGCTTGAGCTTGAATCTTATAAGAAGAAAGTTTGAAGTGAATTTAGTTAATTTGCTAAGATGATTAGGTTTGCATGCTATGAAGCCAAGTAGTTCTCCCTCAAACAAAGGGTGAAGGATAGGGTAATAGATATTGTCCCATACAGGTGTGTGAAGATTTTTTGCATTGCAAAAGACAAAAGGAAGAACAGTTTACTTGAAGTGAGATTTGATTTAAACATGAAACCCCTTATGGTGATGGGGGCTGATAGGCTCCCTTAACCTTGTTCATATGTTTTGGTGTGTGAGCCTTGTTCTATCTGTTTCCTGAATTATTTATCTCATTGGTAAGGCCTCTTTCTCCTCTTTATAGTTCTTTCTTCCCTTCGAATTAGTAGTCTCTTGCTCGTGAAGGGAAAAAAAGGAGTAGGTATGTCATTCAATATAGAATTTGGAAGGGAATCGTTGTATGTTTTTCTGTTGTCAAACCCGAATAGATTTTAGACCTGGGATATATTTTCACAGGTCTGATATGAATAAAAAATAAAACTCAACTCAAATACATTTGAATCCAATTTATTGAAGTCATCTATATGACTTTTTTTACCATTTAATCTTATTTTTACAGGAGGTTGTGCATTATATCGTTCAGCGGCCATGTTCTTCCCATAACCTTTGCATGTCAACAGAATGCTCCTACCACACTGTGAATGGCCCCACCCAAACCCAGTCCTAAACAGAAAGAATACCTGAATTACAAACTTAATCTAATGAAAACAAAGGGGGTAATCTATCCTCAGAAACAGGGAGTGAAAAGAGAGCCAGATTTCCACCTCGCAAGGGGATGAATTTGGACAAAAAGAAGTCATTTGTGCAAGAAGTTACTTGACTAAAATGCCGTGCAGCTTGGCCAACTTAGAACATACCAACAAAATGCTCCTACCCCACCATGAATGGCCATACACAAACCCAGTCCTAGACAGAAAGAAAACTTACATTACTAACTTAAACCAATGAAAACAAACAAAATAGAACTTTTTTAATACACCTAATATATTCATTTCTCGCCTCTCCTCGGCCCTTCCATGCTACTGCTCCTTTTTATCAGTGCATCAATAGGCCTTCATTGTACATAAATGAACTGTCTCAGGCAGGAGCTTTATCAAAATTAGTCTTTGAAGGATTTCAGCTAAGGGAGCAGACCTTTCTTGACTTTTGACCAGTGCTATGTGTGATTAACGGGACATGATAAGAAAATTGATTATTTTGTTCTTATGTAAGCTCAGATGCTAGTTCAATGTGCATTGGATTAAATGAAATTAAAGTTGACTCATGTAGCCTCTTATATGATAGCAATTTTTTTTTAGTTTTATTTGGTTAATTTCTTGATATGCAACTTAGTTATATCAACCACTATGATATTACAAGTACTTTACCTAGACTGAACACAAAAACAGAGAGATGTTCTGGTCTAGTTAAGAACAACCTTCACTTATCCCCAAAAAAAATTAAAAAAAAAAAAAAAAAACCTTTACCGAATAAAAAATATGTATTACACTTGCCCCCACACTAATCATTAAGTCAGTGGCCTAAATCATTTGTTTTCAACAGGCACCACATACAAACGAGGACCATTGTACACACAATTGCTCTAATTAGTGCATTCATGCAGTTGTTTTCTTTTATTCCCTGCATTGCAAATGATGTTGCTGTTCGTAAGGTTCTCTTAGAAGATTGGTCTATCACATATGGCTTGATGTATTGTAGGGAGAATGCTGAACAAAATTTCTTATGTTTCCGAGATATAGCTGTTTATGCATGTCACCTGAAAATTTAACTTCGTAAACAGTATATTTATTTATTGAAGATGAACTATTGCTTTTGTGTGCAGAAAATTTACTCCTGACTGCAGACCATAAAACAGTTAAACTAGCAGACTTTGGTTTAGCAAGAGAAGAGACATTAACAGAGATGATGACTGCTGAAACTGGAACATATCGTTGGATGGCTCCAGAGGTAGTTCATTAAGAAAAAGATACTTCTGTTTTCTCCTCTCCCCTCTTCCCCAGTTCTAATTTTATGATTGACAACATAAATATTTCTTAAATGCATTTATTGGTGTCAGTTGTACAGTACTGTTACATTAAGGCAGGGAGAGAAAAAGCATTATAACCATAAAGTGGATGCCTATAGCTTTGCAATTGTGTTGTGGGAGCTCTTACACAACAAATTGCCTTTCGAGGGAATGTCAAATCTCCAGGCAGCATATGCAGCTGCTTTTAAGGTAAAAGATTTATTTCCCCATCTATGTTTTATATTATGATGTTGTTAGATTGACATCAGCAGTAGTTGTACTGAAGTCCCTTTGGGACTGGTCAATCTAACTGAAAATATTAAGGGGTACTTTACCATTTCAGAACACGAGGCCTAGTGCTGATGACCTCCCAGAGGAACTGGCTAGGATTCTAACTTCATGCTGGCAGGAGGACCCAAATGCTCGGCCCAATTTCAGCCAAATAATTCAAATGCTACTTAACTATCTTTACACCATTTCTCCTCCAGAACCCTCAATTCCTCCTCGAATTTTCATGTCTGAAAACACTGTTTTGCCACCTGAGTCTCCTGGCACAAGCTCATTGATGGCGGTGCACGATGACAGGGGGGACACACCTAAAGGAAATATGGAAGACAAGCCAAAGGGTTTCTTCTTCTGCTTCAACCAGTGTTATTAACCGCCGAATAGTAAATGAGATGGTCAGAAACTGTCCTTCCCCTCGAATGTGGCTCTAGGGAAGCTTATTAATCTAGTAGATGCTAGGTTATAGTCTCACAAATACAATTATGAAATGCCACATGTTTAAATCGATCAATTTACATTTCCTTCAAGTTCAAATCTGTTGTCAGATTACCTTGTATGCATCTGATGCTGCTATTGAGCTTACTAGATATACTGGGTCCTAGCTTCGAGTACATGGTTCTATCATCTAGCTGCAACTAACTGTTTGGACCTTGGAGTTGGGGTTAGATCGCGATACTGGATTATATAGGATAACTGAAATCCAACTCCAATTCTATTCCTTCCTTGCACATTGTTCATGCAGATAAAGGAGTCTTAGTTCTTCATCATTTTCTTTCTTCTCGCCTTAGAATGCTATTTTCTCAATGTTCAAGTCGTAGTCCCCAACTTCTAATCTAACCGGATGGATGCTATTCCCAGGTTATGGTAATTTATGCTTCCAAACGCATTCAACCATCTTTGTGTTCTTTTAATTTTCTTTTCGTAAAGCTATACTTTTTGTAATGATAAATGAGCTATAATACAGAAAGCAAATAATAAAAAAGAAAAGGATTTGTTCAAGAGGTCCACCCAAAAGATTTGCTCATACAGCCTATAGGTTTGGAATCTTGCTGTATCTTCAGTTCAATTCATCGCGGGTGACACTAGAGTTTCACGCTACTAATTGGCTTTATTCTAAAACGATTAATTAATATTGCCACCTGTCTTATCATGTTCTTCAGTGCCCAGTCTTCCATGTGCTGGGTTGGGTCTAAATAATTCTTTCCTAAATTCAACTTTTCTAGCAACCTCGCATGAAGGCAACAGCGTTTGTATAGGATGTTCTTTGTAAACAGATACGCCTCTTCTGTCGACCCAATTCACTGGATCAAGAGCATCAACCATAAAAACCATTTCGCTCACTTCTGGGTTTGACTACAGTACTTTGATCCTCGCCAAGTAGACCTGCATGGCTACAAGCAGCAAGAGGAGCAATAAAAGTCAACTCATCTGGTTCAATGATCATCTCCCACGTTAAACAGACCAAGCCAAGATCATTACCCCGTCCGTTAATAGCAAGACTTCGAATACGTTATTTTCAATTATAGATATATTTTTTCAAAAACCATTTTACAAATAGTAATGTTAGGGTTTCAAATAAACAAGTCTCATGCAAGTCATTTATAAAAAAGTAGATACCACTGATAAAGAATAGCTTTTTTTTTTTAAAACAATTTTCAAGGTGGAGTTGACTTTTTTACAAATATTTGCTTGAATCTTGTCCATTTAGGGTTTGTACAAATTATTTCTCTTTACACTTCGACAAAAGTACTTATGTACTCTGACCGAATGCCACATAAGCATGCCATTTCATCAAATTTTTCACATCACAAAGGTGCCACATCATTCTAGATTATGCTCCTACATCAAGTATTGTCTACAAAGTACTAGGGGTGTAAGGATTCAATTCGGACCAAAAAAACTGACTGGACCGACCTGTTTGTTGGTTTGTTCAGATTGGATCGATTAGAATCGATCGGTCTCAGTCCAAGGAAGTAGGAAAATTTAGTTTTTGGTTGGGTGGAGTTTTTTCATTCCAGAACAGACTAGACCGACTGGATTATTTATTTAAAATTTTAAATAATTATTTATTTGATATTTTTTAATTTTTAAAAGTAATTATATAAATTGAAAACAAATAATTATGTAAGTTTCTTCTAACTAATTATACGTAATTATGTAATTTTCTTCTAACCTAATTAGTTATAATTAGATTATTAAAAAATTGGCCAGTTTGGTTACTCAACTCCTCTTAACTCATCTCATCTAATTATTACAACTTTTTCAAATTTTAACACAAAATATAATAAACAATTCAATTTTTTCAAATCTCAAAAAAATAATATTATTAAAAAATAATATTCTCACAATATTTTATTTAATTTTTAACTTTCATCTCAACTCAATTCAACTCAACTCAACGTCCAAATGTAACCGAATTTTAAGATAGGGTATCAACTATTAGTATTGGTAATACACAAACTATTAACATTATTAATTTATTTTACTTAATTAAAACACTTAATTAGTTAAGTATATACTTAGTTAGACAACTTAGACTAAATCATTCACTTAATTTTTTTTGGGCAACCTCGCTCCGTATAAGAGGGGGCGGGGGCTCCTGCCCCGCATCTAGTCCCCCTAGCGGGCGCGGGGGGGGGGGGGGGGGTGGCCCCCCAAACCCCCTATATATATTATATATATAAAAACATAAATATTTATATATATACAAAAACATAAATATATGTTTATATATATAAATATAAATATATATTTATATTTTACAAATAGTGTATATATAAATATATATTATAATTTGTTAGACTTGTTTACAAAGTATACATCAACAAATTTAAAAACTATATAGTTTAAAACTAATATACTACAACTTACATAAAATATGCACTTGCAAATTTAAAAACTACATAATTTTTAAATTATAATCATATTTACAAAATTTAAATTTACAATTTAAATCTAAAAATATATTTTTGATTACTTTTAGATCTAGAAATAATTTTTAAATATAATAAAATATGGTTTATATTTAAAGTAAAAATTAAACAGGGAGGGCAGGTATTCACCCCACACGCCGCCTAACGGGGCTGGGTACCCCTCCCCGGGATGCGGGGGCGGGGGGTGGATGAGAAAACCCCCGCACCATGCGGGGTGGGGTGCAGGGAGGGGGTTACCCCGTGCCGTATGGTACGGGTAGCACCCCTAAATTTTTCTATCAAAAACTTGAAAAAAAAAATTAGAAAAAAAAGGACCCAGACTGAAATGTCTTAATAAAACCAATCAGACTGAACCAAAATGGTCCGATCCGATCCAAAATTCTCCTCCAAAGACCGATTGGACCGACAACTACAGAAACTGCCAACGAATGCCTTCCCGTAAGCCCATGTCGTCGACGATTTTTCTTCCCCTCTACTTCGTGATTCACTAATTTTTCTTCCTCTTTGCTTCGTGCTATTTGGGATTTTTGCTAGTTTTCGGTTCCGTAATTGTTTGCTAATTTTTGCCGGTTCTTGGTTTTCTATAAATTTTAGTTTTTCGCTTGTTGGTTTTCAGTGTTGATGGTTTTTCGGTTGTTGATTTTGCTCATCGTTCACATTCATATGCCCCTATTGCATTCGAGATCGTCAAAGTTGGGTTTTGAATTAATTTAAAGGATCCTTATGTTTCATATTGAAGCTGAATTCATAAATCTCTCACTTCTTATTCATATTAAATCATGGGTAGGAAATTCTGAAATTATGAGACGTTGCCATTTTGGATATATGTGGCCATGTATTGCGGAGAAATGGGAGTAGACTTTCCTGTAGAAATTGTACCCCACTTGCTTAGAAATAATACTACCTTGCATGTTCTTCTCATGGACAACCGTTGTCATCTCTAAATCTATCATTTTCTCTCTCATTGTTGCCTGCCAAGTGTTTGTGTAAACGATTAAGAAAGGCTGAATATAGATTTTTTCTATATCCTCAGCTTTCCTACTATACTATAGTGAAAGAATATAACCGTTGCAGAAATATAGTCATTAGAAAAGTATTTTCGTTGGAAGAATATGATCATTGAAAAAATAAGATCGTTAAAAATTATATCTATTAGATTATTATAAACGTTAAAAAATTAACATGCATTTTTTTAATAAAGAATAAATATTCCAATTATCATTAAAATTAAAATAAATTAAAAAGTTAAAATATATATTTTAATTGAATAACGATAGATTTAGAGAGTTTATTATTTGAGCTTGTTAAAAAGTGGCTAATTAAATTTAAAAACAAATTCTTAATCAAATATTAGCTAAAGAATTATAACTAGAAGTATAGAGCACCATTAATACCCTTAATAGGGATAAGTCCCGTTTAGAGCATTGGCAATGGCCAAGTCCAAAGTTCAGTTGGAATCTTACATTTTTGCCATAGCATCAAGTTTTAGCTAAATAAGTATACATTAGACTAGCCATCTTAAACATAAAATAATAATATAATATCATATATTTTAATAATATTTGATAATTGTTTTTATATTTTACAAATACACTTCATATATTAATTAATAATTAAATAAAATATTTATTTTACTTTTAAAAAAAGATTAATTAATAATTTGTAGTATTTTTATTATTTTTAAAAAAATCCATTTCATGAAACTAACTAATAACATAAACAAAAAAAACAATATGATCATGATGGATGCATAAAACATATATATTGGGCAAATGATAAAAATGCAATGCACAGAAGCAATTAATCAGAAAACAGTATAATGTAAAAATTCATAACATAATTTTTTGGTATGTGATCGATCAGTAACTCTTTAAATTAGAGAGTACCTAAAAAATACTGTAGATCAAGTGTTGGCTTCTGACCATTGGTTACTCCAACGTGAGGTATTTTTCTCACATCTAGGCCATTTCCAATGCTTTACCAGTTTCTAAAGCTCTGAGGACAGCCCATACATAAAGTACAATGGCCATGGTGACCTCATTGGGCTCCTCCACATTGGCCTTTTGGATTTCATGAAAATAGATTAAGAGCCTCTCTACATCGATTTGCTTTGCTATATAACCAGAAATCATGACATTCAATGCCATAACATCTCTTTGATCCCATCTGCCCAAACGTTCTATAGTGCAAAACAAGTTTCTTTTTAGGTCTGGTTTAATTTTACAAATATTTCAAATTATCTCATCTTATCTCAACATTCAAATACTATTTAAACACAAATATTTTTTAATTTTTAATTTTAATTTTTTTAAACTTTTTCATCTAATCATTATAATTTTCCTAAACTTCCAAATAAAGCATAAAAAACAATTTAATTTTCTCAAATTCCAAAATAAAAATGATATTAAAAAATTATATTCTAACCATCTTTTAACTTTATAGTTTTTTACTCAACTTTTTCTCCATTTTTTAAAATCTCATAAAACATCTTAACTAAAATAATTTCACTACTATTAACAATTTATCTTACTATTATTCACAGATTTCTCAACTTATCTCATCTGTGTAAACAAACGAGAGCAGGCCTGCTTTGGTTTCACAAACCTTCGAAATCATCTCATCTCATATCAATATCCAAACACTATTCAAATACAAATATTTTTCAATTTTAAAATTTCAAATTTTTCATCTGATCATTACTTAAACATTACAATTTTTCGAAACTTTCAAACAAATTATACAAAAAAAAAAAAATTTAACTTTTTCAAATTTCAAAATAAAAATAATATTAAAATTATATTCTAATACTATTTTAACTTTATAATTTTTTTATTCAACTTTTTTTTTCTCTCATTTCCCAAAACCACATAAAAATCTTAATTCAAACTATTTCACTACTATTAATAGATTTCTCATCTCATCTGTGTAGCCAAACAAAACTTTATTCTATTTAATTAATATACCGGCCAATTTAGAGGAATTTTGTACAACAAAATTTGTTCGAAAAAAAGAAGTGATGGAAGATATTATAAGGTAGTAGGGCATCTTTGGGACAGGGTAGCTGGCCGGTGGAAAGATCATGTTATGCAATTTGAACGGCTGCTTTTTTGATCGATCGGACCTTTAATTAGTGGTCTGAATCTGCCCCAATCATGTTATCTTCAAGGAATCAATTTAGACCATATTACCTCCATTTTATTTTAGAGAAAATGAATAGCTCAAGTAGAATAGTAGCCTTGGTAATTAAGTTATAAAGGTGGTAATAGGTGATAGTCTACAACATGTGATACAATCTCGAACCTAGCTAATACAAATACGATAAAAAATTAGTGGGTTTGAGTTTGATATAAATAGATTTAAATCAAAACAGGTCGATATGTTAGGATACAATTAATAAACGGGTCAATCCATTTAACCCGAAATCAATATGCAATAATCCGTTTAAAAATTTTATTTCAAAATTACAATTTTATTATTATTGGGTTGTAATATATTCTTATTATTGAGATTGTAATTTGAGATCTATGCTCTTATTTGTTATTGTTAAGTTTGTAATATTGGTTTTATTATAGATTAAAATCTGAGAAATATTAATATTTTTTGTTATTAGTTAAGCCTCGTTAATTTGTTTTCACAAACCATCTGATCTTATCTCATCTCATCTAATCATTATAACTTTTCCAAACTCCCATACAAAGTAAAATAAATTATTCAACTTTTTCAAATCTCAAAACAAAAATAATATTAAAAAATTATATTCAAACAATATTTTATTTAGCATTCAACTTTCATATCAACTCATCATTGTAATCAAACGAGGCTTTATTATTTTTTTAGAGATATTATGGTTACTAATAAATATAGATTTTAAATTTTATATGAAATTATATTAATCAGGCTAAAAGGATTACATGTGATAATTTGACCCATTTGCATGAAATGGGTTGAAATGAGTCGTATTGTGTTAATCCATTTTTTAATAATTATTAAACAGATTACATACATGACTCGTTATTTAAGTGGATTGTGTTAGGGTTTGAAAGTCTGACCCGTTTAACTTAACGAGTTGTGTTCAGATTGATCCATGATATAGTCGAATGTTCATGATTTGATACAATACGAACACAACCCGCAAACACGAATTGCCACTCCTATCAGACTACTTACTAGATAAAGATTTATATATTTTATTACTGGTTTTATAGGAATTTCAAATTGAATAATCCTCTTAGAGTTGTAGTACTGTAGGTGTGACTAGCACTTTTCTTGAGTTTTTGCATGTGATAAACCTTACTCTAATACCTTATTAAAGTTTTGTTTGATTACACAGATGAGATGTGATGAGAGTTGAATAAAATTTTATTAGAATATGTTTTTTTAATATAATTTTTATTTTGAGATTTGCAAAAGTTGAATTGTTTTTTGTATTTATTTTGAAAGTTGGAAAAAATTGTAATGATTAGAGGAGATAAGATGGTCTGTGAAAACAAACCAGGCTAAAATCACCTCTAAACTAATGGAAAAGTGCAAAATTTAATTATTTAATTTATAGTCTAACATTTGATCTTCTTATCAGTGGGTCTGCGCCCTCGTTAAGTACGTATTAGATTTAATACGTGGGATTTTAGAATGAATGGAGTGAACTATGGTAATAGGTAATGAACTTAGGATCTTTGTTGTAATACTATGTTCAAATCAGAGTATTCCTTATGCATTGGATCTAATACGTGGAGTTTTAGAACAAACGGAGTGAACTATGATATATATTAGATATCGAACTCAGGATCTTTGCTGGAATACCGTAAGTAATTATTAAAGAAAACTCAAACCACGCTTGACTCTATATTCCAAAAGGATTCGTTAAGATTGAAATTGGAATACTTTCTTGCAATAGATCATTATACAAAACAAAAACAATAATTTTCTCTACCAGACAACGTAACGTGGGATCCCGTATGCCAGATATAGACCCTCCTCTCTTTTGAGGCACTCCTTACCGTCCAAAAAAATGTGTGGTTGATTCCAAAGTATGATATTTACAAAAAGATCATGGAGAATAGATGCACCTTATCATTTCAGAACAAAAGGGTATTCTGTTTTTTTTTGTTTTTTTCTGTCTATAAACTTCTGGGCACATTAACACAGTCCTCATAGTCATAACTAGCGAGTTAAAACAATGAGCTCGAGCTACATCGACTACCCTCTCAAGCAACGGCATGGCTTGAGAAGGCAAACCAACTCAACTGATTATAACCATACTAGTGTTCAGACAGCTGAGAGATCAACTGTTCTCCCTGAAATCTCCCAATACCCAAATGTGCACAAGCTCTTTCAAAACAAGGTGTTCACTACAACTACTAACAATGAAGAACAGGTACATGAAGACAATACTGGATCTCGTCCCAAGAATCATGGCCACAAGAACCAAACTTCTCCTCCAGTAGTACGGTTTGTAGACAAGGTTGAAGTGATAGAAAAAGTTGAAGTGACAGATCGTGCTGAGGAGGAAGATGGCCGTAAGAATGGGTACTCTGAAGTTCATGAAGAGACTACTCTTGAGCAGGAAGCTGACCAATACCTGGAGAAGAAGCACAAGGGCTTTATTAGCAGGTGGAAATCCTACAAAGATTATTATTAGGGTTGGAAGGAATTAAGTCATGTGTTGGCTGTGGTTGATTGGCAGGCAAAACTACTCTAAATATATAGTGTAATTACGTACCAACATGCATGCATGCTTTTTAAATAAAATATGCCTGTCTTTAATGTAACCAGACTTTGTTCTGTTGTTGCCTGATCAGTTGCTTTTTTATAATAAACGAATTAAAAGAAAAAAAATACAAATATTATCTATTTTTCTTGGTATTTATGAGCTTGATTATATTCCTTTGAAACTGCATGTTTTGCAAGAGCTAAGGGACAAACACAAACACAAACACACACAAGTTTGCATAAAACAAACTGCGGTAGCAATGAAAGAGAGCCGAAAAATTAGATGTTCATGACCCCGCAGCTAGAGAGATGCAGATAAAATAAGCACAGATATGCTTCAGTCATGGCACACTTCTTGCATGTATGGATACATTCTTGATGCTGAACAGAATCTAGATTAATTTTGATGGCTAGTTTTAATAGATGATCAGCACAGAAAAGACAAAAGATTTACCCTAAACATAGAGAAAACTCTGAATTAATAATAAAATTTAAAATTATTTTATGAAGTCCACAAGCCTAACTTAAATAGCTACAAAATTTGAAATTATGAAGATTTTAAACTGAAAAATCTAAATTATTTTATAAGAAATGAATACATAAATAAACAAGAATCCTACCAAAATTTTGGTCAAAATTTAAATCAAAATCACTTTCAAACTTGAAATCAAATATTTACTAACAAGGCAAGAATGTGTATAAATATATGATTTGAAAGGAAAAAAACCGATATTATTCTAAATGATTTTGGAGAAAGAAACTGATATCCCATATCAATTTGAATCTTCACCATTTTCATTGGGTTGGAGAGAATTTGTCCTCGAATTCTAAACTTTCTTGGATGTTCAATTAGACTAATCTTTTTTTCTTTTGTTGTATCATCCCGATGATCATGGAAAAACTAAAATTGATTTTATCGGCTTGAAATAAATAATATTGAACATCTTATACTCCGAAATTAAGTTTCTTTCTCACATCTCAAATCCAAAAACAATATTTTGGATAGGAGAATTTGAAAAAAATCTTCAACTCTAAGAAAA
This sequence comes from Carya cathayensis, assembly GCA_011037825.1. Taxonomy (NCBI): domain Eukaryota; kingdom Viridiplantae; phylum Streptophyta; class Magnoliopsida; order Fagales; family Juglandaceae; genus Carya; species Carya cathayensis. The sequence continues at coordinate 233,174 of QGSO01000279.1, forward strand.
TCAACATAGTTAATTGTCTTAAAAGTTGTTTCATGATTTTCAAACTTTAAAACTTCACCACCATTTTCTTTTTCCAAATTTTCTATGTTTTCAATAAAAATAGTTACCTCTTCCATTAGGTTATCTTCATCAGGATAGGTATTATAGATTGGTATGAAGTTCTACCTTATGGAAGAATATCTATCTTCAAACTCTTCTTCCTTGGGGTAGTAAACCCATTCAACCCCATGCAATAAATCAACACAAAAACTTTTAGCCTGAAGAGTATTAGAAAATTCTGGTAAAGCAACTTTAAAACTAAGGTCCCCATGACGCTCCTCCCGACTACGGTGCTTCCAGAATAGAACACGATTGTGATACAAGTTCTCAAAACTAGAATCAAAATCGTGATCTTTCATCTCATGATCATCGATATCCTACGTCATTAGACGCCGGGTTGACTCTGCAACTTGCCTCTGCAAATTTTCAATCATCAAATCCTGAACACTACGATTTCGGTGTGGGACTTCCTCGTTCGGAACCTCCCCACGACGACCACAATCACCAGTCATGGAAATTGAAGAGATATCACTCCAAGAAAGATATTGAAGCTCTGATGCCAACTGATGCAGGATAAAATAACGATTATTCTATAGGCTAGTTTCAACAGATAATTCACATGGAAAAGATAAGAGATTTGCCCAAAATACAGAGAAAACTCTGAATAATAGTGATTAATAATAAAATTTAAAATTATTTTATGAAACCCACAAACCAGATTTAAATAGCTGCAAAATTAGAAATTATGAAAATTTTTCTAAAAATAGAAAAGTCTAAATTTTTGTATGAGAAATTAATACTTAAATAAATAAGAATCCTACCAAAAATTTGTTCAAAATCAAAATCAGAATCACTTTGAAACTTAAAATCAAATATTTACTAATAAGGCAAGAATAAGCATAAATATATGCTTTGAAAGAAAATAATTGATATTATTCTGAATGATTTTGGAAAAAGTAACTGATATTTTATATCAATTTGGATCTGCAACAATTCTACATCAATCTATTCCAAGCTGGAGAGTTATATAAGGTATTGATCGTGTAGGGCGGCATCTCTTGGCTGCATGCAAATAATTCGGTCAATGTTGAGCATTTTTTTCTATTTTTGGTTTTGAGCTATAGGTATAGTGTTTTGTTTGTTTTTTCACCTTTGTTTTAGTTGGGTGGTCTTAGCCTTTCTCAATCCTAAAAGCTAGCATAAGAGATGGGATTTTCTCTCATACTTTTAAAGTGACTAACAATCCATTCCACAATCGATGTTGAACAATCCCAACAATCTCCCTCTCACACATTGGATCCTGGATCGAAGCAATGACAACCTGTTTCTTTTGTGGATTGTTAGGCCTTAGACTGTTTGTAAACCTGAGCTCTGATATTAGTGTTGGGTAGTCTTGACATTCTCTCAATCCCAAAAGCTAGCTTAAGGTGTGAGGTTTTCTCTCATACTTATAAACTGACTACCAACCCCTTCCATAACCGATGTGAGATAACCCCAACAGTTTGATGTTTCTTTCTCGTAATATTACTCTGTCATAAGTGAGAGTGATCAACAAATATTAAGATACCGTCCTCTTTCAAAATAAAAAATTAAAAGATTTCACAACACTATTGCTCATAATACATGATTAGGATTTGATGCTATATACGATTTAACACAACGATTGGGTATGAGCGACGATGGAATATCATGAGCTAACTGAATTGCAATTTGGTATATGCATGCATGCAGCACTTAGACGATTCAATTTAAGCGGTTAGGCAATGCTTGGTGGAGTAACTATTTATATATATGACACCAAATGTATCAAATTTAATCAGTATCATACCTTTTGTGATAGATGATCTAGATGGTGTAATTAATCATACCTCACACTATTACTCTTGGATCTTGCTTTTCCCTCATTTTGGGTTTATTTTCCAAAATACAGGCTAGTTTACGTGGAGAGCAAACTGGAACCTATCCTCCATGTCAGTCTCACAATAATGTAGTGAAAGAGTGTTGTTTTCTTCAACAATCTCTTTGGAATATTTAGCAACAGAGATTGAGCATGATATCATGTAGGTGCTATTATCTTTATCAATCAAATTCAAGGAGATATTAGTGCAGGGGGGGCGATCCTAATTCCAGGAGTACTCAGGACCATTCTACAAAAGTGATGGAGATAGGAATATTATTTGTACCATTTTCCAAAATCCACTGAGATCTCTTTACATGAGAATCCTACAACAATGCAATCCACTAGGAGGTGAATCTATTTTAGTTGCAAAGATAAATTTGTGAAGTAACACTGTATAACAGATTCTCTGAAATAAAATCTCACATGCAGGAATAATGATCTTTAGTCTAAATAATTACACAAAAGAAGCACTAGGTGCCATTCTTGCCTTGGCTACAAACTCTAAGCTAAATTTGCCCGCATAGATCATCATTGGACTCCATCGATCTTTAGAGTCATCTGAAAAGTGAATATCAATATTATTTTGAGCGATTCTACTTGCAATATAGTCCTTTAATGTAGCAATATTTTCTTTTATAATATTTGAATTTTTAAAATTTTCTTACAAATCAAATCATATCATGACATATCAAAGGTGTGAAATGTGTGTCCTTCATATATATATTGGTGCAAATACGAATTTTCTTGATAATGAGTTCAACTAACTCAATAAACAGAGTAATGATAAGCATGGTAGATTTCCCTTTAGGCCTTAAAGGGGAAATAGTAGCCATGTTTACAAGTCATGACAATATTGGCAACCTAACAATTAATCCAAAAGATTAATATTGGATACAAATTTAAGGTATACAAGTCTCGTGTAGTTATTTTGAAAAAAAAAAAATGAGATCCATCATAAAAAGATGACTTTTAAGGTTGATCTCACTTTTTTTTTCTTCAAAAAAGCTTGCACGAGACTTGCACCCTTTAAGTCTGCACAAATTATTTTCCTTAACCCAAATAAACTAAAAGTGAACTATTCTTAAGAATGAGTATGCAATTATATAAAAACTCACACATGACCACTCTATTAATTGCAGGTTTTCTTCCCTTGAAAATTAAACTATGTTGACTGGTGGCTTGATTCTTGTTGAAAAAGTGTCATTTCAGACTGTTCCCTTTACTTACGCCCGACATGCAGCTCGAGTGAATTTCAGATAGATTGTTCATTCGACATCTGCTCGAGTGAACCCCAAACATATTGTTTGCTCAACACTCACTTGACAGTCAGCTTGAACGAGATCCAGACAGACTATTTGCTCGACACTCGCTCAATAGTTAGCTTGAGTGAACAACAGGTAGATTGTTTGTTTGAGCTTTGCTCGACACTTTGCTAAATTGAATATCCATAAAACCTAGTCCCTGTGTCGTTTAGTATAAAAACATATTTTTGCACATAGATTGTACAATATTACAGCTAGAATAGAGAGAAACCTCCTTTTGTGTGATTAGTAAGTCTTTAGGTGTACTGGGACTTGGGATTGAGGAGATTTCATAATTACAAGAGAGTGAATACTCTCTTGTAAATCCACCTTTGATACATAGTAAATTCATTGAAACTAATCCCGATAGTGGATGTACGCTTATTCTAAGTCGAACCACTTAAATCTTAGTATTCTATGTGTATGATTGTCAATTTTTCTTTTGTTTACTTATATTATGATACTTCAAATTAGTCGCTAGGTAACTAGTCAATTCCAAAAAAATAATGTATTGAATTGTCTCTTGATACTCTGTCCAACATGACAAATCTGTCATTTCTGAAGTTGCTTCAAAGTTGAAACCATATTATTGCTATCATTTTGACAGACATACTAAAAATTGATTGATCCTATATTTCAACTCAAAACCAAATAATTAAATTAAACCCTTTGATGCACTTCATGCATGTTGTGTTATTAATTGGAGATCATGTAGAATTTGCACAGTCCCGATCAATCCTACATTGCATGTTTCCGTTGTACTGTGTTATGTGAAGTAGTCAACTTACATCTGTAAAAGGTGTCTATGTCTAATTCTCATTTCATAGAAACACGTATATTTCTTTTAGTTTTGAGCTTAGTTTTTTATGTTTGTAGTAGAAGAACTTTGAAGATGAGAGTTGGGTTTTAGTGTATGTGACTCCAAAAAGTTCATCAAATGGTAGAGGAAGAAAACAATCTTTAATTGGTCAAATTTATTACTTGAGATTTCTTACATAACTTTCTACTACATTCTTTTTAGTTTTTAATGCATAGTTATTCACTTATGGTGGAAGTTGAAAGTGGTCTGGCTGCTGCCATAAATGTAGCTTTATCTAGTTCTGAATAAGGGTGTAAAAAATTTGAAAAACCGATTGAACCGGACTAGACTGAACCGAATTGTTGAGTTCGGTCTAGTTTGTAAGAGGTTTGGTGCGATACTAGTTTTTAAGAACCGAAACTGTTCCTAAATCGGTGCGGTACCAGTTTTCATTTTTTGGTTTAAACCGAACCGGACCAATATATATTTTTAATTTTTTATATTATATATAATTTTTTCTATTATATTATATATATTATATGCCAAATTACTAATTAATATAACATAAAATTCTAATTGTATTATTTAAGTCTATTAACCTTATAACATAATTAATTTTATTATAACATTTGATATGACATGTGGTATAACATATAACTTTTAATCTTATAATATAAAATTAATATAACATAAAATTTTAATCTTAAACAAAAACATTAATATTAAGTTATTAATATACACTTACTTTTATTATAAATATATATATATCAAGGAAAAATATATTTTTGGCATAATAAATTATAATATATATTCTTTTTATAAATACATTTTTACACATTTGATAATATATACTCATATAAAAAGTTTAGAATTTATATAGACTATAGTTAAATTCAATACTATACTATTATGCGTTAATTATTATAAAATAATGTACTTATACTATAATATAAATAGAATAATAGTTTGGTATATGTAAACAATATATTATTACTAAAGTAGATAATCCGTAAAACCAGAAAAATTGGACTGAACATAACCGAAACAAGAGAAATAAGAAGTTTTGGTTTCGGTAGTGAATCTGTTCTTAGATTTTCAAAACCAGTATATATCCATTCGGTTATAAAAAATGTAAAAAAGGGGACCGAATCGAACCAGTTTCACATCTAGTTTTGAACCTTTAGATTCTATTAGGGTATATTAAACTTTGGGAACAACTGATCGAACTGACGGACTGGTGCAACATCTTGTGTCGTTTTTTTTAATACTAAAAAGGGTAAAATGTGCTATCGATGCATCCATACCCATAGCACTATCCTTAAATTTTTTCCCTTCTTGTCACAGTTTCTGTGCAGCCAATTCATGAAAAGTACATGATCAAAGTACAATTTTAAGAATAAATTTTATATTAACTCATGTTAAAGATCCCACCATTGATCCAAACATTATTACGACTGTTAGATAGTAATTTTTTTAAACGTTTAACCTTCAGGATCAATTCATCTTTTAATATTTTGTTGTCCCATCTTGAAATGGGATTTCAGGTTGTAAGTGTTTTACCAAGTGATGGATGAGTTGAAACCATCGCCAAACGTGATAATTCTGACTACGTTTAATATAACTGTTGTTGCTATTGTTAAGGTAGTCCAAGTTGAATTCCCCCAAATGATCTTCATCTATTTGTCACTGCTAACATCTCCAACCATTTCTAGTTAAACCAGTAAAAATGTATGACCTTTTGGCACCTAGATTTCTACAAATTCTAAAGAAGGGATTGGGTTTAGGATTTCTTGTCCACTCCTCATCATAGGCATGTGTCTTTGAATTACAACATCATTCCACCTTATTGCCCAAATCATTGTTCATTTTTTTTGTTCATTTCTTTCTACTCATCATTCTCTCTCTTTTATTTATTTATTATTTTTTTTTTTACAACTATAAGGAGGTCTTGATCCTTTTTTTAGTTCTTTCTTCTTATTCTTGAAAATTTCAATCAATGTGAAGTCATGACTACTTTTATAAGATACATATTTCATGTATGCTATTCTATTTCCAATCTAGGATTGGAGATTTGGAGTGATATAAACTATTAAATTTCTGTTGTCATTGTCAAGATCGTGTGAGATAATGCTCCAGTACTATGACATTATTGACATTATAATTTGGTTCTGATACCATATATAATAATTTAAAGAAAGAGTTTGCTATAGAATTCAATTAAATTTTCAAAAGAGAAAAGCTCCAGATCAGTTGGGTGACATCCCCACTTTACACTGGTCGATAGAATCTCAATAGATATGAAACTTATGTATCTTATACTGTGGATTAGTTTATTGAATCCTCTCTCCTCCTTTCTCTTCCATCTCGCCTGCACCCTCTCCCCTCTCCTTTCTTCTCTCCCCTCTTTCCATTTTTTCCTCTCCCTAACACCCTTTCCTGATTCTCCTCTCCCCTTTTCCCTTTCTTTCCTCTTCCCAATGCTCTCTCCTCTGTTCCCTTTCCTCTTTCTCTCTTCTCCTCTCCCCTTTCCCCTTTCCTCTTTCTCTCTTCTCTACCCACACCCTTTCCTAAAACGAACCCATCTCTCTTCTCGTTTAATAATATATTATGAAGCTCTTCCATTGAACCTCAAAATAGCAGCAATGCTCATTTCCACTTTTTTCAAGCTAATCGTTTCTTGAGTTGGATTTGGAAAACTGGAAAATATTCATGTTTATTGCTAAACGATTTACATTATTCTATAGTTTTTTGATTAATCAAATGCAATCTGTTACATTTTTAATAGAAACTCAAATATTTAAGAAAAATGTTATCTCAAGTGTTTTAGAGCCTGGAACAAGTGCATGTCCAACCTCACCTACTTCTATCTTTCTCTAATGGAAGAATCACTTGGATGAAAACTTTGGACAGTTTAGCATCAAATGCTTACATGAAGACAGGAGTATTGGGAGAGAGAGAGAGAGAGAGAGAGAGAGAGAGAGAGAGAGAGAGAGAGAGCGCGACGCCGGGGGGGGGGGGGGGAAGAAATCATAGAAAAGAAAGAAATTTAATTAGTTGCATGGTGTATTGTCAATTTTGCTACAAGTTGCTAGGGCCTCCCGTTGTATTTTCCCCTCACCCTCTCTGTGCTGCACGACATCTCTATCTCCCTTCTTCCATTTTCATTTTTTTAGTCTCTTCTCCCTGCCAGTGCTGCCACTACCAGTGAACTGCTCTCACTGGCCCCATCGCCACCATCATTGCACAACATGGCCATTCCTCTTGTTGCCTCTGATCACCATTGCAACCCCCCCAATCCTTGTGCTACACTCAGTCATTTTCTCATGGGTTATGCCATGCTTCTACGTGCTATCTGCTGCCACTGGTCCAGCTTATCCACACGTCCCCCTCGTCTGGGTCAGCCACCACCTCCCCCTCCTCTTATTCCCATAAAAAAGAATTGCAATTGGATGGGCAAGGCAATGTTGGGGGTTTAATAGTTGTGGGTCTTTTACTCCATATGTCTCTTGTTTGGTCTTCGAGTGGGTCATTGTCATTGTTTTTGCAAGTTGTTGGTGCTATTTTTATCTGCATCTCATTCTGTGATGTTTCTCTCTTGGTTTTCAATTTCTATGTTGAAGTTCTGGATTTTCTTTGTTGCGATTAATTTCTACATTGTTTACTCTCTTCTGTTGCTGCATGCTTCTCTGATGAGGCTGAGCGAGGCTGCCTTCCGGTTTGGGCATTGGGTTTCAACAAAAACAAAGTATTTAATTCTAGCTCGAGCTAGTCGTATCAATTTGTTTATTTATTTTATACGAGTTCGAGTTGAGTTTGATCTTGATATATGTTATGTGAGTCGAGTTCGAGCACGTATATATGCTTATCGAGCTTGAGACCCCCTGTTCGAACTCGGCTCGACTCAGTTTGTTATACATGGTAGCTTCTCATTCGCAGGTATAAAAGCGGGTATGACACCCAATTGGCTGGTAACATCTCATTTTTCAAAAGTTAAGATAATAGAAAAATTATATTTGCAAATGAACAATATAATTAGGGTACGTGGATGCGAGTGACCCGCTATTCAATCCTAATCGACATCAACTCGTAAGAAACAAACTCTTCCTAAATTTTTTTATAAAATGCAATTTCACCTAATAATTAGTTAATATGGAACTTGACAGTTAAATTAATTTGGGAGATTCAGTTTTCCTTTTCCACGTGGGATTAGGGTGTTACAAGTGAGATGCCGATAAAAATTTAGCTCCTTTTAACCAATGTTAATATTCTTCCCATAACTTGATCAGGACTAAATATCAACTTAGACTTTTGCATCTGGCCATTTGCTTCCTGGAAAAGGGATATGGTGCTTTTGTGACTCTTTTATTTGCATTTTTTTTTCTCAATTACCCTATGGTTGATCCAACTTATTTCAATTTTCTCGCATCTGTTTCGCATAGTGCATGCCCATATATATGTCATGGCTATCAATGATTTTTTATGTGCTTTGTTATGCCTAGATTTTACTGGAGCTCTAGGTTACTTCCACACCACTCATTTTTAAAATCTGCCTTGTTGCCGGAGCTTCCACTTTGGTTTTCTTTGCAGGTCCTATCGATGTCCTTCTATCACTTAAAAAATAGCAATGGCTGATCTTCAATTTAGGGCCCGGTTTGGTTACTAGTACGGATGAAAACATCTCATCTGGAGTTGTACTTGTATAGTAGTTTTGGCTATCCAAATGCAATATTTCATCTATTAAATTTTGAAAACATCCACTTAAATGAACAGTAAATAAGTAGTATAAAATAGTGAAAACTGATATGAATAGAATATGAACAGTGCACAATTCGGGTACTCTATAAAGCAGTGGGACCCACACCTTTTTCAAATCCCAAAAATTAAAAATTATCTCATTTCATCTTACTATCCAAACACATTTTTTTTTATAAACTATTTCATCTCATATTAACTAAAAAACTTCATTACTATTTAAAATATCTCATCTCTTCTCATCTGAACTGTGTATCCAATCTAGACAATTTTTATTTTATTATCTATGGTGATACTTGTTGATGTGGTACCATTTGAACTGATTGTTCATTTAAGTGGTTGACATAAAACCAACTAAAACGTATCACAATAGCAAGTGTAACTTAAGATGACAAAATCTAGAATGAAAAACAACATGATTTATCTCACTAAAATGTTTTGAAAGTTAACCGAGAAGGAACATGGGAGGTATGTAGAAGGGAACATCTGGGATGTTCAAGATACTCAAGGTACGTAGCAAAGCACATGCACAAGCATAAAAAGAAGGGTTTCGGCCTTTATCCATGGATTTAACATACAAATTTTAAGAGTAAGTGCACAAATGCTTGCTATTTTTTAGGCAAAACGAGAGAAAAAGTGCACAAACCGTACAATTTTACTGGTCATAGTAATAACTTTCATGGAACACCCACCAGAACCTCATAACTACAAAAAGGAATTTAGTTATGAACTCCAGAAAATCTTCATCTAAATAACTTCCTCCATTGTATGAACAACTTTGACTGTAAGAGAGAATTTACTCCTCATGGTATAAGGGTCACGAAGTCACATTGCTGTTCCCTGTGGAACTAAAAAGTTCGGCGATTTCACCATGTGTACGAATATGATGAGGGCACTTGCAAAGGAGATCCTTAGCCTCAGAATGTCTCCCTTCTTGGAAGAATGATTTGAAAACATGAAGGTAAGCAGAAGAGGATGGATATTCCTTCACACTCAATGCCTTCAAATATTCCAGGGCATTTTCCACAGTCCCAAACTTTGAAATATATTGGACAAAGGGTTCTGGGAAAGGTGGGTAATTTTGCTTCTTCATCAAATGAAGCAGGTTCAGTGCTTCTTCAAGTTTCCTTACGCTAAAAAGATTTTCGATCATATATTTATATGTAGCTTGCCAAGGTCGTACGCGTGACTTATTCACCATCCCCACAAGCCATTTGTATGCGCTATCTATTCTCTTCTGAGTAAGGAAACCATTTAATATGACATCCAACAGATCAGCATCAACCTCATAGTTCCTCTGAATCATCTTTGCCAAACACATTAGTGCCATTTCAACTTCATTGGCTGCACAGAGTCCTTGAATCAAAATGGTCCAAGTCTTAATACTGGGAAGGCATCCTTGTGCTTCCATCTCATCCAGCACCTTACAAGCTTCTTCAAACCTACCTGCCTTACAAAGTCCGAAAACCACCTGGCTGTATGTAATGTTATCAGGTGGATACCCTGCATTTCTCATGACCTTCATAATATTTTCTGCCTCATCAAACCTCCCTGCATTTGTCAACGACCTATGAATCCCATCGTAAACGGCTTTGGAGAGAGTATGCCCCGTTGACTCATAATTCTTCGCAACTCTAAACACCAAGTCCAAATTTGGGTTATCCCCAGCTGATATGCTTCTCAAAAGCATGCCGCAGTCCTGAACCGAGGGCTTAAATGGACCATCCATCATAAACTCGTAAAGCTTCACCGCATCCTCCATCATCTTGTTTTTCAGAAACTGCCTTGAAATCTTTATGTAAGTGTTAAAATCCATCTCATGACCCACATTCTTCATCTCCTCAACAACACTCCAAAACAGCTCAATTGAATCTTCCCTACCAAGAACCCTAGCAATAGCATTATAAGACATTGTGTTGTGTTCATAACCATTACAGTGGCCTGCCCAATGAAAAAATTTCAAAGCTTTCGAAGGGTAATTACGAAGTTCCTTAAATATACGTATCATAAAGTTATTGCATAACAAAATTTTGAGCTCCCCCAATTCAAGTTCAACCTCATCACTCCACTCTGACTCCAAAACAATATGAACCACCTTCTTCACAAAATTCTCCCTGGCATTCTCTACACGCATACTACTATAAAAATGGCTCAAAGCCGCGGCATCACCAGGCATCTTCGCCTTCTTTAACTGCCCCAAAATTCTCAAATAGGTGTCCTTATCGACATAAAACCCGTGCTCTTTCATTTTCCTTAGTGTGATCCAAAACTGCTTCATTGACCGTTTGTTTACCAAAATCCTAAGCATTACGCTATACACCGAATAACTTGGTCTAAACCCAGTTTTCTCACAGACCCAGTTGAAAAAACCCGAGGCCTTTTCTGGGTCTTTATCGAGTTTTTTCTTCAAAATGTAAATAACTGTTTCGTGGGTCAGCGGTTGATTCAATTTTTCTAACTCGCGTTCGAACTCATCAGACCAATCGTTTTCCAGAAGGTGGTCCGCGACCGTGTTTGGTTTCGACGATAAGAACAGCTTTTTATGGGTACAGAGGAAGTGGGAACTGTAAAAAGATGGATGGGAAATACAGCGAGAGAAGTGAATGACCTGACTGGCGAGAGGCCGAGTTGCGGGAGACCCTATGGAGAGAAGCGAGCGAAGGAGTCTGAGTGATGTAAGGCTTGCCTTTGCCCGGTTCATGGCGGCTCATGTTTCAAACTCACGTTCTACAGAGAAGAAAGGCTTCGAACGTCGATTGGAGTGATTCCTCCAGTGTTCGAAAGCTCTGGAGTATGGATACAACGAAAATGTCTGGTTTTAATTGGATCCGGATCCAATCGATAGACCCGGGTCCAAATTTGCCAAGAAAAATGTTAGATGACTCCATGACTTTTGCGCCTCAATCTCACCGTTCATATATTATTATTTTTTATTTAATAATTAAAGAATTAATTATTAATAAAATTTATTTATTTATATCCTTTTTAATAATTAAAAATACAAAAAAATATTTAAAAGGGAGTAAAATTAAAAAAAAAAAACTAAAAAATTTTGAACTAGCAATAAAACAACAACAAAACTGGACGGCTCGCTAGCAGGATCTATTTGCCAATAGGATAGAATAACATGTTTGGTTACAAAATTCCGGGAAATAGATTTTTTAATTCCAAACATATTGAATCTATAGTATAAAAATTATTAGAAATTTTCAAAAGAAGTATCTATATAATACTCAAAAACCTTATCCTAAACAATGTTCTTTTATTTTTAAAAAACAAAGCAGTCACCGGGATTAGGCCTACCACCTAGCAACTTAGGTTGAGCAGTCCGTGGTGTGGTGGTGGCTCCTTTGGCTGCCAAGTAGGGGTGTTAAATTTTTGGTTTCTGACTGAAAAAATTGACCGAACCAAATGGGTTTCAATTTAGTTTCAGGGTGGATGAGGTTTTTTCATATCGAAACAAATCGACTGAACTACAAATATATATTTTTAAATATTTTTTGAGAAAATTGTATATATTATTTTATATAGTAGTTATATAAGTAAATTATGTAATTTTTATCTAACCTATGACTATTGATAATATAAAATGTTAAATCTATAATTATTAATTAACTAAAATATAATTATCAATTTTGATAATTTGAACAACTTTTTTTAGGCTATTTTTAAGGAAAATATGTATAAATAAAGTGAAATAGTTGTATTATTCAAAATTATAAATATTGTGGGCTTCTTCTTCCTCTGCTTCTTCTTTTTAATAAAAAAAAAAATACTAATAGGCTGAAAACACATATTATGGATTTTTTATTTTATTTTTTGTATATTTCAAGAATAATGGATTTTTTATGTATGATTGGGCCCCCATTTGAAACTAGCTAGCCCGGACATATATGAATCGATCGGATCCATAGTTAATGGTCCAATTTGGTCAAGAAAAATAATAGATCGAAAGTTTCGGTCCATCATCTAAACATGATCGAAATAGACTGATTTACACCCTTACCGCCAAGGATGATCCTTTAGGGCTGTCGTCCAAAAGCTAGTATGGGTTGCTGAATTCGGATCAATTCCTAAACATTACCACCATCCAAACAAAGTACATTTTGTTGTTGATCAAACAAAAACAACTCTCCCCTAAAAGCTTTAAATCACTAAATTGCCTTGGCCATTGGTAGTTGTATGCAATTCTTGGCCTCCAATAACCAACAGGCTAGGTATAAGAGCATTAGAAGTAGGCTCAACAAAATCAAAATTTGGCCAACATTTGATTAGAAAACATAAAAAGGCGTTATAGTAGACTTAACAAAACTACAGTAATTTTAGCTTTCATCAATTCTACTAGCCAAATCTGTTGAGCCCCAATTGTTGACCAAATATTATTTTGGAATAAAAAATTCCCTCCCCCTCTTTTTTTTCTATTCTTACATGCTACATTTCCTAGTTTTTGGTTGTTAAACATATGTAATCCTTTGCGTAGCTTTTTACTTTAATGTGCTTCTATACTATACTTGAAAAAATATATCAGTTGCCGTATATATATATATATATATATAAAAGACCGTTAGAAAATTTTATCCATTAGAATAATATGAACATGTGTAATTTTTTAATAACGAATAAATATTTAAATTACAATTAGAATTAAAATAAATAAAAAAATCAAAATCAATATTTTAATAGAATATTGATAGATTTGTTGAGTCTGTTATTTAATGTTGTTAAAAAATAACTAGTTAATTTATAAAAATAAATTTTCTAATCAAATTTTAGTCAAATTTTATTGAGCTAAATTTATAAAAGTAAATTTTCTAACCAAATTTTAGTCAAATTTTATTGAGTATGATACTAGTGCTCTAATCCACCTCCTAGTGCATGGTTGTAATGAGGCATCTACCATATGTCACTCGCTTTTAGCTGGTTATTGTTAGGCTAATTTCTTAAGTTGATATCTTTTTTTTTTTTTTTTTTTTTTTTTTTTTTTTTTTTTTCTAGGGACTTTCAACTTTATATATGTGCCCAATCACAACCCACCGCCTTACTGCATGCGATCCACGAGGAGTTTTCTGATGTTCGGCTCCACCTCCCCCACGGAGCATCACCTCATAATTTTGACTGGCGATTGCTTTCACATGACTCTGCAGAGTTTGCCATCCCTCTTTACCAAGAGCTACATGCTTACTTTTCAAGAGTTATTTTACTTTTCTTTTTTTAAGGGTACGAGTCGCCAATTTTATTGAAATCCTCCTTTATGAACTGAGAGAAATACCATGGAGACAATCTTCAAACCAAGAAATATACATCTATGAAAATTCAAAGCCTATTAAGTAGTTACAATGTATCACCAGCAATCCTATCCTATTCAGTCTTAACAAACTTGTGATTTCTTTTGAGAAATACTTTAAACACAAATATATTATACAAAAATAATCCTACAAACTGATGTGACTTTATGTAGTTCATCAGATTATAAAGTTTACTTTTATTATAAAGTAAATCTAACGAATCAGATGAAACCACGTTAGTTTATGGAATTGCTTTTATATAATTTCTTTGTAACTATAGTAGTCCTCATTTCTTTTGGAGATAACTTAAAATCTGTCCTAGACCCGTACGTATGTCCCATGGCATATTCTTTGGCAAGGAAATCAACAACTTGGTTTATTTCTCTATAAATGTGCCAAACTACTAGGTTCAAGTTCTTTGAAGAACAAACAATTCTCTCTCAATCCTCTTCCACAACCCAATGTACATCACCCAGTCCATTAATAATCCCCCAGTTAACCATCAACGACTAGGAATATTTAGTTTCAACCACAACATTAGACTGCTGCAACATAATACAAATTCGCAGACCATCAATCAGTGCCTTTGTCTCAGCCATTGTGTTGGTGCCACTTCCATAACAAGCCATAAATCCAACCAAGAGTCCCCTTCTCGAGTCACGAACCACCCCTCCACGACCACATTCACCAAGATTCCCCAAACTACACTCATCAATATTTAACTTGACAAAACCAAATGGTGGGATGGACTATCTCGTGTTTTCAAATTCAATACAGGAAGTTCCATTCTAAATATAGCCCCATGATCAGTTTTGCTTACCTTTTTTGCAAGTAGACACTTTCACCATTTGTTGAGATAATATGCTTTGATCTTAAGACAATTAAACCACATTGGCAGGTTTTGGTTTACCTTCCATACGAGCTTTAATTTGCATCTTCGAGTCCATAGATACCTACTTATTATAGATGGAATTAACCCCGTGACAATGCCGAGTTGACAGACAGCTTTGCATTTTCAAGAATTATATACTTGTATGCTCCATTATCTAAAAACGCAGGCCGAGAGGAGATAGTTAAAGATCGTCCTATTTATGAACAATTGCACACATCCTAGAATTAATGGGTTTTCCTTTGACTGGCAAAATCGTCTTCATGATGGTTTTCTTCTGCAAGTTGAGAAATTACGAGATCTCCCATTTTATTTTTATTTTACATGCTGTGATCTTAATATTTGTTTTGGGTATTTGTTAATTAATCTAAGTTTATTCATTTAATTTTAATTCAAATACTCTTCACTTAGACCAGACGCAGTACTGTACTTTTTGATTTTATTATTAATGCTCATAATAATAAATAAATAAAAAGGGTAGTACTGCTCGTTGACTTGGGTGCATGTCCGACCACACTGAAGGTTGGAGCACCCTACAACGAAGAAGAAAAAGGCAAACGTGCTGTCTCTTTCATGGGGCAAAGACCATCTTTACTACTACCTCTTTAGACTTTACTTGCCGATCGATCAGACGGTACCAGATACAGACAGAACTTAGACACGACCCCCACTCAAAACTCCAAAAGCTTGACCCCACCTTATTCCCTTGATTCTATGATCTCTTCCACGCCAAGTTTCCTCCATCCATCCCTTGATAAAAAGTCATCCACCTCCCACCGTTTTCACGGGCGTGGAGGGCAGCTCTTTCCCACCTTTTCCGGGTGGTCCTCTTGTGGGGGCGCACTGATTATAAAGAGTGCTATCATGTACTGCACTACGCCGGCCATTTTATTTTGAACAAGACATGACTCATGAATACAGAGAGAGAGAGAGAGAGAGAGAGAGAGAGAGATTTGAAGGCAATGTTAGCACAATCATATACATCATAGTGTTTAATTTCTTCTTTGATATTATGATCAGTGTGTGATAATGGTTCCAGAAGTAGATATGTTCAGTAGGAGAAACCGACGAAAAGATAACTAAAAAAAGAAAAAAGAGAAGGAGCCAAAACAAATTCAAACACGAATTAGATTACAAAAGATCTTTTTTGAACGGGTGGCTTTAAAAGGAGGCCTAGGTTTTTAGGGCAACATGTATGCATGGCGCATGCGTTGCCTTCAAAACATTTTACTGCACAGTACACTTACAACACGTCCTTCCACTGTCCATTTCATCCCTCCCTTTCCTTGTCATGTGGAACGTGCCGTTCCTGTGCATTAAAGAGAAATTAAAGTATGCATGCGGGAATATAAGATTAGGGTCCCTAGCTAGGCAGTGTGCGTGCACCACAATACTTCAGCTGCCTACAATAAATCTTCTGAATCCTACACACACACACACACGTTTATATATGTATATGCATGTCTATGAGCTTAGGAATGTCTTTCCTTCCCTCTCTCACGAGCAGAGTTACTACGAAAGCAATTTTCCTCTTTGATTATCATCTCGGTAGTCCAGGATGCAGAAGCAGATTAGGCTGCTCTTCCATTTCACATCAGACGGATGGTTTTGTGGAGGAGCTGCAGCCATGCCATGAATTCACATATCCGTGATCCAAGCCAAGAATATTGAAATGAAGGTCACGCAAGCGAGGGGAATCAAGCGCTCCTGGTCCGAATTCACCAATTTATCCGTTTTCATTTCATTAATTTTCTTTGCCTATGAATCTACAAAGTTATCAGGTTGCTGTGTAATGAGAACTATCATCTTTTAGTGTAGTATCTATATGAATAGTGCGAGTGTTCTTCTTTCATGCTTGGCCATTAATTAGTACTATATCGATTGTAGCGAATAATAATGCATGGCAGTACTATTGATGTATTTGAGAGCAAAAATATGTAAGAAACGCGTGCAAGAGATTGATGTGATAATATAAATAAATATATATATATATATATATTTTCATGTAATACACAGATGCTGCATTGCTCAGATTTATTGAGTAACCTATCCATTTTCATCACCAATTGATCCATTCCGCTGGCAATTACTGTCTCCTATGATCTCTCTGTTAGTCTGTTCATTGAGTTGGGAATCCAACTCAAATAACTGATCAAATGCATGATTATAATAGTGAATGGCTCTATTTAATTTGCCTTCCAAGTATTGAAGGTTTCATGCATAGAGCCACCATGTGGCAGTCATGTGGTTTTAACTGATCTTAATATGAATGGCTTACGCCCCGTTTGGTTACACAGATGAGATGAGATGAAATGTTTTAAATAGTAATGAATAAAATATTATTATAATATAATTTTATAATATTAATTTTGTATTGGGATTTGAAAAAGTAAAATTATTTATTATATTTTGTATAGGGATTTGAAAAAGTTGTAATGATGAATTGAGATGAGATGAGATGAGATGAGTTTTTTGATTTTGTGTAACCAAACAATTTTCAAGCATTCCCCACAAAGCCTGCGTGCACTTTCAGTGCGAAATGAATCTAGATATGATAGAAAAGAGGTGGTCGAGTTGAAATGTCTTACCAAACACGCATATGCAACCTCGTAAACTAGTGATGCTAAATGTAAAGTGGCGTTCTAAACAGCTGTAAAAGGAAAGGGGTGGTGAGCTTTGCTTTTGGGACGCCATAGAAACAGTAAATTCTTCTCTATTTTAGATGAGAAAGGGGAGATAATTCTTATGTGCTCAACTTTCAAAATTTAGGAACCAAAAGCCAATGGAAAATCACTCCAGGGATTCTTTTAGGCCCTTTATATAATTTTTAAGTAGTTAATATTTTAAAAAATAGTTTACGTGCAATTGAAGTAATATATATTCTTGATCTAGTACTGCTCACCAGAGCTATGGCTATGGAGGCTTCTTAATAATGCCAAATTATGTAGGGGGGCCTTGGGGCTGACTTCTCTCTTTAAGCTTGACCACATGTCACACACTTCGTTTACACCAAACACTCAAATTGATAGGATTTTAAAGAGATATTCTGTGAAGTTTATATTCAATTCTAATTGGTACTATGGAAGCTTGGAAAAAAAAATTAGTCTATACTATGGAAATATTCTTTGTTTTTTTCCTCTTGGGTTATCTTTAATCATGAGAATTAGTTTAGGTTGACTATATATGCATGGGTAATAATTAATCATGTACTTGTCGTGCCTAACTACTGATCCTCAGGTTGATTCCACCTATGAGATTTTGTTATGCTCAAAGCATAACATAACTTTTCTGGCAGTAATAATTCATGATATCTTTCCTTTTTCCATTAACTTCATGCTAGACATTGATCATTAAGGTGGCAATTTGGTGCACAGGCTCCAAAAAATATGGCTGGGATCGATCTGTCTTTTTGGGTGCATCTCCACATGCAGTAAGATTTACGTAGATATATATGGCAGAAAGTCAATGAATGATATATATCCTAGCTAGTTTTGAGCTTATCATTGTAATTTGTTAAATGATATCATCACGTTTCCTCCCACATCTCGAGCCTTAGCATATTATATAGTTAATCTAAGCTCGTAAAAGGTGAAATTAAAGCAGGATTTGATCTGTCAGTCTGAATCTCTTTCCACTAAAGTACTTTGACTAATGATGCAGAAGAGGGAACAATATTTTCATAGTGGCCGATCGATGGAAAAGGCTGTGTACTAAAATAGTGACATGATCGAGAAACGTCCTAAAGTTCCTGATTTATTTGTTATTTTGAATGGCTTTTGTACATCAGTATCTAACAAAAGGATTGTGTTATTTGTAGATTTCATATACACAGGAAACTGTGCACACTTTTCTTTTTTTTACCTCATCAGCTCTTAAACGTTTTGAAACTGGTTTGATATTCATGATAATCGTACTGGTTGTTCTAATAGTTACCGTGTTCTCTCTTTACAATGCATATAAAGTAATGTGAAAGAACGGCTAAAAGTTACCACAAAGTGTACGCAAACAGTAAACACTCTTTTTCCTTCCTTCATTTTTAAGAGAAGGCCGGGGTAAGACAGATTGTGGCCAGGATGGTAATCCAAATCTATTCACTTTGAGACTACTGTAACGAGGCCTACAATTCTTTTTTATAAAACTTTCTAGCCAAGGCAGTCTCCTGCCTGGCCTTGTCTGCGCCATCTGTTAAGCTCTATTCCAAAGGAATACCTGTAGTACCATGCACTGTACTACATGTACGCTGCATGTGCCCGGTCACCGTATGAACCTGGGAAAGTGATAGAGGCGCCCATCTGGCCAGCCCGAACTTAGGTGGAAATTTGTGCTTATGATAGATGTACATGGCAGTTGGTGAGAATGTTTGTGTAAAACCACCACACATTTAAGTGGAGTCCGAATGTCATTTATATAGTAACGGATACAAGTGTAGCTGTACATGCTACAACATATTCGGCCTTTTACGGCCACTTTTTTTTCCAGCGCTTAATAATTTGCCATTAATACTTACTTTTATCCACAAAATTAATGTCTCAGACAAAAAATGATGTAATTGTCAATAAATGTTATATTTTTCCAGCAAAATCATATTGCCTGAAATATTTTTGACCAAAAAGGTCAATTTTGACAATTATTCAATATTTTACAACGGCATTCAATTGCCACTAATCTTACTGAGTTAAATTTAATCATTTACGACAATTAAAACCATGGCAAAAGTTTCTGATGATTTAAACCTTGGAAAAATTTAAAATATTAATATGCTTCCCTTTATTTTTTCCCCCTCCTCAGAAACTCTCTCCCTCTCTCTCTCTAGCTCGATGCCCTCTTTTTCTTCTTTGAGATTTTCGCAGCTCGTCCCCGTGCCGTCAGCACACTTTGGCAATGTTACCTCCCTGTCTAGCCGGTGAGTCTCTCTCCTTCATTTCCCTTTTTCTTGCTCTCTATCTGCGTCTCTCTCTCTCTCTCTCTCTCTCTCTCTCTCTCTCTCTCTCTCTCCATGGTTAGGTTTCCTCACTATTGTGCCGCCACAACCCAGGTATTCCACCACCTACTCAAGATCAGTCTCCACTTGTAAGCTCTTTCTATTTCTACCCCTCGGTCTCTTCTCTCTCAACTTGAAGGTAAGAGATCCCCTGTGCTTTCTACACTGTTCGTCTCCCTTTCTTTTTAAAAGTAGGTGTTTCTTTTCTATTTCCAAGTCTTATAAACTTACAGGTTTTGTTTGGTACCGTAGAAAGATATGCTTTTATTTACAGGAACCACACTACTTTGGTGTTTTTCATGTTTACACCTTTTATGAATTGGACGTGCTTCTCTAAATTATGATACACTCTACTCTTTTGTTCAAAGTATGAAAATAATGCAATTAGACAAATTATTTATGGGTGATTTGCGCTTGAGCTCAAAGTGAGTTAAGTTGCAACCATAGAGTGCATGCATAAGGTACCTAACTTCATGAATTAAAATGTTGTAAAAGATGCAGCTTTTATCACTCACATATGTTGATCGATTAATATATTGAAATGCATATATTTTTTCAATAAGTATATGCATGTATTTATCTGTTGTAAACTTTATACCATGTAAGAATATTAGACTTCATTTAATTATCTTGTGTGTAGTAAATGTGAAATCTGGTAAACTTGGACTCACTTTAGCTATTGAAGATCTTAGCAGTATAGTGGGATATTTTTGAAGTTTGACTATGTTTCTTTTATAACTTCTATTAAAGTTGATTGTGCTTTTTTACTTGGTTGATTCACATATTCTTGGTCTACTGTGGCTGGCTTTGAAACCTCCTATGCCTTTGTTTCCTTCTTTTAAAAGCATTAATTCTTGGGTAAGTGGAGAATCTAAATGCAACCACTTCAAAATTAGATACCTTAAGGTTTTTGGTTTAGGCTCAACAAGTTTGTGCTTTGCTCTGTTTTAGTTTTGTTATGTATTTGGTATATGTGGACCCGTAAGTGGGCTTTCATGCTTATAAATACATATGTGAGTATTATCCATAGGAAGTCATGCTTATAAGTACAAAGTCATGCTTGTGTATGGTTTTTTGAACTAATTCTGTTATATAACTCCTTATCATTTCTTGATGTTGGATAGGTAATTCTTTTCAATTGTTTGAAAACCTTTCTCTATATAGCTGCATACATGTGCTTGTAACATGCTTTTCTTAATCGTTGGTACATCTCTCCCTGTAATTCATTTTCTTATTGTTGGTCATGGATCTCTATTGAGGTTTGCATTTATTGACTTTCTATGTTCATTAACAATTTAGTTGCAATTGCAGTACTTGGTTTTATGATTCATATATCCATACTCATGAAACAATATTTTCTCTTGAAATAATACAAACCCCATTCTTTCTTTGGCTTGATGTTGGAATTTATGAAAGCAAGCTTTTTTCACCCGAGGTGAAATAACTAGCTCATATTAATCTTGAAAGCAATAAATGCCAAAATCCACATCCCTTGTTTACCTAAGGTGAAATATTCTTTGTAATTTTCATGAAGTGGGAAATCTCGCTTTACATCTAGTTGCTCTCAAATTAATGTCTTTTCTATTTATTAGTTCAACAGTGAATTAGTTTATTCCTTATGATTTCATTTGGCTTAATGTTGCATGTGCAACATATTGCATAACTAGTTCTTTTTACTTGTAGTTATAATCATTGTTTTTGAATCCTTGTATGGGATCATTTTTTTTTTTTTTTTTTATTAGTTTTTGGGGAATAATTCCCTCTATTGTTTGTCTTGGTTTCATGATCAAGAGGTGGATCTATACTTTACCTATAGGGAGGTAGTCTTCACATTAGTCTCATAGGAAGCAAAACTTTCATCATATTTGCTCTTAAATGATGTTACCGACTTTATTTTTTCTCATAATTTAATGGTTTTAACTATCTAACATTCCCATTTTGTTAATTGTAGTTGCTAGTGTTAGAAACTTATATGCTGCCAAAAGTTTTGAGTACCCACCATGTAAGAAACTTTTGTTATCTAAGCTTCTCATCTTAGTAATTGAATTGGTTTTCATATCTTTATTTGTGCCATAAGTTGTATATATAATTTCCTATTCTTATGCAGGGGATACTTATGTTACCTAATTTCCAATATCATTTGAAGGGTACCATATCTATTGGAAATGTCCCCTTAATCGAGTAAAGGTACATCCCATTGGATTCTTTTCTTTGTAGTTATTTCCTAACCTTCCAAAGAGAAGCTATTTCTGATTTTGAGCTTGAGAATAGACCAATTATGCACAGTACTAGTATAATCTTTTTTTTTTTTTTCTATTTGGATGATTTAGTTCTGTAAGGAACTTGTTGTAGAGATGTAAAGGGGGACTTGATGATTGGCAAAGTAAAAGAAGATTTCAAACAAACGATGAGATCAGATTATTGGATTTTCTTGTTATAGAGACTTTGGTCCCATTTCATTTTCTCTCGATTTCTTTTACTACAATTTTTCCATTTAATATATCTTCTTTTAGAACTATGTGCAGTTGTTATGATGATTTCTATGTATTGAGAAGCTTGAAGAGAGACATTAGGTATTTTTCACTACAAAGTTAAGCAATTTCTTTCTATTTTGTTTTTGCCATATTTTGAATAAACTCTTTCTTGTTAATTTTAGGCATATTGAAAAACATCACGTAGAAGCAATACTAGGAGTATTAGTTTTCTTGTAGGTTCTTGTCTGATGCTGCAAAACAAATTTTATTTCTTTCTATTTGCTTAGGTGTTCATGTGTAGTATCTTTTCTACAATTATATCTATAAAATATTTGACATGTTAAAACTTTGCCACGTGGCTAGGGTATACTTGTTGCACATCTTCCCCCCGAAGAAGGCATAAATATTTACCATTTTGGTGAATATATAACCTTTGGCTCTCTCTCTCTCTCTCTCTCTCTCTCTCTCTCTCTCTCTCTATATATATATATATATATATATGTACGTACATATGTGTGTGTGCACGTGCGTGCGGTTGCTGCAAGTTTACTTTATTTGCCTTTAAATGTACTTCATTTTTGGTACTATTTATTTTTTAAATCCTATGTATATAAGGAAATACACATCTTGAAAGCTGATTTGGTGCAACCTAAAGTTTTTAACAAGGCAAGACTCATCTACTCCTCTATTATACTTTTGTAATAATAGAGGAATTATTTTTCTTTATAATTTGCTAAATCTCTTGTGCCCTACAATTTGAGCATTTGATGCTGACAAGTCATCCTTACTTTTATTAGAGAAAAGTTAATGAGGATTTCAAGCTTGAAAGTAAACAACCATCTTTCTATAAGGTTCGTAGGGTGTAAAAACTGTATTCTTATATGTTTTCAGACAAATGATCTTCATACCTTTCTCTTTATATGTGTATATGTGTGTGTATATATATATTTGCAGTGTACACCACCACTACAACATATATAGCCTTTAGCTCTCTCTCTCTCTCTCTCTCTCTCTCTCTCTCTCTCTCTCTCTCTCTCTATATATATATATATATATATGTACGTACATATGTGTGTGTGCACGTGCGTGCGGTTGCTGCAAGTTTACTTTATTTGCCTTTAAATGTACTTCATTTTTGGTACTATTTATTTTTTAAATCCTATGTATATAAGGAAATACACATCTTGAAAGCTGATTTGGTGCAACCTAAAGTTTTTAACAAGGCAAGACTCATCTACTCCTCTATTATACTTTTGTAATAATAGAGGAATTATTTTTCTTTATAATTTGCTAAATCTCTTGTGCCCTACAATTTGAGCATTTGATGCTGACAAGTCATCCTTACTTTTATTAGAGAAAAGTTAATGAGGATTTCAAGCTTGAAAGTAAACAACCATCTTTCTATAAGGTTCGTAGGGTGTAAAAACTGTATTCTTATATGTTTTCAGACAAATGATCTTCATACCTTTCTCTTTATATGTGTATATGTGTGTGTATATATATATTTGCAGTGTACACCACCACTACAACATATATAGCCTTTAGCTCTCTCTCTCTCTCTCTCTCTCTCTCTCTCTCTCTCTCTCTCTCTCTCTATATATATATATATATATATATATCAAAGGACCTCCTATAAATGAAAGTATCATATTGATGCTTTGTCATTAAATTATAATAATTATTATTTTTTTCTGTAAAGGACATCTAACATTACTTTTGGTATTTATATCAACATCGTATTTGATCTTTAATGCAATACAAGCCATAATCTCATCCCCTGTTCACCTAAGGTGAAATATTCTTTGTAATTTCTACAAAGATGGAAATCTAGAATTGTCCTAGTTGCTCTCAAATTAATGTTTTTTTTTGTTTATTATTTTAACAGTGAATTAGTTTATTCCTTATGATTTCGTTTTGCTTTATGTAACATCTGTTCACAATGCATAACTAGTTTTCTATTTTAGTTCTAATTGTTGTTTTGCTCTTAGCCCTGTATCATTGTATGTGTTTTTATACTTTTTTGGTAATAATTCCCTCTATTGCTTGTCCTAGTTTCATGATTGAGAGGTGGATCTATGCTTTACCTATAGGGAGGAGTCTTTTCATTAGTCTTGTAGGAAGTATCTTTCATTATTTGTGCTATTAAATTATGTCATTGACTTTATCTTTTATTATATTTTAACAATTTTAACAATCTAGTGTTTTCTTTTTGTTATTAGTAGTTGCTAGTGTTAGAAATTTATATGTGCTGCCAAGATTTTTGTTATTTGAGCTTCTCATCTTAGTTGGGACATGTTCAATGAATTTTTAATGTTAATTATTTTAGAGAGGGGATCTAACGGATCAAGGCCAATAATTTGGATGTTAGCTATAGAGAGCTACTCACTAGTACTGCATTTATTTATCCCATCTTACTTGGGTTAGTTTTGAAGCTTTTTGAATGTTTTCTTTTTAAGTTTTGATTGATGTGGTTGTTATTTTGGTGCCTTCTTATCTGGTTGCAGGAAAGGAAAGTAGCATACATGAATAGAAATTTCTACATGCAGTTGTAAGAGTTTATAGTTTTACATTTTCTGGTTCGTAATGTGCAAAGACTACCTATATGCTGTAAAAGTGCTCTTTGGTTAGGTAGCTGATAAAATTTGTGTTATTTTTCATGGTTTAAGTGGAAGATGTCTCTAATATATATTTGGACTCTAGTTTGTCTCTCTTATAAATGAAAAGTATCAACTCTAGTTTGCTGTCAAAATTTTTTAATACACACCATGTCAGAATGACAGAAAAAATTGTTATTTGAGGTTCATCTTAAGCTACTTGTTGTTTCATAGCTTTCTTTTGTGCCATGGGATGATGATATTTTGATAACTTTTGTAGCATCTATCATTACAAATTATGTTATTCAATCATTAGCTAAATTCATTTCAAAAAGTTCCAGCATACAAATGTTGTTTGGGTAGGCACAATGCTCAAATGACGTTTCTATGTATGTTGGTTATGATTTTGAACTTGAGAATGGACCAACTGTGCATGTTTGTGCTGGTATAACCTATTTTTTTCAATTGTGTGATTTAATATCTAATGTTTCTCATATCCAATTCTGCATGAATAATTGAAATCTAGTTAACATACTAGTATCTAATAATGTTGCTTATATCAAATTTTATATCAATAATTGAAATCTAGTACAACATGAAGAACAAACCAGCAAGTTACAACATTACAACTTGTATTTAGTTGTTCAATTAACAGACTTTGGGGCATTTTTAAGAAAGTTGATTTTGGCTTTCTTTGCACAAGATGGATATGCATGCTTATCAAGAATAATGACTATAAAGTAGCATACACTTGCATGTCTCGTTATGAGTCTCAGAGGGAGTCTCATAACGAGACTCTCATTGATGCCTAGGCTTCTTGGGTACAGGACTACATATTGCTTTTGACTTTTTGAAGGGGTTTTTGAAGATAAAATAACACTCAGGTTGATGGGATGATGGTATTTTGATAACTTTTGTTGAGCAACTTATGATGTGGCTTGGTTGGAACTAGTAAAGAATCATATATATAGCACTATAATAGTTTTGGACAGATGCACAGAGGCTTTTTGGTGCAGACTTCCTCATTGGTATGCAATTCTATTTCCTGTTGTTATTGCATATTTGTTCCTAACTAGTATTTTTTACACTAGATAATGTGATTTATGTGACACTTAAAAAGTAGTTGTTGGATATGAATTGAAACTGTCCTTGCTTATATATTTGAGTATTTGCATTGGAGACAGACCTAGTAATTGGGGTAAATAAGTCCAAGCACTAGCATGAAGGCTTAGAGTAGTTTGTTAGTGATGAGATATCTCTACTTGAGATTGTCAGGTCTTCTATTTTGGAACCTTTGCTGATAAAATTAGGGTTGTGGTTAATTTTGCTTTCTATTGAAGTTAATTTATGTTTTCATAATCTTTTCAGTTTTCTAGTTTACCATTATTAGTGTTTGCTATTGTTAGCTGGTTTGGGAAGTTGTATTTCTGCATTAATGTATTTTGTAAGCCTCTATGTAAGTCTTTATAAGCATGAATAATGGAAGATGAATGTTAGAACATTTAGAATCAATCTGTAAACAGCAAGATTGAGATTTCTTAGAAAATACCTTATATTTTTCTCTGTTTTCCTGCTGCCGGTTTGCTGTTTTTTGTTTCATTGTTGAATCCAATACTTTCATTATATATGTGCAACAGGTTTGTATAACTAGGAGCAAGGAGACTTTTGAAGGGAATGTACTGCTAAAGACACAACGAGTCCAGCTGAGACAAACAAGTGAATTGGAGGAGGTGTGCTTTTGAGCCAAGACCACAACTGTGTTTGACCAGGGAAGTAGACTATAAAGTGTCATGCTGATGTATTGAAGCTAGATGTATGAACTGCTTCTAGAAGTTGCCATATACATGGAAATTTATGTGTTGCTATGATGTTTATGTTAGCTACACCTAGATGTTGAACTTTTATGTGGACCATGTTTCATCAAAACAGAAATGATATATAAAATATGTGCATATATGCTGGTGATGTGTCTTGTTTTGGACTTGGTAGAGTTTATTCACATTATAATCATAGGATGATTGCATTTATGCAGCAGTATTAAATTGCAGAGTATATCAACTTGCATGAACATTCTATTTTATGATGGTTAATGACCAAGTAGATGTTAATTAGATCATTATCGTATGCCCAATCCAGGACTATATATTTAATTGGAAAAATGATGGTCTCATCTCAAAACAGGTAGCAAATAAGTCATCCAAGATTACTAATATGTAACTGGGACGAAAATTCTAGGTTGAGGACAATGCAACCTAACAATAAAGCATATGAGGGCCAGAAACCAGCTCATCAGTTTTGATATTTTCTACGAAACATGTAGTTCATGGATTGCGGCACGGAGATTGAAACTATGCAAAAGTTGCACTTTAGCTACAAAAAATAATCGCGATCATAATCATTTTTTCAATGAACATTCTCATCAATAAATCACAAAATTGACAAAATATAGTAGCCGTAAAATCTGTTAAAGGAGAATAATCAATTGTCTATAAAAGTATTTTCTAGGAACCGTTTTGCCAATTTACATCTATTATATAGATGTTTAGTTGTAGTGATTGGCCTTTTGTTGGTGGTAGTAGCTCATTAGAATAATTCATTTTCCACTGTATGCATCATCGGTAGTGTCTTGTTATGAGGATATGGAGTTACTACAAATCATGAAGTGTGGCGGCCCTCATTGTCGATATAATACGTTTACAGCAATAGGTACTTGTTGTATGTAGTCAATAGCGAGATTGCAAATTGATGCAATTCTTCTTTTGTGGCAACGTTGTACCATAGGAATTCAATATATTGTTCGATGTTAAAAGCTCTGGTTGAGGTATTTCTGACAGATAATTTTATTATTAGCAACAACATACTTTGCCATAATTAGTGAGTATTTTCCACTAACAAGAAATTTGCCAATATAATCACTTAAATTGGCATTTTTTTATCTACAAACATGCGGCATAGGTTTCCTGCTAGTATTGCTCAAATGCTGCAGGTTTTTTTGGTTTTTGCGGCAAAATCCCTCGTACAATTGATAAGGAAAGAATCAAAGAATCATAAAAGATTACAAGCCTACAATTAAGGGTCAACTACGACAATTTAGGGAGGATGGCTAAGAATTAGGAGAAGATTATGAGGAATGAGGGATCCTCAACACCACCCCCCCCCCCCCCCCCCGCGCAAGCTAAGCGTGGGATTAGACCACACATGTAGCTTGGATCGAAAGAACGTGAAGAGGGGCCGTAAGACACTCTTGGTAAAGACATCAGCAACCTGAAGTGTGGAAGGAATATGTTGAGTGCGAATCCGACCAGGGAACGCAAGTTCTTGAAGAAAGTGATAGTTTAAATCAATGTGCTTGGAGCGCTTGTGAGAGACTAGATTTGAGCTTAAGAAGATGGCACTCTTGTTGTCACAAAGAAGAAGAGGATGATCTGTAGTGGAGACACGCAAGTCACGAAGAAGGTAGTCTAACCATAGGACTGCAGCAGCAGTGGGAGCCAGTGTACGATATTCAGATTCATAGCTAGAGCAAGATACCGTGAGTTTCTTTTTGGCGCTCAAAGGTACAAGATTGTTACAAAGATAGATAAAATAGCCTGAAGTGGAGCGTCTAGTGTTGGGGCATCCGGCCCAATCAGCATCAGAGTAGGCAATAATGCTAGCGGAAGAGGAGGCAGTGAATGATAAACCAAAGTGAAGAGTGCCCTTAACGTAACGAAGGATGCACTTCATAGCTTGAAAATGTTCATTAGTGGGAGCAAGCAAATATTGACTGACGGAATTTACCGAGTGGGCAAGGTCAGGGCGAGTGATTGTCAAATATTGTAGTGCACTAACAAGAGAACGATAAAGAATGACATTTGCAAACTAAGAACCATCAGATGAGAGGCGCTGGGTGACAACCATAGGAGTCGTTACAGGTTTGCAGTCAAGAAGCTGAGTGCGCGCAAGAATATTGCATGCATACTTGATCTGGCTGAGGAAAGGACCTGTCAAGGTGTGAGTGACTTCGAGACCAAAGAAATAGATAAGGGAACCCAAATCCTTGATGGAAAATTCTGAGTGAAGCTGCCGAATGAAGTTGTTGAGAAATGACACATTATTGTCAATGAGAATAATGTCATCAACATACAGTAAGAGATAAATGATGCGCTTTTGACGATGGAGAATGAACAAAGAGGTATCCGTACGACTACAAGTGAACCCGAGCTTCAAAAGAAACAAGTTGAAACCCTGGAACCAAGCATGCGAAGCCTACTTGAGACCATAAAGAGCCTTCTTGCGTTTGCATACATGATGAGGGAAGCGGGGATCAACGTAGCCAAGAGGCTGCTCTATATAAACATGTTCCTTCAAAATGCCATTAAGAAAAGTATTTTTAACATCAAGTTGGTGAAGAGGCCAGCCATAAGTGACAGCTAGAGAGAGTACAACATGAACAGTTGAGGCTTTGACCACTAGACTGAAAGTATCTGTGTAATCAAGGTCAGGAAGCTAAGTGTATCCCTTGGCAACAAGACAAGTCTTGAGGCAGTTAATAGATTCGTCAGATAGGTACTTTGTGCGAAAAACCCATTTAGAACCCACAATGTTCATTTTGGGAGGCTGAGGAACAAGATCCCAAGTGCAGTTGTCACAGAGAGCTTTGATCTCTTTATCCATAGTAGTGAGCCATGTAGGGTTTTTAGTAGCGGATTTGAAACCTCGTGGCTTAGATGTAGTAAGAAGTGCATGTAAGAGACCTGAGACATGGTGACTGAGGTAAGCAGGCTACCACAGTTGGAAAATGCCCACCTTAGCTCGAGTGACCATCGAGTGAGAGGATGAAGGTATGGATTGAGCACGAGAAGCTGGAGCATCAGACTAAGACAGAACCAACGCTGGGGAGTCATGAGCTGTGGTGGAGGTAGGGATGCATTGTGTGGAAGGCACCGTGTTAGCAAGAGACTCAGTAGATATTTGCATAGGCTCAGAGAAAGAGTCAGGACAAAGACGACATGCATGAGACCCAGACCGAGAATATGAATCAGATAGAGTTGTGGGGGGCAATGGGGTAGGGGGCAAAGATAGGTTATGGGTTTGCATGGGTTCCATAAAATGGGAGAGATCTAAGGATGCGGGAGGCTGGACGATAGAGGTGGATAGTAAGAGGAAATTTGTTCATCAAATTTGGCATGATGGGTGACGTAGATTTTGGAGGTGAGGGGGTCCAGACAGCGAAAGCCTTTATAGGAAGGATTGTAGCTTAAAAATAGGCAAGGAATGTTGCGAGGAGAAAATTTGTTAGCGGCATAGTCACGTAAACAGGGATAAACTGTACAACCAAAATGATGAAAGTTGGTATAGAGTGGAGGTTTATAGTGTAAAATTTCAAAGGGAGAAATACCTCCAAGAAGTGGGGCAGGCAACCGGTTAATGATATAAGTCGCGGTTCTAAATGTGTCGACCCAATAGCAAGTGGGTATACGTGAATGAAATAAGAGCACAAGGCCCATTTCAGTCACGTGACGATGCTTGCGTTCAGCACGTCCATTTTGGGAAGAAGTGTAGGGACAAGACATTTGGTGATGAATGCTTAAGGAGCGGAGTTGAGATTGAAAGTGATTGCTACAAAACTCAACGCCACCATCACTCTGGAAAATTTTGATTTTGCAAGAATATTGATTTTCCATACATGATTGAAATTGGAGAAAAATGTCAATAAAATCAGGTTTAAATTTCATAGGATAAAGCCATATAAAACTTGAGTGATCATCAACAAATATGACATAATAAGTAAAGCCCATTTTTTATTTAACCTAGGGTAGTTCCCATATGTCACAATGAACAAGGCCTAAAATAAGGGTGGACTGAGTATTATTAGTGGAGAATAGAACCTTATGGCTTTTCGCAAGTTGACATGTAGCGCAAATAGCAGGGTTATGCAAGATAGAAGTAAGAGATAATTGTCCTTTTTTATTCAATAATGAAATGATAGAATGGTTAAAATGACCAAGACGCACATGCCATAGGTCATATGAAGCCGTAAGAGCAGATTTATTAAGGATAGAAACAAAAGCATCATTGCCAAGCTCTAGTACTTAGAGATCACCATCACATCTTCCGATTGTCATCATCTTTCTTGTGATCTTGTTCTGAATAACAAAGGAAGAATAAGTAAATGTGACTTGAAGAGGAAAATAAGTCAATTTAGTAATAGAGAGAACATTTTTGGTGAGGTGGGGAACTAATAAAACATCAAGCAATTTTAAGTTGGGAGAAGGTTTAGAAGTACCCGTGTGGGTGATGGGTAAGAAGGCCCCATTGCCCACAACAACTTTATCCTTACCAACATATTGCTCGAAGGTGTCGAGTGCAGTCGAGTCCAATGTCATGTGAGTGGAGGCAAGTGATACCCCGTATTTATGTGCATTTTAATTAAGTAAATTATTTTATTAATTAAGATTATGTGCTTTGTTTTATTATATTTTAGATGATTTAAGTGGTACTATTTTAAGACTTTTAATTGTGAAATTTAATTTAATGAGATTTCTTGTTATTAAATATTGTCCATTATTTTAAATTGTTTAATTGTTGAATTTTATTATTTTATTTTTATTTAGGCACATTTTTAAATAATTTTATTTAACTTGCTATTTTGAAATTTATTTTTGTTAGATCAGTTTTTAGACTTAGATTGGAAAGACTGGACATTATTTCTTTCCCTTTCTTTTTCCTTTTTTCTTTTTCTCTTTCCTCTTTCTTTTTCTTCTTTCTTTCTTTTTCTTTTTCCTCCCTTGGTTTCTTTCTTTCCGCGCACGAGCACTTCCTCTCCCTTTCTCTTTGTGCACTTCTAGCCCATAGCCCACCGTTGTGCGCCACCGTCCAGTGACACCGCCCAACCCACGACCTCCCCCCCCTCCAGCGAGCTCACCCACCCAAGCCTCTCTTCCCCTCTCTCTCTCTCTCTCTCTCTCTCTCTCTCTCTCTCTCTCTCTCTCTCTCTCTCTCCATTGGCCATGTGGAACCTATTCAGGTTGGGTGTTTTAGCATTGATGTGCATTGTCGTCTCCATCATCGTTGTCATCTCCTTTACCACCAGCCAACGACCTCAACCCCTCGTTTTTAGCTCCTCCCGCACAGCCAAACTCCTCCACTCACGGCTTCAAGCCTCACAGTCTTAGTGTCCCAATGCCGCCGTGGTGCCACCGTTGGTCACCAACTTTTTCACCACAACACTCTTTTGCCTCCAGCCACCTAAACCACCCTTCTCTAGCTCCAATCTACCACCGGTGAAGCTCATCCATTGCATTTTTCGATTTGAACTTTTTGGCCTCCAACCGCCGCCCACGCTACCAGCCACGACCAACTACCACTACCATTAGTTTCACCAATACATTTAAACCATTCTCTAACTATCTCAAGTATTTGTTTGTTCTCATTCAAAAGTTGGGTGTTTGAGACCCACGACCCTTGTCCATTTTGCACTATTGCGTGGCTGTGCCGCAACTTCTAGCATCTTTGTGATCCTTTAAAAATTATATTATAGCTCTGTAAGTAATTTTTCAAAGAATATTATGAGATTTAAATATTTTTGCACTAACAAATCTTTGTGATCTAGTTGGTTGTTCCGGACGTTGAGTCCGAGGAGTTTGGGGGTCGGTTGAATTGGAGGATGGAGTTGTTTGTGTAATTGGATTATGCTGGGATTTGTTGGCTGTTAAATATTTGTGTCGTGCCATATACATTGCATAATTGCACACATGTTCATGTTTGTAAATGAAAACTGAGTTTTTGCATAATTGCATATATGTTCATGTGAATATTTAAAAACTGAGTTTTCATGTGAGAGATGATTTTTGGGTATGTTTGAAATGAATGGATTGAAAAGAATGAACGAAAGGAAAAATGAACTGTAAGGATGGTGGTAAGTAGAGACGATGATAGAGTCCCGCCTACAGTGCATGCGATAGGGATGGTGGTAAGCAGGGATAGTGGTAGTACCGCCTGTGATTCCCGTCTACAGTACAAGCTATAAGAATTGTGGTAAGCAGGGATAGTGGTAGTCCCGCCTGTGATTTCTTCCTATGGTGCACGCGGTAGGGATGGTGGTAGTCCCACTTGCGATTCTAGTTTATAGTGATTGGATAAATGTATATGTTAGGCCATTTTCTTGAAAAATGGTGGTTTGTGGTTTAATGGATATGAAGACGATTTTATGAGAAAATGATGAATTTATGCTTAGGTCGTTTTGTAGGAAAATGGCGAATGGTATTTAATGGCATATATTGGGGTCAAATGGGATTTTTGGGGTGCGTTGGAAAATGGTCATTTTTCGAAGAAAATGATGGTTTTGGCATCATGTATGTTTCATCATGTGTACGCATACATGTTGGTTGCATTAATGTGCTTTTATCTCATGGATTGGTTGAGTGATTACTTGCTAAGATTCATGATCTGATGGTATTCGACACCTTGCGGTTCCATTTTATGGAACCATAGATTTTGATGCAAGTGAAGATGTTGGATGTATTTTCACAGATAACTGTATAATTTTCGGTAATACTTTTATTTTGGTAAACTTGTAATTAAAATTCTAGTACTTAGTTGACTTATTTAATTTATCCGCTACGTTTTTGTTGTACACTTTTTGCATGTACATACACTTGACACTTATCGTTAGGATGCGTGACTCGTATTGTTATCATCTCGACATCACGGTTCTGGCATTTCTGTACGTGGGAGTCGGGGCGTCACAGGTGGTATCAGAACAGTTCGGCTCTGGGTAAAACTACAAGTCTCGTAAGTACAGTACTAGAAAATTTTAAAATTGTGATTTGAAATTATTTTGTTTGAAGTTTGTTATTTTAATTGTTTTATTTATTTATTTGTACGCTACTTTATTTGTTTTATTTATTTTATTGTATGTTATTTTATTTTGTTGGTTTTATTTTATTTTATTTTATATTATTTTGTTTTATTATACGTTATTGTATTTTAACTGTTTTGAATTGAAAGTGGGTTAAATGTTAAGTTATGGAAGGAAGATAGTACGATTGACCATGCCATTGTTAGGTATAAATATTTAATGTCGTAGGCTTGAGCTTTTATCGACTTTGTTTGCTTTTATAATATCGAGGCTTGAAAGGAATGGCATGATCTTGGTGATCTCTTTGGGGAGTAGGATAATTTAGGCTTTAGATTTCATGGAGATATAACATGAGGCTTTAGAATAAGAGGTTGTAAGTTCAACAAACTTTAAGGATGGATTTACAAGAATTTCACAAAAGGTTTAAGGTTTTGCAGACTTTAGGAAATAATTTGTTATCATTTAATGTTTTATATTTTGAAAGATTCGGGAGTTGATTGTTTTATTATTGGATATAAGTTCATCGATCTTACGGATTCTGGAAAATGATTCTTATATAATTTAAGATTTTAGAATTGCAAATTTGAAGGACTGCTTTGTAATAAGATTTGAGTTTTTAATTCCGCAGGTTTGTTGTGCTAGCTTGATTTATTTTGGAAACTGATTAGTTTGTGACCATTAAAATGGGGTTGATCAAAGTTGAGATATTGATATAAGAATTTTCAAAGAGAATATTTCTTTGAGAATTGAAGGTATTGATTTAGTTTGTGTATTTCTCTGAAGATTGAAGATTTGGATTGAATTTGGGAAAATAATCGTTATTAGTTTGAGGTTATAGTGGCAGGTTTTAGGATTGATCCATATCAAGTTTAAGGATAATAGATGGTGTGGATTAGGAGATGATTCTTGTTGATTTTGATGGTATAGGTTTGGATGATGGAAATGGTAGGAATACATCACGTTGGATGAGTATTGGTTTTGAATAAGGATGCACAAAATCGACGCGTAATAGTTGTGAGTGTACTGTGAATGTAACGCCCATTTCCCAAAGGTTCAGAGAGTTAACTCTTATAACCTACTAAACACTTTAATAATTTCTATCATATATTTCATATCCAAAATATATTTACAAATACTCCAAAATCAAACATAAATTCTTCTAATATAATTAATTGCAAATAGCAATCCATCAATTCCACGATACAATAATCCAAATAAAATAAATTAACTTCTCCACATGTCTCAATTAAATAACAAACTAAAATAATACTTAAGTCTTTATAATCATCTAAACATACTAAAATCAAATTACTTAATAATTAAATATTCTGACAGCACTAGTACTCCATGGTACTCAACGACCACTCTCAATTATTCCTACCACATACTCTATTACTTATCCTCAGCTGCATCCTCAAAGTCATTTGAAAAATGTTATAGAGATAAGAGGGTGAGTTATCAACTCAGTAAGGAAAGAAACTATATTAGCATATAAATATGAGTATTTACAAAATTCGGAAAGCATAACAAAGCTTTCACTTTCAAAATGCATAATTAGAAATAATTTGCTTTCAGAATGCAGAAACAAACATATTACAAAAAATAACAGAGCAAAGTTTTCAATAAAATTTTCTTATTCCAAAAATAAACCCGTTGGTATATTGTAAATGAAATATCATCTTCATATTGTATCGGAGCATCATATTGGGACAGATACCATGTTTAACCCCCGTGGTAGGGTTATAAACCATTATTATACTCGTGGCTGGCCATATACCATGTTTCACTCCCGTGGTAGGGTTATAAATCACTATTATACTTGTGGCTTGGTAGTATTCCATGTTTCACTCCAGTGGTAGGGTTGTGCCACATTATACCTATGGTGAAGCCATATTCTATCTTTTACCCTCGTGGTAGGGTTGTGCCACATTATACCCGTCGTAAGACCGTATTCCATGTTTCACCCCGTGGTAGAGTTGTGCTATATTATACTTGTGGTGAGGCTGTATGCCACTACTATACCCATGGTGTGGCCGTATGCCACTATTATTCTCATAGCGAGGCCTTATGCCACTATTATACCCATGGTGGGGCCGTATGCTACTATTATACCTATGGAGGGGCCTTAATAGAATTAGGACAGAAATATCATCGGATATAGATCATATTCAGATGTAAAATAAGAAACTCATGCCAAAGTTTTTCAGCTTACACATCGTATCAAAATAGAATACTTAGTAGTTTCAGATCATTTCATATATTCAACAAAACTAAATCAAAGTATCTTTGTCTTAACCATAACAAAACTTTAAAAATCTCATTTTCGCTCTTTTTACAAAGTTCAGAAACAATATGTAATAAACTCATGTCTACACCATTCATGACAAAAGTATTTTCTCTTTCATACAAAGTTCATGAGTAATGCCAAAACAAATAATTGAGGTTGTTTTTCAGATTTCTTTTAAAAAACAAACATGCATATTTTCAAAAGTCAATATCATTTCATTTTCTGTTTATACAAAAATTTAATATAGAAATCCCGCTTACCTCAACCTTTGCAGTGTGTTAACTTAGGCTTGAGTTGGACCTCTAAGCGTTCACCACCTAATACAGAAAATATTCATTGAATTTTAATGATCGAAAATCATCACCACAAATTCTATTGACTATTGTTCGTATGTAAATAAGTCAATCAAAGCAATCATGTAATCCACTTACACGTCAAGTGAATATTCCTATTCCTTAGTAAACCAACTTACTCTTGACTTGTCACCAAAGTCAAATATTCACGAATAAAATTCAATACCCATTTCAAACAATCTTTGAGTTATTCATTAACTTCCAAAAGTGACTTATAACAGTTTGAATAAATCACTCCTCCACTCCAATCTACCATATATATACACTCAAACTGCTATATCTCAACAGAACAGCCACTTAAAGGCTCAAACAACCAACAATATACAAGAGAAACAATCCCTTTGTAGATCCTACTATTTAAACATAACCCAATAAAATTCCCAGCAATTTCCAGCCCCAACAATTTCAAATCCATCCAACATCCCCATCAAAATTTTATGTAATTCACTAATTTATTCATGATTACAAAAATAGCACAAAACTTCTACTCGACGAGTATAACAGAATTTTCTAAGCTTTATGGGATAAAAGAAAGCGAGTGCGCTTACCAATCAAAACTGGAGAGACCATTGGAGAGAGAAAAACTATTTTGAAAGGCTTCAACAAGCTGTACCGATGGGTTTGCATGATCATATCGGTTCTGACATCGATCGGGTATATATCCCTCTGTTTTACATATTTGGCAGCGAGGATTGTATGGGCGACGGGATCGGTTGTTGTCGGAGGAGTGGCCACCAAAATTACCAGATGAAGAACCTCCCGTACTGCTATTTGAGCCACCTTTGGAGCGGTGATTTCCTGTGGAGCGAGACTGTCCTCCACTACTAGAGGAGCAGTTTGCCGTGAAAGCTGCAGAAGAAATAGTATGAGTTTCAAGGGATTTTTGAAACAGGCCAAAGGAACCAAATCATGGAAGGAGGTCAGTGAAGTGAGAGCCATTTGCGTGGAGGAGAAACCAGTGAACTCGGTGCCGAGAGCATGAAGAAACCAATGGGACTTGTCGATTTCATCAACTAGGCGTCCAATGGCCATTAACTGGTCATAGAGACCTTTGAAGGCACGAGCAAACTCAGCAATGGATCGATTTCCTTTCTTTAGGAGCTGAAGTTCATCTTTCATACGTAATTCACGAGTTTTGGATCCTTGGCTGAATGCATGTTCGAGTGCAATCTAGACATCCTGAGAGGTTGCATGGCCAACGGCAATTGCCATGGCTTCTTCAGATTGGGATGACAGCAACAGGCTAAGAAGCCTTTGGTCTTTGAGTTTCCATTCAAGAAACTTGGGGTTGGGCATGGAGGTGCCGTCGTTGGTGTTAGGCAGAGTTTCAGATAGTTTGGTGAGCGTACCATTAACGAACCCGAGACATTCTTGGCATTTAAGTAGGGGCATAAGCTGGCTTTTCTAGAGTAAATAGTTGGTTGCCGAGAGCTTAATAGTGACCATGTGAACCATGGTATTGAAAGAGAGAGGTTCAGCCATGAGGAAGAAGAAGAAGAAGGGTGTTGAAAATTATTCCTATAGGGCTCTTGATACCATGAGCATGTTTGTGTAAGACTACCACACATTTAGGTGGAGTCCGAAGGTCATTTATATAGTAACAGATACAAGTGTAGTTGAACAATTGATAAGAAAAGAATCAAAGAATCACAGAAGATTACAAGCCTACAATTAAGGGTCAACTACAATAATTTAGGGAGGATGGCTAAGAATCAGGGCAAGATTATGAGGAAGAGAATAACTTAAAACCAGCTAATCCTACAACGCATTTTTATCTGAGGCCAATAGGTGAAAGCCACGTAAGGGTTACATTACCAAATTTGCAAACTGCACTGCAGGAGATCTCTCTCTCTCTCTCTCTCTCTCTCTCTCTCTCACGCAACACGTAAAGCCATCCTGTCTCTGCTTCGAACCCATCAAGCAAAACACCTCTCTCTCTGTTTCGAACCCATCCAAGCAAAACCAAACCCATCCATTGGTCTCTCTCTATCTCTCCTTCGATTCTCTGCGTGCGGTCTCTCTCTCTCTCTCTCTCTCTCTCTCCTCGCTATCTCCCTCCCTCCCCCCATAAAATCGAAACCAGATTTTTCTGCAAATGAACAAAGGCAAACCAAATATTTCCCCCTTTTCATTTTGTTTGTTTTTCGTCCCTCACTTGTGAATGCAAGAAATCTCTGGTTTTTGCAGTTTTTCTTGAATTTGATGATCTGTATCTGCTTTGAAGTCCGACGAATTTCTGTACATTTGGAAGTTGTTTCTTGAAGATTTTGAGGCTGCCTAAGTTCAGTCTTAGTGCTGTTTGATTGCTGAGAAAACCTGGGAAATGAAAAAAAAAATCGTGATTTTTTCTTCCAAATGTTTTTGGTTAACATTCAAGATATGGATATGAAAAAAATTATTGGGAATAAAATTTCAACTTTGTAACAAAACCAAATCGCCGTGATTGTGAGTTCGTGGTTGCAGTAGATAGTTAGAGCGCTACGGTTATGGTTATGGCTTAAATTCTTTATTCTTTGGAGTAACATCTATGGCATCATATACTGATTACCGACGCCCTACAACCTTAGTGGGTGCTTGCGTATGAGTCAACGCCCATAGTTGTTCTTGTCTCAACAAACACGGACCAAAATAAGATCGAAAACGGTGGTCAACTTGGACGAACTTGGCGTCCCAGGAATTCGGGCCTCTACGTATTACTTGCTTGCAGTACTCTATGGCCTAGAAGATTCGGATTTGTGAGGTCACATTAGGGTTCGTGAAGGAGAAGTTTTCGGTTCGACAGAGAGAGGTTTTCGGTGAGAGAGAGAGAGAGAGAGAGAGAGAGAGAGAGAGAGAGAGGGGTTGGGATGAGGGGCTCAACAGAAATAGAGAAACATTCATCTGCAACACGGCGCACCAGCCTAGTTGAGGGGCACTTACGTGTCACTAGTTCATTCGTCTCCGCTATTCTCCACTTATAGGATTGTTGGTCTGAAGCGTTTCTGTATGAGAAATCCTCAACAGTTGGCACTCATGCACAGTGCTGCATGCACCAAAAAAGAAGGGAGAGTACTCCGGCTTTAGGGGATCATTTTCGGCAGAAAAATTCCCGATCAAAGATAGTGCATGAGCTGTGTTGAACATCTATATATTGCTAGCAGCACTGTACTGTTTTGAATTCTAATACAAGACAATTAAACGTATAGAAATGAAACTTGTCCCATTTAATTACTCTTGGAATCAGCTGGCTTGAGGGCTCCAGTTTTCTTTCTGACAGTAGTCAATGGTCATATATTGTCTGTCACGAACTATCATGTAATCCTTGGGATTAATGGTAAATCTTAGACAGGGTAAGCCCTCTCGATCCTTCAAATGAAGCCCAAGAGGCAAGAACTCACCATATCGATTTCCCCTTAATGGGTTTTCTGATACAGCCCATCGCCTCTATTGTTCATTTATTTTTCTTTTCATTTTCTTTGCTTCTGAAACTTTAATTCTTCCGTTATCATTTTCCTTTGTTTATTAGCTGAAATTCTCAATGCCACAGTAAAGTTCATTAATTTGTTTACCACTAAAACATGTCAAATCTTTAATAATGATATATATATTTTTAGTTACGTCAAGTGGTCTGAACTTTGTTGCCCTGGTACTATAATTTTCTTACTTCTTTAAAGGGAATGCCCCACCACGTTCTTGAATCTTTTGCTCTGATGCCACCTTTGTCTACGTGTACCGCACCGCCCATCCTTCACAAATTCCATGGAAATGTCACTTGAGCCTTCACCATCATTGACAATAGACAAACTTTATGTCCAAATGGTAACCTCATGGCTATGACTGGTTAGGTTGTCTTTATATGAGACTTTATCACTTTCTATGCTTATTCTTTTCTTTTTCCTTGTCACTCAAGTAATATATATACCTCCCCAATGACTTGTAGTCTTCTAGACCAAGAGTCTTTGCAAAAAATTGTCCAAAATATGCCATGTGATGTGATGAACAGATTGTTTAGAAAGATGATCATGACAGTTGCAGAAAGTAAATTTTGGTACCTCTGATTCGTTTTAGCTTGCAAAGTAAGGTGAGGGTTTATAAAACAGAATTTGAAAATTATTAAAAGTTGCAGAAAGTAAATATATATCTCACTCTTTTGCCCAAATATTAACTCATTCTGCTGTATTTTAGCTTGCAAATTAAGTTTGGTCAGATCAGTTCAAAAACCTGAATTGAAGGGAAGCCAAATGGGTAAAGTTCTGAAGAATCTATTCCAGTTTGTCGTAGTTAGGTATTGATTATAAAATTAAGAGAACATGTGGAGTTGAAATGCTATCCTCATTCCTTAAAGTTGAGACATGATTTGCTTAAACAAATGAAAGCAAAAGGCTTGTGAAGCACTTGCCTTTACACATCATGTGTGTGTGTGTATATATATATATATATATATTCATACAGGTATTTTTTTTTTAATTTTAAAATTTGGGAACTAGAAATGCACTTTAGTTTAAATTAAAATCCAAAAAGAAGGTACAATATGAAAGGAATAAATATAATCTTGCATTTGTTGTATGGTTGCCATCAATATTATATTGTAAAGATGTAAATAAATCATAGGAAAATACCAGATTTTTCTATCAGTCCTTTTTTTTTTTTAAATCCACAATACCCAATAATTCAGATTTTTCTGAAATTAGAAGACATGAATTAGTGTGATCTTCCTTCATTTTAGTTTGAATCGTTTTTAGGTTTTGCTTTATAATCTACTTCTTTCTCTTCATTTACATGATACATATTAAGTCTGTTTGTTAAAGGGTGTAAAACCCTTCTTCTAGTATTTTGTTGTTAAAACTAGATAAATATGTATTATGTTAATAGAAATATTAAAATTTTTTAAAAAAATTAAACGTATAAACTAATATCACTTGATATGGTATATTGTATTGTATAATAAATTTAACGTATTCTATAAAATTATATCAGTTTATAAATTTATTTTTATGTTTTCTTTTTATAATTGCAACGCTTTTCTTATATTAATATATTGATAAACCTCATGTCCAAGTGGACCTTTCTCATGAGTTATTCCCAATTAAGCATAACGAATAAGCAAATTCCCTTTTAGGTAAAGAAATATTAAATAGAAGAAAGAAATCATATTTTCCTCTGAAAATGGCCTCATTTTTTAAATGGTATAATTATAGATTTTTCTTGCACCAAGTATTATTTTGTACCTATCCACGTGTCAGCCATCAGACAACTTTCTTTTTTGTGTGTCAGATAGAGAGAGAGAGAGAGAGAGAGCCTCAGGGGCTATATATGAAGCAAACACCACCACAGGTCCACACCCACCGAACTGACGAGGACTGTAACAAGGGAAGACGGGAAAAGCTCTCGCTGTTCCACCGAAGTCTAACTGATACTTCTTACCGGTAAACGCTGAACGCCATGGACGTTGACTTCAGGGGTTACTCTGTCAAGCATTTTTCTACTGTCCAAGCTGCGCGCATTGACACTGGTTTATTTCTTTCTTTTATCACTTTTAATGTTTTTGCGTATGTTGTGCTTGAAAACGTTTTCGACCTTTGTATGTTCTGTTTTCTCTTTTTTTGGAAGTGAAAGGTCTACCTAAGTTTTTGGGTTCAATCTTGTCTGCTGGGTTGCAGAATTTTGTGGATGTTAGCAAAGTTGTACTTTTTACCAAAGCGGTTGTCGGGGACTGAGCTTAGAATATTTTGGATAATTTAATGATTTAAAATATATATCTTTAGGTTTTGGGTCACGCATTTAGTGGAAAAAAGGACAAGAACGGTTTTCTACAGATGCCCATTTTTTATTTTTTATTTTTTTTCTGAAATCCACTCGTAAAGAAAGAATCCGATCATATTCTTATGTTATTAGTTTCAAATATGATTCTAATGAAGAGGTTATGGTTGATTAATCCATCGGTGACCGTTATATGTTTGTGCTTCTAAGGCTGCTAAATGCATGAGATATTGTTCTCAGATACTAAGGCTAGAAGAATCTCAGTACTTTCTGTTTATACGTTGTTTCAACTTTGTTGGTTTTGCCGAGTGACTATATAGGACCTTGACTCAGAGGCTTTTATTATTAACGGTGGAAGAAAGTTATTGTAGGTTGGAGGCTAGTTATTGCCTTGAATTGAGTAGTATTCCAATTGCCCTGAGGATGAACGCAGTGGAAAGGATCCAAAGTGAAAAGCACGATTGGAGGATCTGAACATGGATTTTCCGATACTTTATGGGTTCGTGGATCGACTGAGAATGACAGTGCTGATGTCGAAGAGCCAAGAAAATCATTCATCTAATCCTAGTATTCTGGTGCCGGCATATTTGATATGAGAACAAAACTCTTTATGTTTTGGAGACAAATAGATTTTATAAGCACATGGGGGCGAATTGTAGAAGGATAGATGGTTGCTTCTTTACCCTTACGGGATAGAGTAATAATGTTTAGAGATACTAAGCGCATGCAAGGTTTTCCTTTCGATATTAATCAGTTATCAGGAGAGAGATAAGAAATGCCTACCCCAAGAAAGTGTAGATCATGAAGAATAAGCCAACAGTGTCCGTTCTCGCTATCTCTGTTTTTTTCCCCCATTTTCTTTTTCTGTTGATTTGTTTATGTTACTCTTGCACCCATTCCGCAACTTATGATTATGATTTTGTGGAATCATGGGCCTTTTTTTGTTTAGATATATTTCTATAGTTTTCACCACAATGGACACTGGTGCTAGATGGGTTAATATTGTGTCTGACAAATCCTTTTCTTGTCCCCCATCCCAAACAGATAGTCATTTATTATTCGACGATTCAGATGTGGAGGATGATGCAAAAGCTTGTTTTCCATGTCCCTTTTGTTATGTAGACATTGAGTTATCTGTGCTCTGTAGCCATTTGCAAGAAGATCACTGCTTTGACTTGAAAAATGCAGTAAGTGCTTTTTTTTATCTTTATTTTATTATATGTGCACTCAGTCCAATACCTGGTTCAGCCTCCAATTAATGAAGTTGAAAATTAGTATAGTTCCTTGATTCAATGCATGTTATGGTTCATCCCGCTTAAAAAAAAAAAAACCGAAGTAAA
Source organism: Carya cathayensis (assembly GCA_011037825.1). Lineage (NCBI taxonomy): Eukaryota > Viridiplantae > Streptophyta > Magnoliopsida > Fagales > Juglandaceae > Carya > Carya cathayensis. The sequence continues at coordinate 276,749 of QGSO01000279.1, forward strand.
GCTGTTCAGCAAAAACAACATTGGAAAAATAAACCAAGGGAAAAATGTTTCTGGATATAACAAAATTTTTTTTTTTGGCACCGGGTGTCCACGAACAATGTCCTGACTACTCCTAGAGGTGTGGATATAACAAGATTGCTTGGTTTCATTTAATTTTGTTTTAAATGATTTGAGTGTTGGTATCTCAGGTTTGTCCTCTGTGTGCGGCAAATCTTGGAAAAGATGTGATTGGGCATTTTATAGTGCAGCATGCAAGCTCACTAAAGGTATGAAATGCCATGTTATTGTTAAAGCATACAGTCTCTTTAAAGCGTATATCATGCTTTGTATTTACCAGAATATATTTCCTTTGCTTTGCAGCAGAGGAAAAAATCTAAGAAATCTGGCTTCTGGACTGGTAATGCAGCAGTTGTTCTTGGCAAAATTCTTCCGACTGATGCTCTGGGAAACAAACATGATTCTGCACCTGATCCACTCCTTGCATTGTTTATCAACAGTAGGCCTTTGTTCGACCCTAAAGGTATCCAGCAAGATGAATGTCTCAGAGATGAAGCCTCTGATGCTTCTGATTTGAAAAGGTAAACTCCTTTCTGGTCAGAGTGATGGCATTCACAGGTGGTATGTTCTACTAGGAAGTCGCAATGTAAAAACTATTAAAATCTAAAGACATAATAATGTATTTTGGTAATGTTTATTAGGCGCAACAGTGATGCAAGTGACTTGATTTCCATTGTTACTGAAATTTAGACCAGTCCGTAATGTCTTTTAAATTGCAGCTGTCATTAGAATGGTATTCTATGTTCTTCTAAACTGTCTAATTAATGGGAAAGAAAATGTTTTTATCAAGTGTTGTTTGTAAATGAAGTTTATTTAAGAATTATATTTGCATTAGAACCAAAATTTCCATAAAAGAGAATAAAAATCACACAGGAAATTTAGTGCTTGTAGTTGTTCAAGAGATGGTAGACGTGATAGGAAACCTTTTTCAAATGAATAACAAGATGGGAAGCTTATCTCGATGCACTTCCTGGCTTGGAAGGCCGAAATTTACAATATATTATGGAACTTTTGTTCTACTAAGAAGTGTGTGAGACAATTACTGCAGTGTTAGTTATGTTGCAAAGACTGTGATGTGTATATCGGTTTCATCAATCAGTTATGCTTGCTTGCACATGATAACTTCTTCAACTGCCACAACAAGTGGCTTTTCTTGTGAAGGACTTTTAACAGTATCCTGTATAAACTTCTTTTCAGGTAAAGACCAGGTTCTGTCATAAGTACATAATTTCCAAATTAATTTCAGGGTTCCAAATTTTTTTCTGTTGCGATGGCTATGGCCAAGTAGTTTTAGAAACTAGGGTGGGGACGGGGAAGCTAAGGGGAGGGGTGGGGTATCCCATGTGGCGCTTCCTGTTGTATTAGGGGAGCATACTTTGATAAGTAACGTTTTCAATATTTGACTTTTAAGTTGTGGCATTCCTTTATGCATTTGCTAATTCATGCTCTGTTTTCAAAGTGGTTTTATGTATTTTCCACGGGCTTCCAACACATTTTTAACATCAAGTTCCACATTTTACCTGAGTCTGACTGCTAATTGTTGAGGACCTCTTAGTAACTCTTTTTTTTTTTTTTCTTTTTTTGGAATAAAAAATACCCCAGCCCCCGCGGGGGATGTTCTGTACATGTGTGTATTTTGGTGCTGTGTATAGAAACAGAATAAAGAACTTTGTTCCTGTTTCGTCTTCTCTAGTGGTAAGCCTTGTTTTAGTAGTTGAAGTTGAACCATGATTGACAAGTTAGCTTGCTTCAGCAGCTAATATCCACAATCCTTCCTTTTCAATCGTTTCATTTCTCTGTTGGGTGCTTGAATTTCCTGTGTTCAGGAAATAGCATCTCTATCACTTATGTTGCTTGGAAAATGCAATTTAGTGCCCTTCACTTGATTTAAGGGTGCAATTGTCCACTTGTTTAAATGGAGTTGTTTTATTGTCCATCTTCTGCTTCAAGAAGTGGAAAATGAAGGATCTATATTCACACCTAATTTATCCTTTTCTGTTCTTTCCTGACGTTAATGCGGTAGAGTGGACACATTCTTTTAACTAAAATCTCTTGTTGAGCAGTACATGTGAATAAAACATGCATGTCTTGCAGTTTCATTCATATGCTTTTAGGATACAACTTCTAATAACTACTCTGGAAGCATATACTTATGATTGGTCAAGTATCTTATATGATTGGTTAGGATTAAGGAAAAGTACATACTTGCATGTAATGAGAATACAACCAGATGCTAGGATTTTGCTTATGCTTCTTGCTTTTGCAGCACCGGGCCATCTTCACTAGATGAAGGTTGCGAACAGGATACTGAAGAGAGAAGGCAGAAAGCAGCTTTTGTTCAACAGCTGATCATGTCCACCATTTTGTAAGACCCATCCCCTTGTTCTGTGATGCTCATAAGTCGGAAGATGCAAATGGGTTGTTTCACTCATCAATCGCGAACAACTCATTCTCAATCAGCACTGGGTTTTCATCCGGTGCATGATTTTAGGATGCGAAAATAGTTTCTATATTACTAGTATAGAAAATTGGTCTGAAATGGCCAAGTAATATGGTACCAAATCTTCATCTAAGGCAGTGAGTGTGATGGTAAAGCTTGGTCTGAAGTATCAATCTGTCTTATGTACTAATGGGTAGAAGCAAATGTTTCCAGTTATGAAGCTGATGAAAATGTAAATGCCAGGCCAAAATTTCGCAAACAATGGGATTTTATTTGCTGTACAAAATGATTAGTTATATACTTTTCCAAAGGATTAGGAGAGGAACACTAGATGTAATGTAATAACTTGTTAGAGATTTGTGGTTATATATGTTTGATTGTGACAAAATTTTACACTTTTGGCATTGCCTCTATCTATAATCGAAAAGCAAACTTTTAAAGCTTTCATGCTGTTGTTGACCTTAAGATTCCAAAACGTCGACATGCTTATTTCTTGCAAATATGAGGCACTCCTGGAGTATTTTGCCTTGCTCTTTAGAAGAATAGCATGGGATTTAGTGCCATATTAAACCACGTCCAAAAGGCCATGCAGGCTTGTATTTCATTCCAAAGCCCACGTTGGTGGAATCTTAATTGGGCCCAGCCTTGTTCTGAAGCCCAGATTCAAAACCAGAGTTAGCCCTCTTCAAAGTGGTGGCTCTCCCCAGGAACATTTATTGTAATAGAACGAGTTAGCCTTGTTCTGCATTGCTGAAGCTAGAGCTGCCCAGGTAAGTATTGCAAGAAGCCCAAATTCTGGATCAGGATAAGATATGTAGTATTTGTAATGGCTGGCGAGAATTAAAAATAGCTATAGTTGGGAGATAGTTCGCGTCATAACCCAAACCTTTTGCACCCTGAACACCAAGCCAAGATATTTCAGCACCATAATCCTTCTACAAATGGGATGTCTCACTCTCACACTAAAATGGACTGCAAAACTCTTTGGTTGGAGCTTGACCAGACAGAACCATCTCAGGTGTGGCCTATCAGGTTGCTTTCCTCATATGACCGTCTTTCCTAATAACTCATTTCACTATTACTTGGAAGCAAAATTTTCCATAATAACTCTTGTTTTTTTCATATGTACTTGGGCTATTGCCTATTCATCAGTACAACTTTGTTCACCGATGATGACAATGATAGTAATAATAATAACACTATTAATGGGAAAAGAGAAGAAGAAAATGAGCAATATAAAGGAGGCAGACACATCTATGGTATCAAATTGCAGCTTCTAAAACCAAGTCCAGGCAAAAATTGCAGAGCCCTAAACAGAGGGTACTTTTCTCTAGATGGCTCAATGGAAAGGTAGAAGTTTTATTATTTTCAATCAATATCAAAAGGTAGCAAAAGCAACAAGTCAACCTCAAAAGAAGATTGGCAGTAAGCATCTTGGCTATCGAAAAGCAAATTCTGAAAATTATGCTGCAGATTTGTTGTATTTACCTCCCTCCCAGTTCAACACAAAAACAGGTAAAATTAACTATACTGGAGCATCTAACCGATGAAGATTCAACTCTCAAACGGAGACGACATTATACAACAAGCTACATATCATTCGGTACATCCAAGCTACAATTTGAGCTCCCACTTACCATATGCATTTGATACATTAGATCAGATATTACAGCAAGAACTAGTATGATCCAGCAAAATAACATATGCATTATTAGGGGAGCCTTTAAACTGTCATGTTTTGTTTCATAAGCATATATATATATATATATATATATTTGGATAAGTTATCTTATATTTTCTAATCTTCTTTTTATAAGCATAGAAAATACCGACGGAAAAAATATAACAGCTTGCTTAGGGGAGAAATGCCAAAACATCTCATATTTCCACAGAAGCAATTGTATAAAATTCACCTTCAGTAGCTCACAAGATGAAGAAGAAGAAGAGAAAAAGTAAAATGAAATCATCACAAAAATATTACGAAACTAGCTAGGCATCAAGCAAAAGAAGTACAAACCTACAAATATATGACATTGGATAGATCAAAGTTTTGTAAAACAACAAAACTAATTGCATGAATTTGAGGTTAGGATGTCATTCTGCCACCACTCAAAAAATGCAAATAGAATTTCCTATCAAGAATGCCAAAGCTTATTAGTATCACTCAATGATGGACTGAATAACACCAGCACCAACAGTCTTTCCTCCTTCTCTGATAGCAAACCTCATTCCTTGTTCACAAGCCACAGGCATAATGAGTTCTACAACCATCTTCACACGGTCGCCAGGCATGACCATCTTAGACTCCTCATCCTTATCATTCATAATTGAAGTCACCTTGCCAGTCACGTCTGTAGTTCTCATGTAAAACTGTGGCCTATAACCAGCAAAAAAGGGCGAATGCCTACCACCCTCTTCCTTCTTCAACACATACACAATGGCAAGAAACTTGGTATGCGGAGTAATGGAGCCGGGCTTAGCCAAAACCATCCCTCTCTGTATATCAGCCTTCTGAACACCTCTAAGCAACAACCCCACATTATCCCCAGCCAAAGCCTCATCAAGAATCTTCTGAAACATTTCCACACCAGTTACAGTAGTATTCCTTGTGTCCTTCAAACCCACAATATCCACAGTTTCTCCAACCTTAACCATACCCCTCTCGACACGGCCGGTGGCCACAGTTCCACGACCGGTAATCGAAAACACATCTTCAACAGCAAGCAAAAATGGTAGATCCGTTTGTCTTTGTGGGATTGGTATGTAACTATCCACAGAATCCATAAGTTCATAAATCTTATCCACCCATTGGTTGTCTCCGCGTTTAAGACTAGGATTGGCCATTAAAGCCTCCAAAGCTAACAAAGCGGAACCAGAAATAATAGGCACATCATCACCGGGGAATTCATAAGAGGAAAGCAACTCACGCACCTCCAATTCCACGAGCTGCAAGAGCTCCTCATCGTCGACCTGGTCCTGTTTGTTCAAGAACACGACCATGTTCGGCACACCCACTTGCTTGGCCAACAGAATGTGCTCCTTGGTCTGTGGCATTGGGCCGTCGGCCCCGGAAACGACCAGAATTGCGCCGTCCATCTGGGCGGCACCGGTGATCATGTTCTTGACGTAATCTGCATGGCCGGGGCAGTCCACGTGGGCGTAGTGGCGGTTCTCGGTCTCGTACTCGACGGTGGCAGTGTTGATAGTGATTCCACGAGCCCGTTCTTCTGGTGCGGCGTCAATCTCGTCGTACTTCTTGGGTGCGCTGCCACCGAGGGAGGCCAAGGCCATGGTGAGCGCCGCAGTGAGAGTGGTCTTGCCGTGGTCGACGTGGCCAATGGTTCCGATGTTGACGTGGGGCTTCTTGCGCTCGAATTTACCCCGGGCGGCTCGGACGGTGAAAGCGCGGCGGTGACGAGTGGCGGTGGAGGAAGGAGTCAGGTGGAGGATGGTAGAAGGGTTGAGGAAAGAGGAGGAAAGTTGGGAAACGGTGGTGGGTTTGCTTAGTTTGGAAGTGGATTTGGGGTAGAATGTAAGGGAAGAAGTGGTCGGGGTGGGCGATGTGGCACATGGGTACGTAAGTTTCGAGGAAGCGGAGGCTGCTGCGGCTGTTGCAGAGGAAGTAGCCATGGCGGATTCAGGCAACAGGATGGGAGGAGGAAGAGAGGAATTAGAGAGTGAGAAGAGATGGGAGCGAAGGAGAGTGTTATCTATTGGAAAGACGAAACGAGAGCCTCATATCATACAAAGCTGAGGGTGTGGGAGGGGTTTATCCAGTTCTGGCACTGCTTCGAGGGGGTCACTTGCTGTAACATGAATTTTCTGTGCTATACGTGTTAGATGCTGCCACGCGTTTCTCTTATTTTCTCTTTTGGGTGAGAGGAGAGGGGGAAATTACTTGGACATGACGGAGAAAAATTTTAGTTAAATCCTAATTATAGTTAAGATTTAAGAAATTATAGTAGTTTTATAATAAATTATGTCAATTTATAAATTTTGAATTCATCGATACGAGTTTTGTTACATATAGTCCATTTTACGTATTCTTTACATATTTTACTAATGTGATTAGTCAAAACAGTTATTTTATATTAAAAAAAATGACTTAGCCGATCACATCAATAGAGTGATCAAGAAATACGCAAAAGTTATTGTAAATTAAGTTTTTGAAATCTAAAATGATAGAATATGTATTTGATCTAAAACATGGAATATGGATGCCTGAGCATGGCAACATTGGGGAAAACAAATACTCATGGTAACCACAATTGTATGTTGTCCATGCAAATAATGGTCAATAGACACTTGGGGCTTTCAAAGGGTTTGTGGTCCAAAGGGGGTCAAATGGATTTGTGGTTCATAGGAATTGAATTGAGTGAGATGATCATGTCCCAGGGTAGCACACGAAGACAGACTCTGCTCCACATCTTTTGACCCAGCTACTCAGATTGCTTTAGGCAAGAGGAGGTTTCCAAATCCACCTTAGAATAAATTCATGAATACTCTAAACACACATCCATAGATATCTCATCCATCTACATGTAATTACTAATTGTTTCTACATTATATAAACTTTTCCAATGTAATTTCAAATAATCACAGCTGCTAAGCTCTTGCAAACCTTTTTTTTAACGATGAGGAAATTTGAAAATCATAAAAATATGTCATGAATTTAATATTTCAATAACATGCCCACGAATCTGATAAATCAACTTTTCGTCAATAAGAAGTGAACTCTAGAAATTATTTGCACCTAAGAATTTGAATCTTAGATTGGGGAGCATACTTCCAAGACCAAAATCCTTATTACTTACTTGAGTCCATCCTTCTGGGATTGGCCTTTGCAAACAGTTCCTTTTAGGTAAATAAAAAATTAGCTTTGTTTTGATATTTCAAGGGAAAATACTAGAACTTTCTTAAAAGAAAAAAAAGTAGACTCCACCAAAAATAAAAAGAAGGAATTTTTCACACTTCTATGGTGGCGTACACTTTTTTATTAAGGGTTTGCAAGAAACTTGTACATCAGAGACTTGTATATATCATTATTATTTTCTTTTTGATACGTAAAGGGGTAGGGTGCAATATTCTAAGACCAATTGTATTTTTCGTGCTATAATAGAAGACAATCCATTTTTCAGCTTTCTCTGCTTTGGAATACATATTTCACAATTTCTAGGGCCATTTTGCAGATGAGAAACTAATATATGTAAGAAAAAAGATCAATATGTTTGGTTGACAATCAATCGATTGCTGATATCTGAAGAGGACTCAAAAGGAAACTAATGCATCGGAAAGTACAGGTTCCTGATAAACCATATTTGTCTCCGTAATTCCACTAAATCTCAATTTAAATCATTAGAATTTTGTGGAAGGAGAAGAAATTATTCTGAATAAAAAGTCATCTCAATTTTGAACACCATGAATCCATTATATAGCCATCCCACAATACTGGGATACATACAAGCACGCCAAACGCTGACATGATCTCTTGTCATAAGCAAGATACATTCACAATTGATAAGCAAATACGGGGCACACATTCCCATAAGCTTACTTTGACACTGCAATGAATCATGAACAAGAAACCCAAAATGTTTGTATGACTAAATGCCTAAACAGACTGCACTCTGAAATCTGAAGCAATCAGACTAATAAAATCGAAAAAAAGTAAGTAAATCGTATATGCAAGTATAAAACCTGTAAATTAATGATTAGTCGTATCAAACTAAAGGTAGAATGAATAATGAATGATGAGTAGATTTCCTTAAGCATATGCAGACTTATAGTATACAGATATAGGGCTTATCTGGGCTGTGCTCACCTCAGCAGGATCACCTAATGTGAGTGAAAAGGAAATTGTGCTGGATCAATCCCTTGAGCTCAGCCCATCCTGAGTCACTCTAGAAAGTATAATTCTTCAACATGCATGACTATCATACAGCACCAGCACCCATATTTCTGTTTGGCATTCCCCTTAAATACAGGCAAAATCTCTGTTAAAAATGCATACGGTAGCATGATTTGCATCTCTGTAGTCATGCTCCCCCACCTTAATCAGGTGAAAAGTCTTTGAGCTTCACAGAATATAGCATAAGCATGCGAAACATAATTGAGCTTTACAGACTATATTCAGCTCTTCCAAGATGAGTAGATAAGTTTCCCTTTCTGGGAAAAATTAGTGGATTAGAAAAATTAGCAACCTATGGCAAGTTGGAGAAGTGAGGCAACACCACTTCCAATTTTTATAGGGCCTCAATGTGCATTTTATGGTCAGAACTGTTCTGCTTACAGTTACTTAATACCTTTCGATAGATATCTGGAGGAAGTCCCTTCAAAAGTTCTGCATGGCGAATTCATGCTTCCTCTTTAATTCATTTAGCTCATCTTGCTGCTGCTTTAGCAGATTCTCAAGTTTTCCGGAAAGTATCTTGACAGCTTCTGATTCAAAATAGTTTTCTTCAAAAGGATAGCCTTCATTGCTAGAATGTGATTCTGCATCTTCAATGTTTTTCTTGCCAAATTGCACGTCAACAAGTAAATTAGGTTCATTCTCTTCGCTATTAGCATCATCATCAGAAACAAACTCATTCTCAGGTTGTTCAAGTACAGCACCAAAATAAGGATTATCCTGGTCTTCATCGTGACCAGGAGATTTTTCATTATCTCCAGTCAAGCTAGCCCCACCAGCAACTGAATCAACCTGAGAAGGCAAGTTTAAAGGGCTAGACTGTATCGGTGAGGTCCCACCAGGTGCCTTGGGTGAGTCAGACCAATACTTACGACCTGAAGGCAATCTTTCCAGTGCAAAACCACTAGAAGGGGTAGGCTCATTCATGAGGAGAGAAGCTTCATCCTTGGTTTCAGAGGTACGGCTATCAGGACTTGCACCTTCTCTGCTATAACTATCTCCAAAGAGTGCTCTTGCTGTCCAATCTGGAATGTGTGACCGGATTTCTGAGTCAATCATTTCAGCGATTGCTGAAACATCTTGATCTGTTAGGTCCAACTCCTCGACCATTTCACTAGCAACAGAAATTGCAGTGTCTGCCTCAATATCAAATGGGAAGTGGATATTGCGATAAAGACCTAGTCCAATGTGGAGATTTTCCAATTTAACCCAGTAAATGTTAATGAAAATATCCGTCTATGGTTAAAATCTGAACAATTAAAAGAGAAATAAAGAGAAGGATAGACAACCTGAGGAGTCAGCTATTCGTAGTTTCAGAAATATTGTGTCAACATCTTTCCGTTGACCTTGAACTGTGAAATCTCTACTTGTCTCAACAGATGGATCCTTCGCACTTTTACCAATATCGAGGTGATCATGACTGCCTTCTGTCTTCATCACGTCAAATGTGAGGACATAAGCATAAGGGTTCTGATCTCTGTACAAAAAACTGAAACTTACCTGAATGATGGGTTTCGGGACATAGAGAACAACCTAAACTTCCATGATCCTCATCTGATTGCAGAAAGGGATCCATTAAAAGTTCCTCAGCAGACAAGCGTTCAGATACTTTTGCAATACATTTTTCTATAAATGCTTTAACTGCAGGGTCTGTGACTTTTGCCAATGATGCCGGCTTTATTCCCTACAAAGGAAAAGATATTATATGAAAATCTAGACACCAAAGCTGAAGTTAATGGCTTTTCTAGCAAAGGAATCTGACAACCCAGGAACCAGGATTTAGAATTAAAGGTAAAGCTTAGAGGTTTTCTTGCTATTAAGACCTTTTACAAGTCTTCGATTACAAAATTTCACAAGCATTTTTGGGCCAAAAAAAAAAAAAACGAATCCAAATTTCAGAATGAACTGAGATATTTGATACGACAACCCTGATTGCAACCTCTTCTTGTAAATTTGAAAGAAATTACAAGGGGAAAAAAATTTAAACGAGCCAAAGATTGTTAAGGCCATACCGATGTCACTTTCTTATATATTTGAGCCGCATTGGCACATTCAGCATATGGGTACTCAAAGGTCACTAATTCAATCAAGCACATGCCAAAGGCATAAATGTCTACAAGCTCATTGTATTCCTCCTCATAAAGCTCTGGTGCCATGAACTCTGGGGTACCTGAAGTCACAATAACAATAACATTGGCCCTGGCAACAAAGTTCACATCATAAATCTAATCCCAAGAGGGAAAGATTAAATATAATACTAGCCTCACCAATGACACTATGAGCTGAACGAGCCTGGCGAAGAATTGCAGCCAGGCCTAAGTCACCAATTTTCACCTCACCTTGATTCCCATTGACAAATATGTTATCACACTTCAAATCTCGATGAATAACAGGTGGGTCATGACTATGAAGATAAAGAAGGCCCTCTAAGATCTGCCGGGACCATTTCTTCAATGCTCTTAAATCAACATGTTTATGTTTCCTCCGGTATCTACATAAAATCCATTGACAAAACCTTTCACAAAAGCAAAATAAAAATGAAAACCAGATGCTAATTGCCAAGCAAATATAGAAACTTACTGCCGTAATGTTCCAGAGGTGAAAATCTCTGTAATGAAGTTAATACTCTCATTTTTTGTGTCGATCCAGGAATTGTAAAACTTAATTATGTTCTTGTGCTTTAAAGTCTTGAGTAAATGAACTTCTGAATATAGTCGCTCCAAGTCTTCGGAGTTTTGTAATAGGTCTGCCACCTTAACCTGATTCCAAGCTACCTCAATTCCCTCCAACTCATCAAATGCTCGATATCTGAAGTTCCCTCAGTTTGATCAAGGACAAACAGATATTGCACCTATCGTTCCAGTCTCAAAAGCATATTATTTACAGTGCACCTAATTGCATTTTGTTTTCTTTAATAGTTGAAATTCTAATTAACATTTTTTTTTTTGATAAGTAGAAATTCTAATTAACATAGCAGATGTAACAAAAGGATACACTTTCTTGAAAGCACCTTTTCCTAACACGTCTTTGTACTGCAAAGCCACCATTAAATTTAAACAAAACAAAACCCATCAATAAACATAGCCATATATATCAACCCAAGCTTCATTTGTGATCAAACAATCACAATAGGGAAAAAAAAAAGCATGAATAATTTTCCTAACCCAGAAAAAGAGGAACGAAGCAGCTGTAATCAGAATTTGAAAAAGTTGCATAACAACCAAATTATAAGCAGAACTGAAAATGTTGGATAGAAAGTAGATAATTTTGTCGTTAAACTGACCCGACCGTATCGACCAGTGGGATCAACCTCAATGAACTCGGTGTCGGAATTGTCCAGGTTTAGTTCGGACGACAAGTCCTGTGGCATTTCTCGTTTCCAATCGAAGCACACGCGAAACCGAGTTCCCTGCAATATCTCAGTCTCTCAGATCAAATTAAAACCAAAAAAAAAAAAAAAAACGAAAAAAGAAACCTCAAAACAAAATTCCAAACCAGCGTAAGGGAAACGGATTCGGAGATTCCGAATAATACACAGAAACAAACAAAGGCTCGCCCAGGGTCCTGAAAAGATAGCCGAAGAAGAAGAGTCGAGAGAGAGAGAAACACTTGGTTAAAGCGAATAGTCTTTAATGGCTAGCCGAATCAGCCATCTCCATGTGAGCATATCTCTCACTATTATAATATTATTACCGTCTTTCTTTGGTTTAATGTTTACGTCTACGATCTGATATTAGAGTGCTGCCTTTTCTGCGACACATATCACAGACGTACACACCCCTTTCCATTTTGTAGGTGACCAGTTTTTTAAAAAATTATTTCCAAAATCTCTTTCTATATATATTTTTTTAATTTAAAAATTTTAAACATCATACTACCATCTCACTTGAATCACATTAAATAAGATGTGACATATTTATTACCATTAAACGATCATTTATTGGATACTTTTTTTTATCAAATTGTGATAAATACGTCACATCATATATAGTAGGATGCTGATGTGATATATATCATTAAAATTTAATTTACTCAATTTATTTTTTCAAAAGAAATAATTTTAATAAACTTTAGTGAATATTAAAAAAAAAACTTATTAGCTCAAAAAATAATAAACAATTCAAAATATCTTATCTCATCTCATCTTATATAATTATTATAATTTTTTTAAATTTTCACACAAAATATATTAACAATTCTATTTAAATCACAAAACAAAATTAATATTAAAAAATTATATTATAATAATATTTTATTCAACTTTCAACAAAACATCTCACATCATCCCATCTCACAAAAAAAAAAAAAAAATCTCATCTCATGTGACCAAATTTTGGAGGAATTAAGGAACTCATAGTCTCATCCAATCTCCTAAAATTAGATTTGTAGTTAAGTTTTGGTAAAAATTATTGTAACAGTCACCCACATAAGCCTCACCCAAATCTATTTCGGGTGTTTTTTTTTTTTTTTTGGTTTAAATAGTTTGTGTGACAGCTCAATTAAATAAATTTAATCTTCTTTTTGTTTTTGAATATTCTATTTGTAATGTACGTAATTTTCAAGTGAAATTAATTGAATTTAGCACATACTCAATATTAAATTAATATTTAAATCTTGTTAGATATAGTTTTAAGGTATACAAATCTCACGTATTTTCTTTAAAAAAAGTGAGATTAATTATTAAAAATTAATATTTTCATGTAAATTTCAAATTTATCACTGTTTTTAAAGAAATTATACAAAAATTATATATTTTAAAACTGTAAATATGAATTCTGACGGGTTTAATTAAATGGGCCGGTTTAAAGTTGAATCAAACTTGATTTGACACTATTTAAAACGATATTCGATATTTAAAATTGATAATTTTTGTCGCAACTTGTGAAACCAACCTGAAATTAATGGATGGAACTGTTGAGTTAAATAGATATGGTTAGAAATTATTCATACGTAGGACGAGTCTAACTTGATGTGGCCCAAAGTCAACATGACAAACCTTAGTTATCACGCTTAACGTTAAGTTTATACGTTGAGACGAGAATTTTTAATTTGTAATAAAAAATAAAAGTTAAATAAAATATTATTTTTTAATATTATTATTATTTTAAATTTTAAAAAAGTTAAATTATTTATTATATTTTATGTAAAATTTTTAAAAAATTATAATGATGAGATAAAATGAGATGAGAATTCTTAATTTGAAAAAATTTTCAAACCTAGGTATGTTTGAATGTTAGGCTGAATTGAATTATTTATGAATAATAGAAGTGAATTGAAATGATATTGTGAGTTTGGTAAAGCTCATCTAAGATGAGTTTAAATGTGTTTAGATGTTAAGATGAGTTTAGAAGTATTTATGATAAGTTAAAAAAAAAATTGTGGATCTCACGTGTAAAGATATGTTAAGTTAAAAAAAAAGTTGTGAGTCTCACGTGTAAAGAGATTTTGAATTGAGTGATATTTAGTAATTTGAAAATTATGTGTTTAAATATTAGGATAGATCTAAAATAGAACCCAATTGATATGAGATGAGTTGAGCTTATTTAAGGATACAAACGAGCCTGTTACCATATGTATTTAGTTCCAATAATTTTTATTTATCTCTTAACTATATCTGCATATAATATTTATGATAAGAATGTTCTCTTAATCTTATTTCTAAATACATTTTTGTTATGCAAATAAGTTAATTAAAGCAAGAATTAGATAAAAAAAAAAAAATTCTAGGAAATGAAACTAATGATGTTTTTTTAAAGAGTTCTCGATTTGCAAATCGATGCAAAGAACACACCATTTATATTGATGGCAACTAAATACTTGATTAGCTATATAATTGAATTTTAAATCTCTTGTAAATCAAATTGTATCTTGTCAAAGGTGTAGAGTGTTTTTCACAATGACTTGCAAATATAAATCTTTTTATAAAAAAAAAATTATTTATATATATATATATATATATATATATAAATGGGACGTGAATGCTCTCATCTTAGCGTATGATCTAGTATGGTAATGATTTTCTTCCTCCTAGGTTTTGTTATTCCTAGTCAAACGTATTAGATGGCATATTTTAAGTATCTTCTATTTAGGTGGTTGATTTATGAAATCGCTTGAAATTGACCATATCAATAAGTGTAATTGGAGATGACATGCAAGATTAAGATAACGACTGGTATTACTTTTGGAGAGAAACAAGTTAATATTTAATAAAGTAATTATAGGTACAAACTCAAAATGTACAGGTGTTACGTAAACGTTAAAAGAAAAAGTGGGCTCCACAAAAAAAAGAAAAGAGAGTCGTGTTTTTTCATGGGTCTATTCTATTTTATAAAAATCTGCAGAGACGTGTACATTTTAAGCTTTGTATATATTATTATTCAATTTAATATAGGAGAATAACATTATATGTCTATATTTATCCCAATGAATAAAAAGATTGTTCGGAGTCTCAACAGTATCCAACCACCTCGACATTTTAGAAAGATTCTCAACTTAACCGGACAGCAAAGATAGATTAGCAAAATGACATAAAAAAAAAACTAGGGTCAGGCTACCATGCCGCCTATAGTAGCCTCACCCAGTATGCCCAGCGTTTTTTTTTTTTTTTCTATCATTTTATTTTTCATTTCACATTTTTTTAATCACTTTTTTAATTATTAAATAAAAAAATATATCAATATACTTAAAATCCCTTTCTTAATCACTGAATAGAAAAAAATATATTTTTTTTTACCCAGCAGTCAAACTGGGTGGTCAACCCCAGGCGGCACAGAGGCTTTATCTAAAAAACTAAGGGGTTATTTAGACAGTGAAATAAAATAAGATGAGATTATTTAATATGTAAATTAAAAATTGAATAAAATATTATTAAAATAATATTTTTTAATATTATTATTATTTTATAATTTAAAAAAATTAAATTGTTTATTATATTTTATGTAAAATTTAAAAAAAAATTATAATAATAAGATGTGGTAATTTAATAATTTCATATAAATTAGTTGAACTAACACATATAACTTATTTGATCATATTAACATAATTTTACATAAAAGTTAAAATATATATTTATTAGTAGCCACAATATATATATATATATATATATTTTTTCTAAAAAGACAATCTACTAACAAAAGATATTAATATTTTTGAAATTTTAACATATAATAAAACCAATATTATAAATCCTACAATAAAAAATATGAGCATAGGTCTAAAATTAAAATTTAATAATATAAACATAAGCATACTAAGAAATATGAATATTAGAACTCAACAATAATAAAATTATAATTTTGAAATAAGATTTAAATGGGTCAATTATAAACCAATATTATAAATCATGTCTTAACAGATCAATCTATTTTGACTCGAACCCGTTAATATAAAATTCAAATCCACTAATTTCGTGTCGTGTTCTTGTTTAGTTTATAAATCGTGTCATATATTATCACCCTTACCTATAGATTAGGTTAAAATTTCTAGATATTATATATAAATATATTTGTTTAATGAAGATGATATCCTACTTTATCATCATAAGGGGCCAATATTAAGAAATGAGGAATAATAATTGCAGTAATAGAATGCACAAGCGCCGTGCATTTATTTTTTAAAAAACAAATGTGAGTAAATAATGGAATTCACATAAAAATAAATAAATTTTTTAAAGATGAACTCTGTTCTTTTTGAAAAGGAACTCTCCTCCTCTGGAGGGTGAGTGATGAAATCTCTATTTTAGGCAGAATGTGTATCTCAGACAGTTTGTCTGTAGAGAGTTATAGAAGTTGAGACCATACTAGTCACTCACAAAGGAATTTGTGTACTGGGGGAGTCCCATTCATGAGTAGTTAGCTTGTAATTATATTAGGTTATAATTGTAACTTCGCTTTCATGAATGAAAGAAGTATATTTCTTAAAAAAAAAAAAAAAAACAATCGTTTGAAGATATATTGGATTTCCATTTGTTGTAATGCACCTGCAAGAGAAATGGGCGATTGTCGATGGGCCCCAGGTGTTGAATGGCCCATTTACACAGCCCAAATGTTCTCTATCATTTCCCTCAAATTTTCAAGAATTATTCTGGTTGTAGTCCCCGAATGGGGATTGAATTGCAAGCATAAATGAAACGGTGTGCTTTATTACTAAATGAAACAGTGTGTTTCATTACAAGAAAAGGAACCAAGCCCCCAGCTCGGAGGTCTTTTGGCTCTAAGGAGATTCGGTTTCCTTCTTCAAAGGAAATCGCCCTCCCTGAGTCCCATCACCCCACCGTTGTCGTCGTCACCGCTCCCCATCACCTGGTACGTCGTCGTCCGCTTCCTCAGAGAAGGGTAAATCCTTTCTTTCCTCAATGCCTTTAAATCCCTTCCTCTGATTAAATTATATTGAACCCTAACCCATGCCCTCGCCCTCCCCCCATTAGATTTTTTGTCTGTTCCCTTCGTGGTGAGCTGCAAGGTATATCTTTAATTCGAACGATTTTCACTTCGTGTTTGGTTCTACAAAATCGTATTATATGCAAATGAAATGGTGTTTAAAGAATGAAAATGGAGTTGTGAAAATTTTCTGTAATCTCGTTGAGTCCCTTTTGGTGATATTTATTTACAAAGAATAATTAAAAGAATATTCTAGTTGTTACAAATAACTTGAGAGAATACATTAACAAAATTTTCTGTTGTTCTATTCTAGAAACATTGTGAATTGTTGTATAATGAATTATTGTGCTCTGCTGTGCTTATATGTTACAGCTATGGCACCCGTAATGTATGCCTGCTATTTGTGTAAATGCTCAGTGAAGTCACTTAGCTTGATAATAGGTTTGTAAAATTACTATATGGGCTCTACAAAATTCATGCTTAAATGCTTGTTTTAGTTTTATGCTTTGTAAAATTATTAAATGTGTGCACTATAATTATTTGTAAATGTTACTGAATGGGTTTAAATGGTAGATTTACAATGGACACCTAGTGCATGGTGTGACCGCGCACAGAATCAGTTTTCTTTACTTTAGTTTTTTAGTTTTATTTATATTTTAATATTTATTTATATTTTCATTGTTATATTTTTATTCTGTTTATTACCTTGCTTTAGAAAATGTTATATAACTGGCCAAAAGAGCTGATTGTTATGTACCTAACTTGTAGTTTTACAATCATGCCTTATGATTCAAGAGTACTTTTTAGAGAGAAGCCGATTAATTAGCAGAGTTAGGAAATATGATAAAAGTTTCTCTTAAAGGGAAGCTGTGAGCTTGATGCCTTCTTTTAGTTGTATTCAGGGGGGATGATCTAGCTTCTTGGGCTTGTCCGATGGTCAAATAAGATTGAGACTATTCAGAAGTCTCGAGTAAGCTTTTTTCCCTTCACTTTCTTGTTATTATAAGATGGTCCAAATTAATGCAATGAGAAAACTAATTAGAATGCTTCTACGTGTAGGTTCTATATATGCTTAAGACTATTAAGAAGTCCCAATCTACGTGTGGGTGCTATGTTTTCATCACTAAGCTTAGGGAAGAATTATGTTATAAAGGATCTTCCTTATTCTGTTATATGCAATAGTTTATGTGTTGATTGCTAATGTTGGGTTGAGTTGTGTACCCTTACGGTTGGTATTAGCTATAGTTAGAAGGTTCTCATTAAGTAGCTTGCTTCTTTATAAGTTATAAATAGCTTATCAGTTCTTTGTGCAGTGGCCACAACTGTAAAGACAATATTCATGACTTCACTATGTTGGTTGTTTTATGCAGTTTATTGAATGGAGCTGTCAACATTGGTATTTTCTCTTTAACCTCCAAGTTTTGCAATGCAGTCAAGATTTTCAAAGTTTTGATATGCAATGTCTTCATTGCATGCTTCATCATCTTCGAACACCCCTCCAAAATGTTTATGCGAAGAGATGGCACGTCTAAAATTGCTGACCACTCCTAGAAATCCAAGGCAACCTTTTTATTCCTATCCAAATTACAATAGAGAGGTAAATACTAATTAGTTAGTCTTGTTTGTGCAACCTTTTTTCAGACATTGAAGTTGGCATTTTAATTTTTCACAATGATTTATACAAGCTGTTTGCTACAGGGAAGGCCATACTGCGAATACTTTTTATAGACAAATATTTAAGTAGAAAATGAAGGTAAAGTTTTATGCGAAAGAGAACGTCACATCCAAGAGAGAAAAGAAGAACTCCAAAAGTGGGAGGAAGAACTCCAAAATGATCGGGATGAGCTTCGTGATCTAATAAAAGATATTAACCATGCACGCATGCGACCCTGGGTGTATTGAGGACTTGCAATTCTAATATATTTTTTGTTGGATAGGATCAAGAACAATTACAGATTAAGTAAATGTGTATTAAACTGTGTAATGTTGTTAAGTAGGTTGTAATAGATTGGTTTGCACCTTTATCAATGTTGTACAAGGGACAAACCCAGTAGTTGTGTATGAAACTCTTAAATTCTATGATATCTTATGTGAACTTGGCACTGTTGTTATGCTTTCAAACAATTTGGATTGCTATGTGTTCAATAGTAAAAATATCAATGATGGCAAATAGAACATGATGAAAATTTGAAAATGACCATCCTGTAATAATTTGAAAATGAGAAAACATATCTCATTGTACACCAACATTTATATAACTTCATACTTATAAAATGGTTCAAATATCCAACGTTACAACAATACATCAAGTTTACAAGAATACAAAATCACATCATACAACTAATAAGAGTTTGAAGTTTTGAACATAGTCAGTCAACATGTACAATCTACAACGTCTTCAAATCTCATTAAATGGTCAAAAGGCAATAGTCTACAATGTCTTTCATCAATCATCAAGAGGGCCATGCATTTCGAAGTTCACCTGCAAGTAGTTTGAAATATTTAAAATCATGTAAACTGTAGAGCATTACTTGTTCAGAAGACAGATGCAATAGGGAATATTATTTAAAATTTATCTATGAAATAACGCTTTGTTGTGTACCAGGCAATTGCGATAGTATACTTTGTGGTGTACCATGTAGTATTACCGAATCTGCGGGATTTAATACATATTTCGTATGTGATGTTGCCTAATTTGAATGGATAAAAAAATTAAATAATTTAAATGCGTTAAAACTATATCAAAATCATATTATTTAAATCTTTCTACATTTTTTCTCCATCACTTGCCACTAGCCTTTTTATTTTTTATTCACAACTTCTCTATTGTAGGTTGTCTCTTATTTCATGGGGGCCTCTCTTTGCCTTTGACAACACGAGAACTCAACATTTTCTTCGAACTTCCAGTTTCGGCATCAATGGAAGTATGAGTGTTTGCAATTGTGACCTGTGGCTTTGATTTAGTGTAAATCAAATTCATTACCTTAAGCTTCTCTGTCATGTTCAGGGAATTGTCTTCATTTTCACATGCATTTGTAGCTACTTCGTAATATAATTTTATCAAACCAGAGTACTGACTAGCGGCTGGTTTACCACTCAAGTCATCGTAGCTGCTTTGAATGTGAGCATATTTACGTTTAATGTCCTTCTTCCACCATCCATAATATACTTTTTGGCAACACTTGGACATCCCTTGCAGCAAAAATTGAAAGAATGTGCCTACATATAATTCTTGTCATCTCAAATAGTCCACACATTCACTTCGCCTCACACTTATCTCCATTGAAGTATGCATGCAAAGTTGACTTCTTGATGTCGTCTTCAACTTCCCTTTGGTCATTAACTTTATACACGATAATCGCCCTTTCTATTTTTATGATAACACAGTGAGAGTAGATAATCCCCATTACTTCTAAGTGCACTTTCTTAAATTTTGAATTTGTGTATAGTACTTTAAATTTTTTCTCCAAGGGTAAATGAGATATACAAGGTACTGTGCAATTGAATGAGTGGAAATCCGCTGCCATCTCATTCTTTACTTTCTTCCTTAGTGCATTGTCGAATTGATCGACGGATTCTTTCAACGTAGTCCCTAAATGTACATATCCATCAAAAAAGGCATTCATGCTCTCACTCCTATAAGTTGTCCTCATCTCAGCCCAAAATATATTTTTCAGGTATACAGAAACCCAATACATTCACTCACTATAGAGACTTCGAAACCATGTATTTTTCTTTAAATTGTAAGTGTCAATAAACACCTCGCAAGACTTCTCAAACTCGTCAAAAGTCTGAGAATCATAAACACATCTCTGCAATGCACTTTTCAAACCACACGTAAATTCAGCATGTGATCCCAACTTCTCTGGTAGTTTTCTCATTATGTGCCACAAATAATATCTATGCCGGGTATTTGGAAAGACTATTGCAATAACATTTTTCATGGCTCTGTCTTGATCAGTGATGATAGCTTTTAGCACCCTCCCATTCATACATTTCAACCAAGTGTTAAATAACAAAACAAATGTTTTAGTATTTTCACTTGATATCATGCCTGCTCTCAAAAGTATTAATTGTCCATGGTGGTTAACACCAACAAATGGGGCGAATGACTTGTCATATCTATTTGTTAGATATGTTGTATCAAATGTCACAACATCTCCAAATACTCATATGCTACTCTGCTGCGTGCATCGGCTCAAAAAATATTTTTTTAATCGACTATCATCATCCAAATCCATTGATGAGTAAAACCCATCATTCTTATACTGCATCCTTTCAAAATAACTACGAAATGCATCAACACCTCATTTGCCAAGTCTAAGGTGTCGAGCCTTGTCAATATAATTTATTACATCTTTTTCAATAAATGGAAGTTTTGAGAAACCACCAGCCTTGACAACTAATGCGTTAAAACTATTGGCTGTACCTATGCCTGCCTTGTCGTTAATATCTAATTGCATCTTCTCGGAATCATCAATTGCGGGATTACATCTAAAAAATCTTGCCTTTTGTGGACTTAACCCATGGTTATGTGTATTGCAGACAGTAGTTATACGTAAGACATCATCAACCAAAACTACATTAATTCTCACCTTACAATCAGTCTTCGTTGTTGGGCGTGGTTTATAAATATTGGTAATACGTTTCCTTGCCTTACCACCAGGAGCACAACCAAGTGTTACATATCTAACACTCTCATCATCTTCCATTTTACTTCTTTAGGTCATTATGCCGAATCTAGTCTGTCTTTCATATTGCTTGTAGTAGTAAATGAGTTCTTTCTTAGTTTTAAAAAACATTTCTAGTGTTGGCTTTGAAACCCCATCATCATCATTTCCAAGCGTTGGTCCTAAAATCCCATCATCATCATTTCCCGACATTGGCTCTGAAACCCCATCATCATCATTTTCCAGCATTGGCTCTATAACCACCACATCATCATCATCATTCCCCAACACTACACCATGATTATCAGTCACTACCTCATCATCTTTCATATTTGGGGTATTCATATAATTACTACTTTATGAAAAAAAAAAAGCAGTCGCCTAGTAGATGTGTATTCTTCCCCTTTCTTCATCAAGAACAATTTTGATATATTTATGCACAACATGAAAGTTAAAAAAAAAAAAAAGGAGTTCTACACAACTTTGCGAAGAATTAGAGTTCGAAAAGAAAAGAAATGTCTGTTTTATGAACAAATTAGAAAACTTGACAACCAAGAATAGAAAACAATTGAAGCAAAAGTTGATAAATACTAGAAACAAAGTTCAGAAGTACGATTATGTTTCTAACATAGGCAAGATATACTCATTTTCATTCTCTTGGTGAAAAAACTTGCAGTAAAATTGAAAAGAACATTATGCATACAAGAGCAAGCACCAAATATTGAACATTAGATAATTTTGTTAAAAAGCTTTTCAATTTATTGGTATAAATAATGTGGACGAACTTTGAAAGTTAGGATAGCAAACAAAGATCACAAAATGACTCTACTTAGTGCCTCCTAAAAGAAAATAAAATGCATAAATGTGAAAACAAAAACCTATCAGAACATAGGCATGTTAAAGCTATCTTGATGACAATTAATTCTAGTCAATATGATAAATGCACATAGAAACATCTTGAAAAGCCTAATTGAATCATAAATATGGTACTTTCCTTTCAGTCAATCTAAGACATCTTTAACAACCCATAACAGCACAGTTGTACACAAACACACCATTATGCTCCTTCACACCCAAAACCTTCTAGTCCAAAATTTCATTCTCAAGGGGAAAAAAGAGAACAACATTTGAAAATATTTTTGAGGGGTGGGAAGCAACAAAACCACAGATTATAACAATAGAATTTAAAACAAACAAGGAAAACAATGAGATTGACCGAAAGAAAGGATGAGAATGGTCTTCGGCAAGAAAAATTACCAAGGAGGTTGTCGGCAGTCAATGGTGGAGAAGGTCGTTCCGTCGATGGTGGAGGAGATTGGGTTGAGGGTGGTTGTTGATGGTGGAGGAGAGATTCGTACGGGTCGAGGGGCACGCACGGTAGAGGAAAAAACTAGGTGATGCAATTTAAAATGCTTCAGATTTAGGTTGTAGAGAATGAAGGGTAATATAATCAATTCATGCTTGAAAATGGGGATAATCTGGTCATTTTATATACTAGGATTGCAATACAGTCCTCTAAAGAGGATTGTAGATAGAAGTACTCAATTTTCAAAAGGCATTCACATTATTAAAGAATAATTTCAATTTTGGTAGAATTTAAACACCATATTTCGTTGGTTATGTGTTTTTCTTCTCCACAATTACAAAAAAGAGATTATAAGTTTAAACACAAAATTATCATCTCATCTCATCTCATTACAATTTTTTTAAATTCCTACATAAAATATAATAAAAAATTTAACTTTTTAAAATCTTAATTCAACTTTTTTAAATTTTAAAACAATAATAATATTAAAAAATAATATTTTAAACTTTCATCTAAAATTAAAAATCCTCATCTCACTCTCCAAAGCTAACCTAAATGACTCGATGTATTATCTCATATCTATGTTATGACAAAAAAAATATTTTACAATTCGATTTGCAATATCAAGTCATATAAATTTATGTATTTTTTATAATTCTTTTCGTGAACCTAACGTAAACGTTAATCATGTAATTAATATCACTTCATTTTCCATACAATCTGCTTTAGTTCAAACCTAATAACAAATACACTAAACATATGATTAAAGAACACAATGAAAGACTAATGTGAAAGTGCTACATTAATCAAGTATTAAACAAATCATTGGAGACTCAGAAATCTTGGGAATATCATTTTTTAAAGTTATATTTGGATACTGAGATAATTTTATATGATTTATAAATAGTAGTGAAAAAATAACAAGAGTGGTGCTAGTGTGCTCCTTAGCTATGATTGCTGGACATGCCTACTAACACAAATTTATCTTTTTTTTTTTTCTTTTCATATTTTTAAAAAATAAAAAAATACACCAATATATTAAAAATCACTTTCTTAATAATTAAGTAAAGAAAAAAAATTACAAAAATTTAAATACATAAGCGATCAAAATGAGAAAGTAAACTCAGGTGGCATACTAATAATATTTTCTAAATAATAAATAGTTTATGAATAGTAATAAAGTAGTCTGAATTACTTCAGTTACCAAACACAACCTTAAAAGAGGTTATTGGGTTTTCAGAGGTGAATTTCTTTTCTATAATTTTTTTTTTCAAAATCTCAAATAAATGGTTCGGGTCAATTATGATCTGTCCAAACCTCAGAGCATCTTCATCCGCTTGGCAAAATCAGATTGTTGGCCAAAATTTGAACTATTTGTATAAAAAAGACCGGCAAATCTAAAATATTTTACATTTTTGCTATAGTAGTTAGCTAAATATAGAAGACTACACTCATTCACCACATATTAAAATATTACTTGCTCATTATTGTAATATAATTTATTAATTGAATTATAATATAAAATATGATTTTTATATGATTTTGAGAGTTAAATGACCTTTGAAAATATGATTTTTTAATATTAATTTAATTATAACATACTTATTAAAAATATTAAATTGGTAGAATTATAAATTTTAAAAAATATTAATTTAATAATATTTTATTATTATATAGAGAATGAACGATTAATTCAATGTGGTGATTAAATTTAGCTGAAATAGATAATACAAAGAAGTGTGATATTGACTAAATTTTAAAGATAAATTTAGCCAGGCCAATAAAAATGCTCTAATTATAGACGGATACCGGGTTACGTTAGTACATAGCTGACTCAACGTTACATATGAAAATTCATGTGTACAAACCAATGTGTTTAGGAAAATACAAAAATAATATATATATATATATATATATATATATATATATATATATATATATCTATATNATATATTTATATCTTAAAAGTCCAAATGATATGAATGAAATCCAAAATATTAAAATGGTAAAATAAAAAATCCATAAAATATGAAGCAATCCGAATTTTTTTTTTCTTTTTTTAAAGCAATCGGAAACTTTGTTAGCTATCCATTAGAAATAGAAATTCAAAACTTACATTGAAAAAAGCCACAAAAATTAATTAAAAAAATATTGATTCATGTGTTTTCATGCATCCAAGACTTGTATGTTTGTAGAAAGAGAAATGATACTTACAATCGTGAGTGTGGAAGCATTATATAATTATTTAAAAAAAATTAAATAAATACAAGACCCACATAAAAAGAAATTAATTTTTTAACAGTATATTTTTTATTCTTTTTTAAAACGACTGGACGCCATTTGTGCAATGCATAACTGTAGTTTGCATTATTCATTTTAAGTGCAGTAGAAGCAAAACCACCTCGAGTTTCCAAAATCAGTGTTTGTAGAAGAATATGATAATAGAAATAAAAAGTGCAGTAGAAGAAGTCTTAGAGCCTGTTTGGGATTGCGTTTGAAAGTGTAAAAAGTATTTTTAATTGTTTAAAAGCTCTTTTAAAGAAAAAATGATATGTTTGGTAAATTTATAAAAAGTACTTTAATCACCTAAAAAAACTGAAAATCTACCTTTTTAAAAAGCACCAAATTGAAGCTTTTATCGAAAAGCTCCTACAGATAACTGTATATTTTTAAAAAATTAATATAACTAACTTTAAAAGTACTTTAGAGACATGGTTACCAAACAATAAATGACTTTTTAATAGTAGAGCTTGTTATTTAAGTTATAAGCTATAAGTCCTAAAGTTATAAGCTATATTTCCTACCGCAATCCCAAACATGCACTTAGAAATGATCAGAAATTAAGTAAAATAAATAAGGCCTTGTTTGGTTAACCAAAACTAAAAATCTCATCTCATCTTATTTCAACTCATCATTATAATTTTTTTAAATCTCAATAAAAAATTAATATTAAAAAATTATATTATAACAATATTTTATTTATTACTATTTAAAACATTTCATCTCATCTTATCTCATCTATGTAACCCGGGCTTAAAGAGTTTGGGCAGAGGTTGCAGTGCAGATATTTGAATACAAAAAGGGGTTGTTCTTCATTCACTCTCACACTCACTGCCAATCCATATGCCAGTTTGGAAATATTATTCTGATCCCATTAATGCTGCCAAAAAACACCTCTGGCAGCATCTGTGGCGCATTCATCTTGTGACTAAGATCTCTCATACATACTTTGTATGTTAAAAGATTTCTCATTCATTACTCAGCTTCCTTTCTCAAACTCATCTTCTTGGCTACATCTACCTGCCCAAACTGGGCATTGCCCATTAAGTATCTCATTGGAATCGATCGTTTTTCACCAACCATGCAAGACCCTATTCGAATTCCTGCTTGCTTCTCCTCTGGCGATAAGGTTTCCGATGACCGGGTAGCTGTAACCAGGTCAGGGCAGAGTGTTTTCGTGTCCGTATACCGGACAAAGATCGCCGATCAGTGCCGCTTAATCTCGATTACATGGTGCAAGAATTTGTTGCTGCATGGCTTATCTGTATCAGTGGAGGGTCCGGATGGAGAAAGCCATTACACCTGCAAAGTTCAGCTGAAGCCGTGGTATTTTTGGAGAAAACAAGGTTCGAAGCGGTTTAGAGTGGAAGGTAAAGCTGTTGATATCTTCTGGGATCTTAAGGCTGCAAAGTTCAATGAGGAAATGCAGCCAAACTCAGGGTACTATGTTGCAGTTGTCTGCGATGAAGAGGTTGTGCTTCTTCTTGGGGATCTGAAGAAAGATGCCTATAAGAAGACAGGTTGTAGGCCGGCTCTCATTGATCCCATATTGGTTTCAAAGAAGGAACACGTATTTGGTAAAAAAATCTTTTCTAGAAGAGTCAAATTTCATGAGAAAGGTAGCTTTCATGAAATTTCAATTGAGTGCAAGAACAGTACTGTTACTGAGAACATGAACATCAGCAATGATAACTCTTTGAATGGGGTTGAGCCAGAGATGGAGATTAGAATTGATGGGTTTTGGGTCATTCATGTCAAACACCTTCAATGGAAATTTAGAGGTAATGAGTCTATTCATGTCAACAACATGAGAGTAGAGGTATATTGGGATGTCCATGACTGGCTCTTTAGTCCTGGTTTAAGGCATGCACTGTTTATTTTCAAGCCAATTCTGACATCCATATCTCAATCATCTTCATCATCACCACCACTATCTTCATTGACATCAACACCATTGTCGTGTCAGACAGAGAGTTCTGGGTCATTAGAAGGGTTCAACACAAGTGGGCCATCTGAGTTCTGTTTGTTTCTTTATGCTTGGAAGACTGAATGAGAGAATACATCAGTAGCTTTCTTGGAAAAGGAAATGTGTCTTCATGGTATGGATCCGCATCGAGTTTCAAGGATATAGATTGGGTTGTGAGAGGGAGGGGATTAGATTGAGAAAATGGAGTGGGGCCCAGAAAAGAGGTTGGAAATTACTGACTGCTGGGTTTGAACTAGTGGGGATAATTGGACAAGACAAATTGTATCACATTCATGACTCCAATAATTCCCCATCTAGAGGCATCCCCATCTCTTTTTTATACAAATATTCTCTATCCTCTTTCCTTGATCTGTTCTTGATAAGTGAGTAATGTTCCTTTCAAATTTCATCTACCAATATGTAGTTTTCTATACCTAAATGTTGACAACATTTTCATATCGATACTGAATGTCTGTATATGGCCACTATTGGAGAAATTCCTTTTGATGATGTAGTCACTAACAATTTTGTTACTTCTCTGATTTCTGTAACTTAGCTTTTTAACTCAACAACTATTATAAGTACATTTACTCTGAAGTCTGGAGTAAGTACTCATTTTGAGTGCAAATGCTTGTGCTGAAATTAATGCTATTTTTGATTGTTTATTGACATAACCTTATTGATTTTGGCACTAATTTGAATGGTGGCGGGTCATGAACATTTGAATTATGGTGTTGATTAATGACACAAGCATGCAATTTTTCACACAGTTAAAAAAGAACAATCTGATAAACTAGAGGAACAAACAGTCGAGGATAATGATGAACACAAGCTACTAGATAACGACGAGAAGAAGAAAAACTGAATAGTGTTTGATAAAATATTGTAAATGTAGTGTTTAATAAACCAATGCAACAGAATAGCATATAAACTATAGTAACAGTGGTGTTTGATAAAACTATGTGGCAAAATAGTATATGATGTATGTATATCCGAATATTTCTATCAACACACACAAGGGCTCCCCATTGATTGTGTGGAAGCCAAATATGTCTATATCATTTGTTTTTAAACTTTTTATGGTACTAGAGTCGAGAGAATAAATCTAATTGCAAGTCTGCTAATTGATACACGTCAAGCACATTGATGCGGAAAACTTCTACATCAGCTAACATTAAAGCCTATTGGTGTCTTGATTGTTGTTTTTTATTTAACTGTAATGAGCCTCAAAACAAGTGATGTGATTACACGCCGACTTATTATTAGTAGTACAATTCGAACAACGATTTCACTTCAAAGATGGCTATAATAAATTCCTAATTTTCTTCCCCCACTTCACAGAATGTCATCACACAATCATTTCCAGTCCTTGTTAATCTTCACCATTTGAACACCTTGAAACTCACCAGGGACATTCCGCTTTTGTGGAAGGTGCAGCTTGTTCCCCATCTCCATGGTAGAAATTAATTGGTTACATGGATGGGACTACCCCTCCACCTTCTCAAAAGTATTGCTTCAACGGATAGTTGACACTTGGACTGTTGTCAAGTTGTAAACCCAGCTGGAAAGGTGCCTTGTCAAAATCTTTTCCTGCTGGTACTGAAGTGTCTAGTACATTATTGCAGTTTTTTCCGTCCTAAGCTTGTTGAATATAATTGACTATATTCTGCAAATTGGCCAAAAGGCAAAAGAAGTTGATGTATCTGGAAATTCTGATTTCACATGCGTTGCAGCTACCTCAGGACTGAATTTCGCTTAACAGAAGTTTCTGCTAAAAAAAACACAAAATTAAAAACAAAAACCGAAGACTCGCATGGTTCCATTGCATCTCAAAGCTTGTGAAGGATCACATTCTTCAGAATATTATCATAATTAAACCAAAGATTACATGAACATTTAAAGGCCATCTCAGTCCATACACCATATCAGCAAAGAAGTTTCATTATTACTTTGCTGTTTCAATCCCCTCTTGTGAAATAGAAATAGGCAAGTAATAGTAAATAATAATAAATGATATGATGCTTACCGGATTATCTTTAAATGTCAAACACCAATATCATCATTGACATAAACAACAACAAAAGCTGGTGTAGAAAACAAAGTTACATAATGGCAAGAGCCATGTTACAATGGAAAACTGTTGGCACCACTTGAGCATTATTGTCTGATACAAAAACAATAATAGAATAGGCATATCAATGACGATTTTATACATGAAACATCTGTTGTGACATGGCACCCATACGATTGATGCAGCCAAATGACACCCAAGCACTCAGATAATTAATAAATAATTCGGGAACAAACCCATAAATTTGTTGAACAACAGTCCAAGAAGTGCAGGTTATTTGTGCTCATTTTGGTCCAAAACCAAACCATTTTGCTAGGAAGAACACAGGCTTTCCATTGGAGCTGGCATCAGATGATTTTCGTGAATATGCTGTTGAAGGAGGTTGCAGTGGTAATGACCTAGGTTTATCTGGAACAGAGAATTGGTGTCAATGACTTCAGGTTTTGAAGCATGGATTGGAATTGATAAGAATATGGTCTACAGAGTTGGTAAATCTCACTGTAAAGAAGGGCTATATAGTGACTTACCTTGGTAAATTCTCTTCTATTCAGAACATAAAAATATGCATTAAAGGTATAAGGAATGAGATTTAACCTGATTTGGGTGAAACCTTGTTAGGTTTTGAAATTGTCATTTTGCTAGGATTCTTATCAAGATGAATTTCGATGTCTTCATGGTCAGATATTGTGGCCAACTTTTTCTCTAGAACCCCTTGCTCCAGACATGCCACACCATTATGGTTACCTATAATGAACAAGAACTCATAAAAGAGAATAAAAAACCATTTTGCACCTTCAAAGGAAGACTGCAAATTGTGAAAAGCACATGAATGTTGTGACAGAAAGATAATAGCGCTGCAAATAAGTTAGTAAAGATAAAATGTCAAGTCTGAAGAATCGTCATATCGAATAGGAAATCAATTCTAACCATCGAAAGTGCCCGACACCTATAAATCCTGTCCTCAGACCACAGACAACGAGACAGACAAGATTGATCAATGGGAATCATTGGCCAAATTAACAAAATCATGTACGTGATTATAACGTCAGATACATAGAAAATGCAAATATAGGTAGCATACCCTCGTAAGGACGTTTCCCGTAGCTCTGCTTCAAAGCTTCAAGAAAAGATTTGTCTATTTGATCTTGCATTACTGACAAGGTACAAAAGAATCAGATGCTTTAGATCAAGACAAAACAAATGAATTCACACATTCTTGTTAACAGTTTTGGAAAAGTCATGAAAACATACACTGATCAAAAATAGCATATCTGTACTTGGGGACTGTGCCAACCAATGGCAATTGGACTGCCTCTGAATCTCTAGTCATAGATGATTTATCATATGCGCTCAAATTCTTTGTGTCTAACAGGATACCTGCAAGCTGAAACAGATTAAAAGCCAGTGAGAATTCTATCTCATCAGAACAAGCCAATTTGTTATCAAACACTTCGCAGTAGGAAAAAAGATTATTGTTTTGCAGCTTAGCTATTGTTGTTTACCAAAAGTTTCTTCAGCACAGTGGTTTGGAGAAGATCATAGGCATTTTCACAGTAATTATCTGTAAGAATGGTGCACTGGGATCCAACCTATAATGACAGAAAAGAATACATAGTTCAATATATAAATCAATCTGTAACTTCCCATCCAAATCATACTTGTTGACACAATTCAATTTCAGCCCATCTATAGTTAGCATTTACCAACCTCGCCATTAGTTCTGAGGACATCTTGTCCTACCACAAGAATGTTTAATTGTCCAGCCATCATTTTCAACTCTCCAAATCCACCTGACACCATTTTGTAGTAGCAAGTCAGCAAACTGTCCAATTCATATCCTGTCATCTAATTTAAAAAATATACTCTACAGCATCATTAGCTAATATGTAAGCATAAGAAACTTGCATTGCCTTGAGCAAATGCTATAAAAAGAATACACATGTTAAAGGAAAGAAATTCTTCGAGAAAGAATATTAACAAGCCACTCTTCAGTAAAAAGAACTAATGGTTGTAATTATACTCCATTTCTTTGACTAATATAGAAATCAACAAAATTCAATTACTGTAAAGCCTATTTCCCAAAATGTTGCTTATGCTTGAACAACTATACAGTATCCAAAATAGGAAGAGTGATCAATGACCATTAATTGAGGTTTAGGATTAACAAGCACTAAAGGATTACCTCATCAGCAAAGAGCAATGAGGTTGCATCAACACCCACATGATAGAATAGCCAAGCAGCCTGATTATGCTTCCACATACTCTCTCTGCTCATATTCATCACAGGCACCACCACAAAGCGCTCTCCATCACCTTCTCCCTTATTCTTACTCCTCCGATTCTCCAATAGCCATGCATAACATCGAACTTGTACCTGCATTTGCAGAAAACCTCATATTCAACGCAATCCAACTAAAACTGCGCAAATTCAATTACGCCGTAAAAATCGAATAAACCATTATTGTCCCATTAATCCAAGACAAGTAAATTTGCTTTCTCTATACTTAACTGTTTGAAGGCCCAGAGAGCACCATTTTTGCCTTCGCCTTAATCTCCCCATTCGAGATTTTGTCAAGCCCCCATTTGTAATATGGGGTTTCCGTGCTATCTTCTCCCTCGAACAAGTCGATGAGGATATCGACCTCCGGTGTGCGGACTCCACGACGTTTCTCGGCGGCGAAAGAACTCGGTTCTCTGGAAAAGAAGATTTCGAAGACGACAGCGTTCTATGGTGCGTAGACTCGCTGGCGTCTTTTGGCGGAGGGAGGAGCTGGGTATCAGGCAACGCCGTGGAGTTCTTGAACTTCCGGCGGGAGGTGGGAATGGGGATTCCCTCCGGGCGAGGAGAAGATGGGTCGGTCTGGAAGCGGAAGCGGGACTTTCGGGGCATGGACTGGCGAGGAGTCGGCGGAGCTGAGGCCGACAGATCGGGAGTGGGGTCTGGATTGGGTGTGGGATTGGAGGGCTTGAGGATGTTGGAGAACCATTTGTTGACGGCCGAAGCAGGGGATAAGTCTGAATTAGGTGGTGTGGAGTTAAGGGTTTCTGAGTTGTTGCGAGTGTGTTTTGCTGATTTCGAGAGGATCTCTCCGCTGAAGCTCTCCACTGCTCTGTTTCTGTTTCCACAACGTAGCCAAAAACTCGGAATTTTCAATCTAAGCTAAGCCGGTTATAAGCCAAAGACATATACTATTGAGTCTCTCGTCCAATCAAAAAAAGAAGATTACGTACAAACGTTAAACAACTGTAGTTATTTAGGTTGGATTTATGTACGATTCAATTATCTTCTCAAGGCGGGAAAAACATGATGCATGTTACAACAGTACTATCGGATCATGGACATCAATTTCGTAGTGATTATGCATGAAGATCATGTTGCTAAACCTATCTTTGTTTCAGAAGATACTCAGCAAAGATTCTGGTTCACTTTATTCTAGTCGCTTCTTTCTTTTTTTATCGAGCTGCAAATGCATTCGATTCACGTAATTGCACTGTAATGAATACATACATACATATATATATATATATATAATTATATAAAGGAGCAGGCCGGCCAGGCTTAATTTATCAGAGAGTACTTACGTACCTTCTGGCAGACCTAGAGAGAGGGTCTCTTCGATCAAGCAAAGAGGGACTTCCATGAGCAGCTGCAAATCTGGGTGACCCAACAAGCCTAGAGGGAGAGTCACAGCGTGAAGGAGATGAAGACACCATCCGCCTGGCTTCTTCAAGCCATTCTTGAGTCTGTCTGCTGCTGTTGCTCCTGCTGCTGCACTTAAAATCCTCTTCGTCCATGACCCGACTTCCGGCGCCGCCAGTAAAGTTATAAGCTTTTCTCTCAGCGTTCACAACCCCAAAGAACATGTCGTTCATGAAATCTGTCAGGTTCGGAACTGGTCTTTCTGCTTTAAGACGAATATCCACTAGTTTCTTTTGCAGGGTCATAGACCCAGCTTTGCTTTCCCTTGAAGCGTCTCTGCTGAATCTCATCTTGTCCATGGCACAGCCCTCAATCCAAGCCCACACACACGAACGCGCGCGCGAAGAGAGAGAGAGATGTTGGCTGAGAACACGAAGATGGAGTTTGGCTATGTTTGAAACATTGGGTTTATTGATAATATATAGGGATGGAGGCCGGATATGCGAGATGGCCGAAGAGAGTTTTGTCGGCAATTTCCGCTGGTCGTGTCTTATTCTGTGAGTTTTTGCATGTGTCTCCATTCAGTACTTGACGAGGATAGCAAACCGCATATATATGCAAATCATTCTGCGTATTTGTTACGCATCTCATTCATCTAATTGACTAAATCAATTATTTATATTAAAAAAAATGATACAATTATACATAAAATGTACATAAAAATAACCACTCATATATGTAACTTTTGTCAAGATATTGAATTGTTTAACCATTTCTCGATCAGGAATTACAAAAAATAATTATTTTCTTCAGTTAGATGTGCCTTTGGCTTAAAGTGAAATTGATGAAAGCCTTGTATGAAGGAAAAATCTAGTTATAAGTATAACCGTGTATTAATATATGCACTAATATAATGTGATTGGTCAAAAAGTAGATTTTATTAAAAATAATACTAATTTAATTTTTGAATATAAAATAATCATTATTGATACGCAGATTAATACGTAACTTTATTTGTATATAACAAAATCCTATATAAATGGGAAATGTTATCTTTTTTATTGTACAATAATGTTGGGACAATTAAGGCCGGGGGCCGATTCTCTGAATGGACAATCAAAGCGGATATATAGACGACATTTGTGTTCATGATCAACAGTACTCAAGTTCTCCATCAATATCAAACATTGGAAACTCGATACCTAGCTATTTCTTGGGTCAAATTAAGCAGATTTGGATCAAGGCAACGTACGTAGGTTTAGATGAGCAATGCTAAATATAATTGTGGAGTACGTAAGTGTCGTATAATTTTTTTAAAAAAGAGTAAAATTTACTATAAAAAAATTAATTTTTTACATGTGAGTCTGAGTAATGCTAGATATAATTATGAGTTGTGCAAACGCCGCACACTCATTTTGAAAAGAGTAGGTCTACTATTAAAAAATTAATTTTTTAATATAAATTTAATATTTACTCACTTTTTTCAAAAGAAATGTATGCGCACTTTATAACTGCAAATATCATTTTTCTTAAAAAATATATATATTTTTCATATAGGTCTTACATTTATCCACTTTTCAAAAGGAAATGTCGATATTTGCACACCAGTGACACCCTAACACTAGCATTACTCTCACAAATTTCTTCATTCCTAAACATACAAGTTACAAAGTTGAGTTAGTCTACAGACAGTTCCCATTTGGGGACTACTCATGCAAGGCCATGTAATTATGTTTAAATTTTTTTTTAAATTACAATAATATTTTTTTTAAAATAATATTTTTTCCTCATTTTACCATTATTTATCAATGAGACTGCACACGCAATCCCCTACTAAGGACTGCAAATCGAATTTCTTCTCTACCAAAATCTTTTTTACTTATTGTTAGGGGTTAAAAATAATAGGCCCATGCCAAGCCCAGCCCACTAAAAAGCCATCATTAGGAAATAAGTAGAAAGATAAAAGAGGAAATCAAGTTAGACATACAAGGGAAAAAACTATCATTCCTCACCACTCCCAATAGGCATTATAAAGGAGGGAGCCAATTAGATAAAAGGGGAGACTTCTTCGATCTAGAATGTAGCAGCTTCTTCAACCTCATGAGGGCTCCAGAAAGAGAATCTTTTCTAGAAAATAGATTTCCGACCTCTATTGTATAGTAAGAAATGAGAGACCATGAGATCCTGTACAATACTTATATTATTGTGGATTGTCCTCCAAATGAACTATGAACGTAGGCGTAGTATTGAACCACGTAAATCTGTATATCTCTATCTCTATTTATTTTTTCTATATTTATTTTGTATTCACAGCTTATAAGGGCGTAAGTACAAGTACTGTATAGCTACTACGGACTGTCACCGTTGGCTCAAAACTGCACCAATCGAGGTCCAAATTGTTACCATGGGCCGAAAATGATTCTTTCTCCCCGTTGTACTATTTTTAAGCATTAACATTTCTCTTTCAAATATTTTTCCCCTTTACAATTGAAAAACTCAAAACTAAAAATAAAAAATAAAACTTAAACAAAAAAAGGAATGGGTGGTCTTCAAAAGACCACCCTTGGGCAGCCCTTAGACATGGCGAAATCTGACCATCCCGGGCCCCCATGGGCCATAGTGTGGCCATCAATCGACAATCACATAAAACTTTTCTCTTTTCAAACATCTTTTTCATCCAAATAAAAAAACTTATGAACAATTTGCGGATCTAAGCATGTGGTTAGCACCAGCTTACGCGCGAGACTCTATCCATATAGTTTGCATGCCCCATCTTCTAATCCTTCGAAAATATCCACGGATTTGAAACCAAATAAACAAAACAAAGTCAATGCATAATTAATTAAAGTATTAAACTCCGCCCTAAGCATATTCATCTCTGTAATGTCCTCACCACCCCATCCTTTCAAAGTGCTCAGGAGCCATTTTCTTGTATGTGTTATGATTATGCGAAGAAGCCCTAGTCTTTAGGGACTTGTCTGGAGGCACGTGAGCTGGGCCACATTTTTATCTAATTTATTTGTTTTGTTTCTTCCATATGTCTTGAGTCTGGTAGGGGCCACGATGGCCTAGTGTGTCAGTTTATAAGTAAATGGGTCAGTTTGTTGTTAGTGGGCATTTAATTTGGGCATTTAATTAGTAGTGGGTCCGTTTTATGCTTGTGTCCGTTGGTCATTGATTGACCAAGTCTACTTGTAATTTCTATAAGTATTCTATTGGTGTATCAGTAAAAAGTTATCCAGTTTCAACAAATATTGAGAATAACACATTGGAGGACCAGGCCCCTCGAAGAGCCTAGACAAATTACATCACTTTTTATTGTAACCATAACAGTGGTATCCAGAACTACGTTCCTACGACATGGCTGAGGGTACACGCCAAGATCAACTTTCTGAAGCGGTCTCAATACTCAAAGCTGAAACGGTGCACCTACGGGAAGAACAAAGCCAACAAAAAGGCATGCTGGAAGCAGTGTTACAACAGCTTAACAATCTGGCATCCAGCTATGACTAATTAGCTATACAGGCCAATAATCAGAACGTGGGAGAAGGACCATCCCATGGTAGAGGTCAGTATAATAATCTTTTATTTAATGGGAATTGGGGATTACATGCTAGGTCCCTAAGATTAGATTTTCCTAAATTTAATGGGGGTAGATCCTATAGAATGGATTCTTAAATCTGAACAGTTCTTTGAATATTTCAATACGCCCGAAGACCAGAAAATTCAGATTGCCTTCTTCCACATGGAAGGCAAGGCTTTGTCCTGGTTCTCTTGGCTAAGGGATTCAGGTACTATGGGGAGTTGGGAGGAGTTTACTGCAGCACTTAGGGTGTGGTTTGGGCCCTCAACATTCGAGGATCTAATTGGGGCCTTTACAAAACTAAGACAAACCTCTACAGTAGAAGAATATCAAACTAAGTTTGAGACCTTATCAAATAAAATTAAGGGGCTTACGGAGGAATTTTGTATTAGTACCTTCATTAGTGGTTTAAGGGATGATCTTAAAATCATGGTAACAATGCTAAAACCAAATACAATTTCAGCTGCATTTGGGTTAGCAAAATTACAAGAGGAGGAAGTGGCTAGAAGAAGCAGGACAACCCCAAACAGAAACCAAAACCCAAGCCAACCCACTCATACTTACCTGCCAAAACTTCCACCAGCCCCACTACTCCTCAGAGTACCAGCTCCACCTCATAGACCAGAAAACAGAAACCTTCCCAACAATTACAACCCAAACAGAAAATCCACAATTCCCATAAAAAGAATCACCCCAGCCCAAATGCAAGAAATGAGGGAAAGAGGACCTTGCTATTATTGTGATGAGAAGTTCCATCTAGGATATAAATGTAGTAGACCCAAATTATTTTTATTGGAAGGGTTGGAAGGGGATAATGGTGAAGAAGCTGAACCTAGTGAAGGAAATTTAGCAATTATAGAATCTGGGGAAGTTGAAGGGGAAGAGAAGGAAGTGGGGGAATTGCTTGGCATTTCTTTACACGCCATGGCAAGGTCAATCTCTCCTAAAACTATGAGAATTGAGGGGTCTATTAACAACCAACAGGTGCTGATTCTTATTGATACAAGCAGTACACACAGCTTTGTGGATCCCTATGTAGCAAGGAGAGCAAAACTGTTAGTGGGAGAAAGCCATCTAACAGTCAAGATACCTAATGGGGATAGCATTCCTTGTTGAGGTTACTGTAGGGCAGTTTCTATCATTTTACAAAATTTCAGGGTTAATACTAATCTCTATGTATTAACTTTGGGAGGATGTGATGTTGTGTTAGGTGTTGATTGGTTAAGGGATTTTGGGTCTATTCTTTGGAATTTTACTGATTTGACCATGCAGTTTAACTTCAAGAGAAATAAGGTTAAGTTTCAGGGTTTGCAACATCCAAATGAGACCTTGGAAGAGGTGGAGCATGTCCCAAAATTAAACAAGGGGACTGCGAAGGGACTATGGTCACAGTTAATTGGAAGTGATGAAAAGCAACTGAAATGAGCTGAGGAACCTGCTGTGCTGAATGTTGTAAAGCAGTTTGAAGAGGTGTTTGCTGAACCACACGGTCTACCCCCTCCTAGGAGCCATGATCACAAAATAGAATTATTGGAAGGCTCTAAACCTACTTGTGTTCGACCCTACAGGTATCCCTATTATCAAAAGGCAGAAATAGAGCGATTGGTGGCCGAGATGTTGAAGAGTGATATCATAAGGGGAAGCCAAAGTCCGTACCCATCTCCTGTGTTGCTGGTTAGGAAAGAGTATGGTAGTTGGAGGATGTGTGTGGACTACCGAGCCCTCAACAAAGATATGGTGAAAGATAAGTATCCTATTCCTAACATAGATGAGTTATTGGATGAGTTATATGGGGCTGAAATATTCTCTAAATTAGACTTATGTTCTGGTTATCACCAAATCAAAATGTATGATGAAGATATCCATAAAACTGCTTTTAGAACCCATGAGGGTCACTATGAATTCTTGGTGATGCCCTTTGGGCTTACTAATGCCCCTTCTACGTTTCAAGGATTGATGAATGAAATTTTTAAGCCCTATCTCAGGAAGTTTGTTCTAGTATTCTTTGATGACATACTGATTTACAGCAAGTCCTTGGCAGATCATTTGCAACATTTATGTATAGTTATGGAAATTTTGAAGGCTCACAAGTTGTTTGCAAAGAAAAGTAAATGTGTGTTTGGTTGTGATGAAGTGGAGTATTTGGGACATTTGATTTCTCGGGATGGAGTTAAAGCTGACCCCCAAAAGATCTCAGCTATGCAAAGTTGGCCATTGCCCAAAAATTTAAAAGCCTTAAGGGGTTTCCTGGGGCTTACTGGTTACTATAGAAAGTTTGTGCAAGGTTATGGTACAATTGCGGGCCCCCTTATGGCCTTACTAAAAAAGAATGCCTTCATGTGGACGAATAAAGCCCAAGCATCCTTTGAGAGGCTTAAACAAGCCATGGTTAGTCCTTCTGTTTTAAAGTTGCCTGATTTTACTAAAACGTTTGTAGTGGAGTATGATGCTTCAGGTGAAGGGTTGGGAGCTGTTCTAATGCAAGATGGAGGCCCTATAGCTTACTTGAGCCAAGGATTGAAGGGGAGAAGCCTCATGTTATCAACATATGAGAAAGAATTGCTGGCCTTAGTGATGGCTATAAGGAAATGGAGACACTACCTAGTGGGACAACACTTTAAGGTCCGTACTGACCAACAGGCCTTAAAGTACCTATTGGAGCAAAGAGTTGGGACCCCTGCCCAACAGAAATGTACTTCTAAACTACTCGGGTATGACTTTGTGGTGAAGTACAAAAGTGGGAGGACAAACAAGGCAGCTGATGCCCTGTCAAGACTACCAACTATTGAACCAAAGTCCAAGCCAATTGAACCATAAACAGAACCCAACCAACAAAACCCATCCACCATATCCATTCACCAACCACCAAAAACCAACAGCAGCAATGCACAGACCCTCCATTTCCAAATACAAGCCATTAGCCTTTTACAAACACAATGGATGGAAAAGTTAAAGAATTCTTACCCACAGGATTCCCAGTTGCAGGAGCTGTTAAGCTACTACCATCAAGGAATCTTGAACCAATCTCAGTACCAGCTCCGCAATGGCCTACTTTTTTTATAAAAACAGGTTGCATCTTGGAGGTCTGGTGCCATTCCAGCAAGAGATCTTGCAGCAATTCCATAGCAGTCCATTAGGGGCCACACGGGGGTATATAAAACTTATGCAAGGATAAGAAAAGAGTTTTTCTGGCCTGGTCTAAGAAGAGATGTTAGAACATTTGTCAGAGAATGTGACACGTGCCGAAGAAACAAAGTGGAAAACATTTTGCCTACTGGCTTGCTCCAGCCTTTACCGATTCCTACATGAAATTGGGAAGACATCAGCATGGATTTTATCGAAGGCTTACCACCGTCAAATAGGCATACAGTAATAATGGTGGTAGTAGACAGATTGAGTAAATATGCTCATTTTATGTCTCTAGCTCATCCTTATACGACAATAACAGTAGCAAGGGTATTTCTCGACAACATCTTTAAATTACATGGTTTTCCACTAACCATTGTCAGTGACAGGGATCCAGTGTTTACAAGTCAGTTCTGGAAGGAACTGTTTCGGATTAGTGGTACTGAGCTCTTGTTAAGCTCAGCATATCACCCGCAAACGGACGGCCAAACAGAAATTATGAACAAAGGACTTGAAGGATACCTGAGGACTGGTCAAGGTGGCTATCCTTGGCAGAGTATGCGTACAATACTTCTGAGCATACCTCTACCAAGATCTCACCTTATGAGGTGCTCTACGGCCAACCCCCTCCACGAATGATGCCATACGAACCAGGATCAACAAGGATACAAGCAGTAGATGAGGAGCTCAGAAGCTGAGACCTCATAAACAAATTAGTGCAAGAAAACTTGAAAGAGGCGCAGGAAAGAATGAAACTTTATGCAGATCGCAAGAGAACTGACAGAGGGTTCAAAGTAGGAGACAGAGTATACCTGTGCTTGCAGCCTTACCGACAAATGACCATCGCAATGAGGAGGAACTTTAAGTTGTCTCCACGATACTATGGGCCCTTTACAGTGGTCAAACGCATCGGAAGGGTGGCGTATCAGCTTGATCTACCTCTTGAATCTCAAATCTATCCAATGTTCCACGTTTTGTGCCTCAAGAAGACGTTAGGAACTCTAGCACCTGAGCCCGAGAAAGTCCTCAATCGAAGAATATTCAAAAAGGGAAGGAAAGTAGATACCGAAGTGTTAGTCCAGTGGAAAGGGGGAGCTGAAGAGGACGCGACATGGATGGATTACGAAGAACTCAAGGGGCGATTTTCAGACCTTGTGGGCATGGTCTTCTGAAGAAGGCGGCTGTGTTATGATTATGCGAAGAAGCCATAGTCTTTAGGGACTTGTTTGGAGGCATGTGAGCCGGGCCATGTTTTTATTTAATTTATTTGTTTTGTTTATTCCGTATGTCTTGAGTCTTGTAGGGCCCACGATGGCCTAGTGTGTCAGTTTATAAGTAAATGGGTCAGTTTGTTGTTAGTAGGCATTTAATTTGGGCATTTAATTAATAGTGGGTCCGTTTTATGCTTATGTTCGTTGGTCATTGATTGACCAAGTCTACTTGTAATTTCTATAAGTATTCTATTGATGCATCAGTAAAAAGTTATCCAATTTCTACAAATATTGAGAATATACATTGGAGGACCAGGCCCTCGAAGAGCCTAGAGAAATTACATCACTTTTTATTGTAACCATAACAGTATGCGCCAGCAAATACTTTGAGCCTTTGCCTATTTCTGCTCAAAAAGAAAACGCATAATTGTTCTTTTGGGTTCTTCTATATAAAGGGACGTACCGAAAGTACAAGTACTTTTTCCCAGGGTCAATAGATATAGAATTACATCATCAAACCCTTTTTGCCTTTGGGTGACTGATTGTAAGTGTGCGTCAATGGAGCCAAAACGTGGAATAACTATCTTAGGTTCACTTTTTCTCTTCTTTTGCATGGCAGCAACTTGTTATGGAATTGTTCTCTTCTCTTCTCTGCCAAGAACCCTGCAAGTCACTGCTTCATTCAAACAAGGGCAAGGTAACAAACCTCTCTCTCTCTCTCTCTCTCTCTCTCTCTCTCTCTCTCACAAAAGAACTCTCTGTTTTATTTTTCATTTCCAACTTCCCAAGAATAGTCTTCTGTTTAGTGATTTTTTTGCTGAGATGAGAGCGCGCGCGCACACAGAGATTGTCCAAGAAAGTTAATCAACCATACAGAATCTGCAATTTTTCTCACTTGGGTTTCTTAAATATTGAAACTTGAGTTCATTAGAGTGAAACCTTTTATGGCTTAACATTGCAGTTCTGAAAGCTGGTGTTGATAAAATTACCTTAACATGGGGTCTGAACCAAAGCCTAGCGGCTGGTACGGACTCCGCCTACAAGACCATAAAAGTCAAGCTATGCTACTCGCCCGTCAGCCAGGTTGACCGAGCGTGGAGGAAGACGGTTGACAACCTAGCCAAAGACAAGACATGTCAGTTCAATATTGTTTCTAGTCCGTACGATAAGTGGAACCAGACCTTTGAGTTGACGGTGGAACGTGACGTGCCCTCGGGTACGTACTTCGCACGTGCCTGTTAGGTGTGCAGCGTAGAACCAGGAGCTGATGTCTGAAGGGTAGGGTTACGAATTAGGATGTTTAGGATGAATTTATATGGTGGCATGAGTTGTAATTATTTTGTCTTTGGAGTCCTTCAATTAGTGGTTAAGTTAGGAGGTGGGTTGTAGGCTCATAAGCCACGTTTATTTATTAGTCCAGTACGTGGGACTTGGTCAAAGTGGGTTAAGATTATTTGTTAGGAAGTTACAGACTATGTGGGGCCACGTTGTTTATGGGTAGTTATTCCAGAATATTCAGTCTTCTATTTAAGTTTTTTTACAGTCATCAATGAAGTTTTATCGAGTGTTTATCCAAATATTGTGTGAGGGAGGTTACTGGCACCTCATATTGGCCAGATTTATTTTCCTTTTATTACAACATATAATTGGCACGTAACAAATTGGTCTCAGAGCCGCATTCCTGCGATATGGCTGAGGGAACCAAGCAAGCCCACATGAATGAAATGCTAGCAGCTTTGAAAGGAGAGAATGAGATCCTGCGGGAAGAGCAACAAAGACAGAAGGGTATGTTAGAAGCAGTTCTACAACAGCTCAACAATTTGGCTTCAACTTATGAGCAAATGGTGATAAAGATAGGGAAATCAAATTTGGGAGAAGGTTCCTTCAATACAAAGGTTAGTGCTAATCCCTTATTTGAGAATAATGGAGGGATACAAGCTAGATCTCTTAGGCTTGAATTTCCTAGATTTGATGGAACTGATTCTGTTCAATGGGTTTTAAAAGCAAATCAATTCTTCTCTTACTATGACATCCCAGATAACCAAAAGATTCAAATAGCCTTCTTCCATATGGAAGGAAAGGCCTTATCTTGGTTTACATGGCTTAAGGAATCTAGTCCAATAAACACTTGGTATGAGTTTACTAGTGCTTTAGAAATCAGATTTGGACCCTCTGCTTATGAGGATCCCGTGGGGCAATTTACTAAACTAAAGCAATCTGGTACAGTAGAAGAATATCAAACCCAATTTGAGGAATTATCCAACAAAATTAAAGGATTAACAAAAGAGTTTAGGATAAGTACCTTTTTGAGTGGTTTGAGGGAAGATCTCAAGATAATAGTAACCATGTTTAAACCAAACACTTTACATGCTGCCTTTGGTTTAGCTAAGCTACAAGAGGAGGAAGTAATAAGGAGAAATTCACCCTACAAACCGAGAAACCATTTCCCTACCTACACCACCAACCAAACTCCTAAGCTAGCCCCCTCAGCACCTCTACTAAGACTACCACCACCACCACCCAAAAACAACAACAGCTACCAAAACACCAACCCCAGATTTCCCAACAACAACCGAAGGCCAACCATTCCCATCCAAAGAATATCCCCTAGTCAAATGCAAGAGAGAAGAGCAAAAGGTCTTTGTTATTATTGTGATGAGAGGTTCCAGCCAGGCCATAAGTGCAATAAACCCAAACTCTTTCTATTAGAAGGGATGAAGATAGAGGAAATTGAGGATGAGGAGATAGATGAATCCATGGCTATCCTTAATTCAGAAGAACCCAAAGAGGGAGAGGAAGAAAAAGGGGAACTTTTAGGGATTTCATTGCATGCCTTAGCAGGGGCTTATGCTCCTAAGACCATGAGAATAGCGGGAGTCATCAATAAAATTAGTGTGATTACTCTCATTGACACAGGGAGTACTCATAGTTTTATTGATCCAAATGTAGCAAGGAAGGCTAAACTGATTGTTGAGGATACCAAACAATCAGTTAAGTTGGCTGATGGATCAACCCATCTTTGCCTTGGTTTCTGTAAGGCTGCCCCACTCCAACTACAAAGTCTAGAAGTTACTCATAGTTTATACTTACTAGCTTTGGGAGGTTGTGATGCTGTTTTAGGGATGGATTGGCTCAAAACACTGGAAACTGTAGTGTGGAACTTTAATGACCTAATTATGAATTTTACACTAGGGAATGACACTGCCATTCTAAGAGGAATACAACTACCCAGTAGAGTAGTTGAGGAGGCTGAGTATGTGGAAACTCTAAAAGGGAATTCTGCTAAGGGAGTTTGGGTTCAGTTTTTGGAAGGAAAAAATTCAGAGGCTAATGGGTCCATACCAATGGCTGTGCAAGGGATTCCTGATCAATTTCAAACTGTTTTCGAGGAACCCAGTGGCTTACCCCCACCAAGGAGTCATGACCATAAGATAACCCTTTTACTAGGTTCTAAACCTACTTGTGTAAGACCCTATAGATATCCCTACTACCAAAAGGAAGAAATTGAAAAGTTGGTAGTTCAGATGTTAAGAGAATGAATTATTAGGGGCAGCCAAAGCCCATACTCGTCACCAGTTTTATTGGTAAGGAAAGCTGATGGAGGTTGGAGAATGTGTGTGGATTATCGTGCTCTCAACAAGGACACTATTAAAGATAAATACCCCATACCCAACATTGATGAACTTTTAGATGAATTACATGGGGCTCAAGTTTTTTCTAAGTTGGATCTGCGCTCTGGTTATCACCAGATTCGAATGAACCCTGAAGATATTCCAAAAACAGCTTTCAGGACACATGAGGGTCACTATGAGTTCTTGGTTATGCCCTTTGGATTGACTAATGCACCTTCTACTTTTCAAGGGTTAATGAATCAAGTGTTTAGACCCTTTTTAAGAAAATTTGTCTTGGTATTTTTTGATGACATTCTGGTTTACAGTAAAAGTCTGCAGGATCATTTGGCACATTTAAAAACTGTTTTAGAAGTTATGAAAACTCATCAGTTTTTTGCTAAGGCCTCAAAGTGTGTCTTCGGAAGCAAAGAAGTGGAGTATCTTGGGCACATCATTTCTAGTGAAGGTGTGAAGGCTAATCCTCAGAAAATTGCAGCCATGCAGGAGTGGAAGGAACCTAAGAATCTCAAGGCATTAAGAGGATTTTTAGGACTCACAGAGTATTACAGAAAGTTTGTGCAAAATTATGGAAAGATTGCTGCCCCTTTGACAGCCCTACTAAAAAAGGATGCTTTTTGCTGGAATGAAAAGGCTCAACAAGCCTTTTTGAAGTTGAAGGAAGCCATGATGAATCCCCCAGTATTAAG
Source organism: Carya cathayensis (assembly GCA_011037825.1). Taxonomy (NCBI): domain Eukaryota; kingdom Viridiplantae; phylum Streptophyta; class Magnoliopsida; order Fagales; family Juglandaceae; genus Carya; species Carya cathayensis. Next base: position 321,703 of record QGSO01000279.1, read on the forward strand.
GCTACCTAACTTTACTAAGTGTTTTGTTATTGAGTGTGATGCCTCAGGTGAAAGATTGGGAGCAGTTCTCATGAAAGAAGGACAGCCAATTGCATTTCTCAGTCAAGCTTTGAAGGGTAGGAGTCTCTCTCTATCAACATATGAGAAAGAACTACTTGCTCTAGTGATGGCCATAAGGAAGTGGAGACACTATTTGCTAGGACAAACTTTCAAGGTACGCACTGATCAACGTGCCTTGAAATATCTTTTGGAACAAAGGGTGGTAACCCCTGCTCAACAGAAATGGGTTTCCAAACTACTTGGCTATGATTTTGTGATCGAATACAAGAGTGGTAAGACTAATACAGTAGCTGATGCCTTATCCAGATTACCCAACTCAGAACACCCAAACAGAAATACAGATCCACACTCCTAAACCCACCATATAGAACCTTTCCCACCAAATTCCATCCAACCAAACAGCACCCCAATTACCATAAATCCAGAAATTCAGGCAGTCAGTATGATCAAAGCAACATGGATAGATGAGTTAAAAAAGTCTTACCACCAAGATCCAATGTTGCAGAGGTTAATTAACCTCTACCATCAAGGGACCTTGGATTCAGCAGTATACCAAGTTCGCAATGAGCTACTCTTCTACAAGGGTAGGCTTCACTTGGGAACCCTCGTGCCATTCCAGCAGCAGATCCTGCAGTATTTTCACAGCAGTCCATTAGGGGGTCACACGGGAGTTCATAAAACAAATTCAAAGATTAAAAGGGAATTTTTCTGGCCTGGTCAGCGCAGTGATGTAAGAACTTTCATTCGAGAGTGCGATGTATGTCAGAGGAACAAGGTTGAAACCCTCCACCCAGCGGGGTTGCTTCAACCTCTTCCTATACCACAGAAAAATTGGGAAGACATTAGTATGGACTTCATCGAAGGATTACCTCCAGCTAAGGGACATACTGTTATAATGGTAGTTGTGGATAGGTTGAGCAAATACGCTCACTTTAGTCCACTAACTCACCCTTATACAGCACTGTCAGTAGCCAAGGTTTTCATGGAAAATATTTTCAAGCTACATGGTATGCCCCAGACCATAGTCAGTGACAGGGACCCAATATTCACAAGTCAGTTCTGGAAAGAATTGTTTCGCATATGTGGAACAGAACTATTAATGAGCTCTGCCTATCATCCCCAGACAGACGGACAAACAGAGGTAACCAACAAAAGTTTAGAATGTTATTTACGATGTTTTTCCAGTGACAGGCCAAAGGATTGGGCACGATGGCTACCTCTTGCAGAATATGTTTATAACACAACAAGGCATAGTTCTATTCAGATCTCACCATATGAGGCTGTTTACGGACAACCTCCACCCCAATTGTTGCCTTATGAGCCAGGAACAACCAGAGTGCACGCAGTTGAGGAGGAACTGCGAAACAGGGACTTCATCGCCAAACTGATACGAGAAAATCTGCAGGAAGCACAACACAAAATGAAATATTATGCTGATAAGAACAGAACCGACAGAGAATTCGAGGAAGGAGAGTGGGTCTACCTGAGATTGAAGCCCTATCGTCAGTTGTCCGTAGCCATGCGAAGAAACTTGAAGCTGTCACCTCGCTACTACGGGCCTTTTCAGATCCTTCGAAAAATTGGGAAAGTTGCGTATACACTAGATCTTCCCAAAGAATCTCGAATCTTTCCTACCTTCCATGTTTCATGTCTCAAGAAACATCTAGGAGATAAAGTCCAGCCTATACTAACACTTCCTCAAGTCACTACTGAAGGAACTCTCATTCCTGAACCAGAACAGGTCCTACAGCGAAGAATCAAAAGAAAGGGGCATAGGGCTGGAGCTGAACTACTCATTCAATGGAAAGGAGCAAATATAGAAGATGCTACCTGGGAAGATATTGATGATCTACGAAGGCAATACCCAGATCTTGTGGGCAAGATCTTTTGAAGGGGGAAGAAGTGTTAGGTGCGCAGCGTAGAACCAGGAGCTGATGTCTGAAGGGTAGGGTTACGAATTAGGGATGTTTAGGATGAATTTATATGGTGGCATGAGTTGTAATTATTTTGTCTTTGGAGTCCTTCATTTAGTGGTTAAGTCAGGAGGTGGGTTGTAGGGTCATAAGCCACGTTTATTTGTTAGTCCAGTACGTGGGACTTGGTCAAAGTGGGTTATGATTATTTGTTAGGAAGTTACAGGCTATGTGGGGCCACGTTGTTTATGGGTAGTTATTCCAGAATATTCAGTCTTCTATTTAAGTTCTTTTACAGTCATCAATGAAGTTTATTGAGTGTTTATCCAAATATTGTGTGAGGGAGGTTACTGGCACCTCATATTGGCCAGATTTATTTTGCTTTTATTACAAAATATAATTGGCACGTAACAATTGGTATCAGAGCCGCGTTCCTGCGACATGGCTGAGGGAACTAGGCAAGCCCACATGAATGAAATGCTGGCAGCTTTGAAAGGAGAGAATGAGATCCTGCGGGAAGAGCAACAAAGACAGAAGGGAATGTTTGAAGCAGTTCTACAACAGCTCAACAATTTGGCTTCAACTTATGAGCAAATGGTGATAAAGACAGGGAAATCAAATTTGGGAGAAGGTTCCTTCAATACAAAGGTTAGTGCTAATCCCTTATTTGAGAATAATGGAGGGATACAAGCTAGATCTCTTAGGCTTGAATTTCCCAGATTTGATGGAACTGATTCTGTTCAATGTGTTTTAAAAGCAAATCAATTCTTCTCTTACTATGACATCCCAGATAACCAAAAGATTCAAATAGCCTTCTTCCATATGGAAGGAAAGGCCTTATCTTGGTTTACATGGCTTAAGGAATCTAGTCCAATAAACACTTGGGATGAGTTTACTAGTGCTTTAGAAATCAGATTTGGACCCTCTGCTTATGAGGATCCTGTGGGGCAATTTACTAAACTAAAGCAATCTGGTACAGTAGAAGAATATCAAACCCAATTTGAGGAATTATCCAACAAAATTAAAGGATTAATAGAAGAGTTTAGGATAAGTACCTTTTTGAGTGGTTTGAGGGAAGATCTCAGGATAATGGTAACCATGTTTAAACCAAACACTTTACATGCTGCCTTTGGTTTAGCTAAGCTACAAGAGGAGGAAGTAATAAGGAGAAATTCACCCTACAAACCGAGAAACCATTTCCCTACCTACACCACCAACCAAACTCCTAAGCTAGCCCCCTCAGCACCTCTACTAAGACTACCACCACCACCACCCAAAAACAACAACAGCTACCAAAACACCAACCCCAGATTTCCCAACAACAACTGAAAGCCAACCATTCCCATCCAAAGAATATCCCCTAGTCAAATGCAAGAGAGAAGAGCAAAAGGTCTTTGTTATTATTGTGATTAGAGGTTCCAGCTAGGCCATAAGTGCAATAAACCCAAACTCTTTCTATTAGAAGGGATGAAGATAGAGGAAATTGAGGATGAGGAGATAGATGAATCCATGGCTATCCTTAATTCAGAAGAACCCAAAGAGGGAGAGGAAGAAAAAGGGGAACTTTTAGGGATTTCATTGCATGCCTTAGCAGGGGCTTATGCTCCTAAGACCATGAGAATAGCGGGAGTCATCAATAAAATTAGTGTGATTACTCTCATTGACACAGGGAGTACTCATAGTTTTATTGATCCAAATGTAGCAAGGAAGGCTAAACTGATTGTTGAGGATACCAAACAATCAGTTAAGTTGGCTGATGGATCAACCCATCCTTGCTTTAGTTTCTGTAAGGCTGCCCCACTCCAACTACAAAGTCTAGAAGTTACTCATAGTTTATACTTACTAGCTTTAGGAGGTTGTGATGCTGTTTTAGGGATGGATTGGCTCAAAACACTGGGAACTGTAGTGTGGAACTTTAATGACCTAATTATGAGTTTTACACTAGGGAATGATACTGCCATCCTAAGAGGAATACAACTACCGAGTAGAGTAGTTGAGGAGGCTGAGTATGTGGGAACTCTAAAAGGGAATTCTGCTAAGGGAGTTTGGGTTCAGTTTTTGGAAGGAAAAAATTTAGAGGCTAATGGGTCCATACCAGTGGCTGTGCAAGGGATTCTTGATCAATTTCAAACTGTTTTCGAGGAACCCAGTGGCTTACCCCCACCAAGGAGTCATGACCATAAGATAACCCTTTTACCAGGTTCTAAACCTACTTGTGTAAGACCCTATAGATATCCCTACTACCAAAAGGAAGAAATTGAAAAGTTGGTAGTTCAAATGTTAAGAGAAGGAATTATCAGGGGCAGCCAAAGCCCATACTCGTCACCAATTTTATTGGTAAGGAAAGCTGATGGAGGTTGGAGAATGTGTGTGGATTATCGTGCTCTTAACAAGGACACTGTTAAAGATAAATACCTCATACCCAACATTGATGAACTTTTAGATGAATTACATGGGGCTCAAGTTTTTTCTAAGTTGGATCTGTGCTCTGGTTATCACCAGATTCGAATGAATCCTGAAGATATTCCAAAAACAGCTTTCAGGACACATGAGGGTCACTATGAGTTCTTGGTTATGCCCTTTGGATTGACTAATGCACCTTCTACTTTTCAGGGGTTAATGAATCAAGTGTTTAGACCCTTTTTAAGAAAATTTGTCTTGGTATTTTTTGATGACATTCTGGTTTACAGTAAAAGTCTGCAGGATCATTTGGCACATTTAAAAACTGTTTTAGAAGTTATGAAGACTCATCAGTTTTTTGCTAAGGCCTCAAAGTGTGTCTTCGGAAGCAAAGAAGTGGAGTATCTTGGGCACATCATTTCTAGTGAAGGTGTGAAGGCTAATCCTCAGAAAATTGCAGCCATGCAGGAGTGGAAGGAACCTAAGAATCTCAAGGCATTAAGAGGATTTTTAGGACTCACAGGGTATTACAGAAAGTTTGTGCAAAATTATGGAAAGATTGCTGCCCCTTTGACAGCCCTACTAAAAAAGGATGCTTTTTTCTGGAATGAAAAGGCTCAGTAAGCTTTTTTGAAGTTGAAGGAAGCTATGATGAATCCCCCAGTATTAAGGCTACCTAACTTTACTAAGTGTTTTGTTATTGAGTGTGATGCCTCAGGTGAAGGATTGGGAGCAGTTCTCATGCAAGAAGGACAACCAATTGCATTTCTCAGTCAAGCTTTGAAGGGTAGGAGTCTCTCTCTATCAACATACGAGAAAGAACTACTTGCTCTAGTGATGGCCATAAGGAAGTGGAGACACTATTTGCTAGGACAAACTTTCAAGGTACGCACTGATCAACGTGCCTTGAAATATCTTTTGGAACAAAGGGTGGTAACCCCTGCTCAATAGAAATGGGTTTCCAAACTACTTGGCTATGATTTTGTGATCGAATACAAGAGTGGTAAGACTAATATAGTAGCTGATGCCTTATCCAGATTACCCAACTCAGAACACCCAAACAGAAATACAGATCCACACTCCCAAACCCACCATATAGAACCTTTCCCACCAAATTCCATCCAACCAAACAGCACCCCAATTACCATAAATCCAGAAATTCAGGCAGTCAGTATGATCAAAGCAACATGGATAGATGAGCTAAAAAAGTCTTACCACAAAGATCCAATGTTGCAGAGGTTAATTAACCTCTACCATCAAGGGACCTTGGATTCAGCAGTATACCAAGTTTGCAATGAGCTACTCTTCTACAAGGGTAGGCTTCACTTGGGAACCCTCGTGCCATTCTAGCAGCAGATCCTGCAGTATTTTCACAGCAGTCCATTAGGGGGTCACACAGGAGTTCATAAAACAAATTCAAAGATTAAAAGGGAATTTTTCTGGCCTAGTCAGCGCAGTGATGTAAGAACTTTCATTCGAGAGTGCGATGTATGCCAGAGGAACAAGGTTGAAACCCTCCACCCAGCGGGGTTGCTTCAACCTCTTCCTATACCACAGAAAAATTGGGAAGACATTAGTATGGACTTCATCGAAGGATTACCTCCAGCTAAGGGACATACTGTTATAATGGTAGTTGTAGATAGGTTGAGCAAATACGCTCACTTTAGTCCACTAACTCACCCTTATACAGCACTGTCAGTAGCCAAGGTTTTCATGGAAAATATTTTCAAGCTACATGGTATGCCCCAGACCATAGTCAGTGACAGGGACCCAATATTCACAAGTCAGTTCTGGAAAGAATTGTTTCGCATATGTGGAACAGAACTATTAATGAGCTCTGCCTATCATCCCCAGACAGACGGACAAACAGAGGTAACCAACAAAAGTTTAGAATGTTATTTACGATGTTTTTCCAGTGACAGGCCAAAGGATTGGGCACGATGGCTACCTCTTGCAGAATATGTTTATAACACAACAAGGCATAGTTCTATTCAGATCTCACCATATGAGGCTGTTTACGGACAACCTCCACCCCAATTGTTGCCTTATGAGCCAGGAACAACCAGAGTGCACGCAGTTGAGGAGGAACTGCGAAACAAGGACTTCATCGCCAAACTGATACGACAAAATCTGCAGGAAGCACAACACAAAATGAAATATTATGCTGATAAGAACAGAACCGACAGAGAATTCGAGGAAGGAGAGTGGGTCTACCTGAGATTGAAGCCCTATCGTCAGTTGTCCGTAGCCATGCGAAGAAACTTGAAGCTGTCACCTCGCTACTACGGGCCTTTTCAGATCCTTCGAAAAATTGGGAAAGTTGCGTATACACTAGATCTTCCCAAAGAATCTCGAATCTTTCCTACCTTCCATGTTTCATGTCTCAAGAAACATCTAGGAGATAAAGTCCAGCCTATACCAACACTTCCTCAAGTCACTACTGAAGGAACTCTCATTCCTGAACCAGAACAGGTCCTACAGCGAAGAATCAAAAGAAAGGGGCATAGGGCTGGAGCTGAACTACTCATTCAATGGAAAGGAGCAAATATAGAAGATGCTACCTGGGAAGATATTGATGATCTACGAAGGCAATACCCAGATCTTGTGGGCAAGATCTTTTGAAGGGGGAAGAAGTGTTAGGTGCGCAGCGTAGAACCAGGAGCTGATGTCTGAAGGGTAGGGTTACGAATTAGGGATGTTTAGGATGAATTTATATGGTGGCATGAGTTGTAATTATTTTGTCTTTGGAGTCCTTCATTTAGTGGTTAAGTCAGGAGGTGGGTTGTAGGGTCATAAGCCACGTTTATTTGTTAGTCCAGTACGTGGGACTTGGTCAAAGTGGGTTATGATTATTTGTTAGGAAGTTACAGGCTATGTGGGGCCACGTTGTTTATGGGTAGTTATTCCAGAATATTCAGTCTTCTATTTAAGTTTTTTTACAGTCATCAATGAAGTTTTATCGAGTGTTTATCCAAATATTGTGTGAGGGAGGTTACTGACACCTCATATTGGCCAGATTTATTTTCCTTTTATTACAACATATAATTGGCACGTAACAGTGCCTTTGCCTACAACTCCGACAACGTCGAGGTGGCTTACAGTCAAACAACCGACGCCAAAAAGAACATCAATTTGTTTGATGTCAGGCAATCACCGGCCGCCACGCGTCGCTCGATATTGCCTCGGTCTGTTTCATTGCTCTCTCGGTTCTGTCCTTGCTGGGGTTCTTTATTGCGAGAAGAGAAGGGCAAAATTGTCTGAACGGAAGGAAGAGTCGACTCAAGATAACAATAATAATAAGAATCTTAAGCCCTTTCACCTTTGTCCAATAAAATCGTTACTAGTAATTTGCATGGTGTAGTTTTATGGGGACGTGGCGAAGCTAAAATCTATTTACAAGTGTTATTTCATATCAATTATGTTAAAATATTATTTGTGTTTTTATTTTTTTAAAATTATAATGGGTCTCGCTGTAAATAGTGTGCTAAAACACCAACTTATGAAACAAAACTCGCTTGTAATATACTGGAACTTATAGTTGCATTTTGGCTGTCAAAGCTTAATGAAATCTATTACATTTTGTGAAATAATAGTTACAGTTGTAAATGCACAATCGCCATGCAATAATTTTGAAAAAAATGAACAAATATGGAACTCACATGAAAGAAAAAAAATTAATTTTTTAATTGTAAACCCACTCTTTTTCAAAACAACTGCACGGCACTTATGCACTTCAAGTCGATACGTAGCATTACTCTAAATAAATATTTGTGTTTGTTTAGTTTTTTTCTATGACTAATGTGGTCACAGAATAGTAAGTACTGTATTTATAATCCTGACTGCTAAGTAGTGTGAGTCTTATATGGAATGGATTTGGATTAAGGGTTTAGATGGAGTTCGGTACAAAAGTGTCTCTGTTTGTAGAAAATGGTAAGAACAAATCTGTTTGATTGTAATAAAATTGACATATTTGGCCAACATTGTCAAAGACCCAAAGTAGCAGCTAAAAATGTGTCCTACCTGTCTTTACTTATTTTGATTGGTACTGGTACCTTGAGTAAACATAAGACTAGTTTTTTAGGGTTGAGCATGAACATTTTTTTTTTTAAATAGCACCGGGTATCCAAGAATAGTCCCGACTAATTTCGGGGATGCATAGGCCCTCGCTTAGGAGTTTCCCACAAGTAAACATTTTTCTTATAACCAATGATATCAAAGTCGCTATTATAAGGCTAATATATGAAACATTAAAAGAAGAAAACACTCCAAACTCCAGGAAAATAACCTGATCCATCACTCTATCTGTTAGATTAGCATGTAATAAATTGCACATAGCAAGATCATCTACTAGTTTTCCATCGGCTCGTTGAGTGATCATATGAAGTTACTCTCGCTAAATCTCTACATCAACAAATGTAGAATTGTGAAATATATATGTAGTATAATTGTGGAGCGCACACTTTGTGTGTGTGCGTGTCTAGCTTTTTGGGGGCTAGAATTAACAAAAAACAACTGATATGAAGCATTATGTCATTGATCCTAGAGAAAGTTCAGAAGTTAGTTGCTTAAGCTACAAGGTACTGACCGACCTGCCACAGTTTGCAGATATTTGGAGTAATTATACGCACTAGTAGCATCACATGGCTCTTCAGCATGACCAAAACAATAAGAACATAGCATGTGAGCACGAAATTTTGAAAAGGGCCACGCATGGCTGGTGTTTCACAAGGCCAGTACAGGTAGCTATAGATCGAGATAAAAACACAAGTATCACATGAAGTAGAAGGGATTTTAGAACTGAAAGAAGATCTAGCAGAGAGTATATGCAGGGTTACCCATTAAGCAGAATTGGGTAGAGCAAAAGAATTTGTTGAGTCTCCGATGTTTTGAAAGGGAACCCAGCTAAATCTTGAACAATTTCAATGACTCCAAATGAATGGTTTTGTGGAGATAATGTACACTCCACATTGTAATTAACAGATGAGTATCAGGGTTCTTTAACACTGTTATTCTCATAATTGAGGCTGAAAACACATGTCCTTGCTCCGCATTCTATCTGTACCGATAAGTGATAGCCTGTCATCATAAACATTCACAAAACCGAATGCGTCCGTGCCTGGAGGGCATTCTAGGGCAGCTTCAAGGACTCTGTGGTGTATTCCATGGGAGTCAATTGAGTGCCCGCCTTTGTGATCATGTCCAGCTAGACAAACCTTTACACAATTGTATCTGTGTATCACATCCATCACTTCATCGTAATTCCAAAGAAGAGCTTCTTGACTTGAAGCACCAGGATCTAGAGGTAGATGGCAACAGATCACCACTTTCTGTTTTAACTCAGATGCTTCTTGAAGTATACCATCTAACCATTCCAATTGTTTTTTCCCAACTGCTCCATTGAACTTAAGGAACCTTCTCTCAAGGCCCAATAGTCCAGATGGACTGTTCTTTTCAGAATTTGGGTTCTTTTCACGAAGAAAATTGAAGGCTTCCAAAGTGTTTGGATGATCTTGAGGCCAGCCAATGGCACTGATATCATAGCCATCCAGTACAATGAATCTGTATTCTGGTGTTGGTGTAAAATCAAAATAGGCATGATCATTATGACTTGGAATCTTCAACAAGGGAATTAACTCGCAGCGTGGAAGATTGTAGAGGCAGTGATTGCCAATCATGTGATAGACTGGGCCATTGAATTTGGAGAATTCATTGACAACTTTCTTCACAGCAGTAAGGGATTGGTTCTTTGGGCAAAAGCCATCAACAATGTCCCCAAAATTGATTGCAAATTTAAGCTTCTGGTGGTGGTTCCAGTTTTGAACTGCCCTCTGCAATACAATAATGCTATGCCGATAATATCGTGGAATCCCAATAAATGAGCGACCATCAGGAATATCAGCATACTGAACGTCCGTTATAACTCCAAAAGAAAAAAGAGGTTGCTTCTCTTGTGCACCTACTGACCCATCTGTTGAGCCCATGGTGCAGCTAGCATTAAGAACCTATCAAGTAAAATGAATGAATTTCAATGAGCAAAACTTATCTAGTGTAATAGTAAAGGATTGATGAAATTGCGGGGATGCTTCACTTAATATTGACCACCACCTCACTACCCACCAAAAAGGCAAAAGAAAAAAGGAACTGTGATCCTAGCAGTTATGATGCGTGTGATTTTCAAGTTGAGGGTATTTTTATAAGAAAAACTAGAGTTTGCGCTTGAGGCTTCTTTACACACTTGTAAAGAATCTCCATTCATATGTATAAAGGGTAAATAGAATCACCAATGCATGAAACGTTCTGTGAAAATACAGTTAAAAAGAAAGTTCTGTGAAAAATATGCTCATAATGTAGCTAATTATGGGCTATTTATCGTTAAAGAAGTTAACTCTCTCCTCTTTTTTATTGAGGAGGGGGGGGGGGGGGGGGTTTTATAAAACGCTAGGAGATAAAGAACAAAAAACTGGATTAAATGAAAAGCAACTTCTCCAAGTAAATAGTGAGGCAATTCACCCAAGCAGCTCAGATTTTACACCCAAAAAAAAAAAAAATTATAATGGCCTACAATTATGTTGGAGGTATATGAAGCTCCAAGATTTGATGATTAGCACATTTAGAAACCGCAGTTCAAAAACTAGGACAAAACATATAAACATCTGAAATGAAATTCAATACATCAAATTAAGAAGTGCCGAAAAAAATTTCACTACATTGCAGAAGTTGGTTTCATAAGTCTCCAACAAACATTCCCAAAGCTCCCATGGGAAAGAGGCAAAATTTATTTGCTCAATAAACCTGCTTTTATAAACTCAAAATTGATGACTGAACTCCATTTTTATCATAATGTTAACAAATAATGAAGCATGTCTACAAATCAAAATATAACTCCAAATTAACACATAGGGGGGTAAATATGTGTTTTGACAAACATAATAATCATCAATTTAGGACATGTCATCCTACATAAACACCAAATTATCACAAAAGCAATAAATAAATCAGGAGACGAAGTGAAACTTTTTTCTTCTTCAAAGGTAAACCTTCTAGGGCAGCAAAACCCAGAACATCAAACCACAAGAAGAATTAAGTTTTACAAATAACTCCTTTTAATACTCCTTGTAACAAACTCCTTTGCTACCAGACAACAACCCACTCTGGAAATTTATTCCATATGGCTTCCTCTCCCAAAACTATGGTGGCTTCTTCTTAGATGTTAAATAATAGAATTCTTGCATGGCGGCTTCTTCTTTGATCTAACAACTCTAAAAACTAGTCTCTCCTAGCAGTCCAATCAATGACCTGATTCCTTAACAAAAACTCAAGGTGAACGTTAAAAAACTTATAGAAAGTAAAATTCTCTTATCACAAGTGACATAGTCTTCTCCTCTACAGAATTTCATGCATAGAGACCCTTTAAATAAACTGTAAAAGTTGCTGACTTTTGTATGAATTCAGAATCCTCAGCACGGGAAGTTTTGAGGTGGACGGTAAGATGCAAAGTTAGGAATTCTCTAGAGTTTCACGATTTTTGTTGTGGTGTAATTAAACTTCTCTCCGATTGGACATTCATACAAGCTATTCTGTCCAAATTCAGAAAAATAAGTCCAGAAACCCATGATAATGTCCAGCTGTGTATCTTATATTCAAGTTCTTGAGTGCACATATAAGTCTGGATATTGAATTTGTCTTGAGAACCCCGTTTTGACACACTAAACACTGAAAATGAGAACTTTCTGTGAAATACAAAGTTATAAAATTTTGAATAAACATTTCAACGTCACGAAGTTTCCCTTCATCCAATGTATAGATCAAGATATATTTCCGTTTTAACATTATTTTTTTTTTTATAAGTAAGAAAGTATATTAATAAAAGAATAGGCAAAAGCCAAGTTCAGTACAAAGAATTTCCTAGCTACGTAGGAGCAATAGACGCAAGGAAATCATGAATTTCCGTTTTAACTTTGACTAGGTTTTTCCCAAAAAACAACATACATAAACTGGAATCTTTCAAGTCCTGTATCGAATTCATCACCAACTTACCCCTTAACATTGAATATTTTAACACAAGAACATGTTTTGACACGTGAATTTGCCAACAAAAAATAAAACATAACAATCAACGCGGAAACCAAATGATCCAAGCAAACAAACACAATACAAGATTTAAGTAATGATTGTTGTGCCGGCTAAAGTACTGATTCTTGTTTGGTGCGCCAGCAGCAGTGTTAATTAAAATCAATTCAAGTAATCCTATAGAGAAAAGAGTACCGAATAAAACATGATTGAGCATAAAACCCTACGTCTATTGGCAAAGAAGACGATCAACAAATTATATTATAAAATTCAGCCTCTAGTACACCCAAAGCGAACTACCGATGGCATCTTTCAGCCGCAAAAACTATCAAGCTACTCCTTTACATGGAGAGCACACCTTAGGCCCAAGCTACTCAATGTTCAAAACAGATCCTATTAATAGGCTCCAGCTTTTATAAAAAAAAAAATAGGCTCCAGCTTTTATACCTTTGCTCAAAAACATGAAAATTCAAATGAACTAATTAACCCATAATAGAAATTTGAGGCGCTCATTTTAAACAAAGATTCCAAACATAAATGCGCATGGGAAAATGAAATCTACAATACAGAGCTCAAATTCTTTGTAGATAACCGAAAAACTAAGTCGATGGTGTAATGGCAAAGAGAGAAAGACCAACAGAGAAGAGAGAAAGTAGCAAAGAGCAAGTGTGACCGGAGAGAGAGAGAGTCAAGAAGGACGTACGGTTCGGCGACGATGAGAAAAACCGATCAGTCTTCGGCGTTTGGTGGAGACAGGAGAAGGAGGTGGTTTTGGGTACTTATAGGACGCATCAAAACGCGGAGATCCTGTGCTCCGCTGAGAATACACGACAGCGTTTTGGTGGAGACGGAATTTGGAACAATACCCTGTCGGCATTGCTTTCATCGAGGTGAGAGATCGTTCCACGCGTGAAGTTAGGTAGTTAGTTGCGCTGGACGGAATTACTAAAATACCCTTTTCTCCACTTATAATTACACACTTGCCAATTGAATTTCCTTTTTTTTTATTATTTTTTGGGAATTGCCAATTTACCCATAATATATTCATACACCCACCCACGAGATATATATTATATGCTGGAATGAGACGTGTGATGCATAAATTCTCTCGATTTTGTTTATTTTTCTTTATAAGTTTCTAGATTTTATTTCAAATTATTTATTTATTTTAATCATCTTATTTTAAGGAAAGATGATTTGACAAGGAAGTAGAAAATTCTAACATTTTTGAAAGAAGATCGAGTCCAAATATCTATTTATATAATTAAGAAGTAACATTAGATAATGTTTTAAAATGTGTAATTCCTTACATTTCATTTGAATAAAAAAATAGGATTCATAGTTAAAAAGTTAATTTTTTTTTACGTGAATCTCAAATTTGTCTAATTTTTTCAAAAAGAGTACACAAGATTTGTACTTTCTAAAATTGTACAAATCATTTTATTTAAGAGAAGTGATATTTACAATCTTATCGTCTATAAATATCATGTATTTCCTTGAAAAAAATTGAGTAAATATGAAATTCAAATAAAAAATTATTTTCTAATGTTGGACCCATATTTTTTTTTTAAAGAAAGTGTACGTACCCATCTTAAATCTGTATTTAATATTACTCTTTATTTAATTATTTTTAATTATTTATGTGCCTGGCACTCCTTTCTGCCAAGTTCTTAAATGGTTTGATGCTTGAAAGTAAATTTTGAAGTTATGGACAAAAGAAATTATGGATTCGAGTTTTCGTGGATGTCAAGTTAAGCATATGGAAATTAATGTCTATTCGTTCTATTCAATGCTTTCTAATTTTTTCTCTCCTAGAAATTGTAGTTACAGTCGTAAATTTTCAAGCGTAGTACAATTATTTTAAAATAAATAAATAAATATAAGTTCACATAAAAAGAATTAATTTTTTAATAGTAGATTCAATTCTTTTTTAAAGTGACTGCATCACATATGCGCACTTTACGACTATACGTAACATTAATCTTTAAAAATTGAGTTTTTCTTTACGTGGGTCTTAGATTCGTACGCTTTTTTAAAATCTTTCAAGTTTAATGAAATTAGACTATTCAAATCTGATACCACTTAGATTCTGATTTGGTCAAGCATCTTAACTTTGAGTAATATAAGTACACAATCTGTTAGCAGTTGCAACTGCTCAGATTTTCTCATAAGGTCATCGACAGTTTCTCGTGGTCAGATTCCTTTTGCTATAGTTTCCTGAAGATATTTTGAATGATATGTGAAAGAGCAAAGCCTCATAGAAACAAGCCCAGAATTCCAAGGTGATGATCCTGATGACTTTAGAATCAAGGTACCTAGAAGATGTGCAAATGAAGTTATGTATTTGCAAAAGAGGTTATGTTTCATCAGTTTCTATCAGCTACATAGGCTATTATTAACAGGTGGGTATTTAGTGGATTCTTGAAGATATTTATTGAAGGAATTCATGAATCCTGTTTTGGACGAAGACTACCCATCTTTGATGTTATGCTTGTTTTACACTTGGCCAAGGGATTTCTGGGGGAGAACTCCCATTACAGACCACAATTAGTGGTGTTTTGTAAGTTAGTTCAGAAGTTGTGCCACTTCTTCCTTCCTTTTCGGTTTATTGAGTGGTTAATGCTGCTCGAAAAATTCATTCGGACAGCAATCAATGTTGTAGAGTGAAAGAAAAATGTTTCTGTTTGATGCACTTTTGCATTTGTATACAGTCCACAAAAAATAATATCAGAGATTACCAACAAAGAAGTTCTTACTATTATTAAGGAGACAGCTCTATGGCAATGGATAGATGCAAAAAGCATAACAAACAGATGACTATGGATGTCTTATTAAGTAGAATGCAGCACTGGTACGAGGCGAAGAGATGTTTTCCTCCGAATGAGTAGCCTATAAATCTCAGTCATGTCAAAGTCCTCCACAGTTACAACATCAGGCAACTCCCAGTCAAACCAGTAGAGGAGATTGGCCAACACATATTCAGCTTCTATGATGCTGAATGACATCCCAGGGCATGCCCTTCGTCCCCTACCAAAGGGGATGAATTGGTCATGATGGCCTTTGAAATCAATGGAGTGGTCAAGAAATCTCTCTGGGAGAAACTCCTCTGGCCTGTCCCATAACTTGGGATCCCTTTGAATTGCCCATGTGTTGATCAAGATGGTTGTTCTGGGAGGAATATCATAACCTACAAGTTTAGCACTTGCAGATGTGCTGCGAGTAGCCATAACAGGAGGATGTAACTTCAAAGTTTAACCTTGAAAAAGCAGTGGTTCTACACAACACTTCACCTAGAGGGGGGGTGAATAGGTGTAATCCGATTTTTATGGTCTTTTTAAAAAGATTGTTAAACAACAATTAATCAAAGCAATAAACAACATAAATAATCAACACAAGATTTTGTTCACGGAGTGGAAACTCATTTGAAGAACGTTTTCAAAATCTAAAACCACTCAGGGTGTAAGACACCACCTCAAATCCACTATAGAAAATTTAGTTTGTTACAACCAATTTAGAGACACTCACAAAACCTTTGTAGTAGCTAAACTTGGCTTGCAACACCACGAGCGACCCACTCGATCTCTACACGCATGTAGTGTCGGAACTCCGACCTTTCTATAGCTTCCCACGAGAACCTCTCGATCTCTGCATCACCAGCAGCTCCGGACTCTTCCGGCCAACGAACTTGTCCACTCCAATGGACTCAACTGAAGTTTGATGTTGAATGTAGTGTGGTAGAGATGTGTTTATCCAATAGAGAATCAATCAAGTGGGGGAGAGATTGCTCTAAATGTTCTTGGAGGCCCTTAGGGTTTTTGCTCTGATTCTCCACCCCTAGAACAGCAGAGAAGCTGTTCTATTTATAGTACCACTCAAAAGAGGCGCATGAAAACCCTAGGTTTTAAGTCATCTGGAACATTCGCTCGAGCGCAGTGTCGAACGAAGGTCGAGCGCCGAAATCTGTCTAAGTTTACTCGAGCCAAGTGTCGAGTGAGAGTCTAGCGGTCCAATCTGCTTGAGTTCGCTCGAGCCAAGTGTCGAGCGAGGTTCGAGCGGTTCAATCTGCTTGAGTTCACTCGAGCCAAGTGTCGAGCGAGTGTCGAGCGGTGCAATCTGCTTGAGTTCGTTCGAGCCATGTGTCGAGCGATGGTCGAGCGGTGCAATCTGCCCTAGTTCGCTCGAGCGCCTGTCGAGCGAAGTGTCGAGCGGTGCAATCTGCCATAGTTCGCTCGAGCGCCTGTCGAGCGAGTGTCGAGCGGTCAACTCTGTTTGACCAGTTATCAGCACATTTCAATCCTCTTCGCTTCAACACTTGTTACAACACTATTTTACACAGGTTTTCACAAGAATATGTCAATCAACTCATTTTTGCCTCAACAAACCTCAAAGTTTCTTTGACAATGCACTTTAAGTACTCCATTTGATATAGATCAGCCTCATTTACTTTTGATTTTTCTCCCACCACTGTTCTTACCTCTTCTTGGGCTTTCTTCATCACACCGGGATTTTTCAAAAGCTCTGCCATTGCCCATTCCATGGTTGTGGCGGTGGCATCAGTTCCTCCCACAAACATGTCCTGCAAGAAGACATAGAAATATTGAGTTTTAGTCATGTGTGTGAATGGTTGAGTGAGTGAGTGAGTCAGAGGGAGACCAGTAGGAGCGCTTTGATATTGTCTTTTGTGATATCGATATCAAGCATGCCATTCTTCTGAAGATGGAGAAGAATATCCACAAAATCTTTCTTATCAGATTGGTTGTTATCCCCGCTCTTTTCATGCTCTTCTATTATTTGATCAAGGACTGCATGTAATGCTTTAGAAGTCCTCCTCAATCTTGCAGAAAATCCGGTCAGAACATCAACCCATCCCAGCCATGGAGCAAGGTCTTCAAAGCAAAATGCTCCTATGAGTTCAATTGCCTTCCTTGATAAATGCCCACAATTCATGCTACCTTCTTCTCCTTCATACTTCTGACCAAGCGAGGATCTACAAGTTATGTCGTTTGAGATAGTAACAAGCATCTCACCTAGATCAATTGCTGCTCCATTCATACACGAGCTTCGTATCTTCTCGACCATCTCCGTAACTTCTTCTTCCCTCACAAACTGAAATGCTTGCACCCTTTTTTGGCTTAAAATCTCAAGAACACAGATTTTCTTGGCTTGTCTCCAATACTCACCATAGGGACAAAAAGCAATGTCAGTACAATCATAGCAAAGTACATTTAGTGCCCTTGCTATCTCTGAGGATGAAACTATAAGAACTGGGAAATTTCCAAAGCGTAATAGCAGTATAGGGCCATACTTCTCAGAAAGAGCATGGAGAGATTGGTGGAGTAGTGTCCCTATTTGGTGAAGGTTGCCAATTATTGGCAATTTAGGAGGCGAGGGAGGGAAATTGAGTTTTCTTCCTCTAGTGAGCTTAAGGAGATGCAATAAGGAGAAGAGAAGAAGCAGGGAGAAGAGGAAAAAATTTAGCAGAGTGCTTGAATGCAGCACTTGCCACCATTTATGCAGTAAGGTCATTGGATCCATTCCTTGTTTAGCTCTTTCTTCTACTTCAAAGATTCTGCACCAAGTGTTTAGATAATCACAAGTATTTGACACATAACAAACATCAACCTGGTTTCAGCCTAAAGCTCATCAAAACTTGAGCAAATTTTAAGCCTACGCTGCACTGGTTTCGCCATGTGAAATCAAAGTAGTTTATATCTAGAGTATAGTATGGACAGCGCTTTTGGATAATGGTAACCGCTTGCTTTGCTTTTCAAGGCCACTTGTTCAAGACAAAGATTGCCAAACCTCTTATTAAATTTGAGGACCACTGTTGAAACTGAGGCATTTGGGACAGGTGTGATTTAACAACAGTGAACTTCACGTGTCTGTGTCTCTCTCACATTTAAGACTCCTAAATTCGGATAGAACAATCTTGGTCCAACGTACGGGGATAGATGATAGAAGTCCCACTTTCTTTCCTTTTTTAACTTCAATCGTACTAATGAAATATCTGTATTGGTCTAAATAGGCAGGGTACACTGATTTGACATTTGAAAAACTTGACCAAATTTCAGCCCGAAGACGATTAAATTTCTTGCAATGTCAATGCTATCGCATGCTTCACTGCTCTGCCAAGTGAATCCGAATACTGTAATTATGCTTGCAACTTTTTAGAAATATCTTGCCTTCCTAATTGTTTTATGCATTAATTATGTAGGACCCAGAACCTAATGTAACCCATCTCAACCGCTACTTTTGTTAAGCGTGTCTTTGATCAGAGGTTTTCCTTCAGTACTTCCAAAGCATTTTCAGCTCTTCACATGAAGCACATGAAGGAAGCAATTGATGAATGTTTAACAGTATTCGAACCAAAAGTTACTAGTGCTATGAATGCTAAGCTGTTGAAGGAGTTTGTTGGCTGAGATTGAAGCTGCCTTACAGCAGATGGTCCCCTTAAATCCCCAAGGTCAGGTGGCTTCTACCAAGCCTACTGGAGTGTAGTAGGAGAGGAGGTATGCAAAGTTATCTTTAGTTTCTTGAATGGGAGGGGAGTTTGGACTGTTGTATTAATTTTATTATGTTGCTTTAATTCCTAAGGTTGATAATCCCTGTAGCAGTATGTGAATTTCGACCCATTAGTTTGTATAAGGTGCTATATAAGCTTGTTTCCAAATTACTAGCTAAGAGCATTGGCATCGGTTTGTTTAAATAACTTTTCATCTTTATATTTGACAGATTTTATGAATAAAACACCTGCATCGGATTGGTTAAAGCTTTTTTATATCAATTTTAAACTACAGTATTTTCATCTCTTTTTTCATCTTTGAAAAGTCATATAGCACGTCCAAATTCTTTCTTTATTATTTCGGCTCCTCTCTACTGCGGTCCTCTTCCCTCCCACGTATCACGATTCACATCCTCTCTTCTTCCAGTTTTTTTTCTTCTTTCTCTTCTTCTTCCGTCTCCCGTGTCTCTCCCTTCTTGCTTTTCTTCTATTTTTTTCTGTTCTTTCTCTTCTTCTTCCCCCTTTCTCGCACACAGGGGTGGGTAGGAGCGAGTCGAGTCCGTATCGCCGCCGAGCAAGAGCCGCATCCGAATCTGATCTATCTACTCGGCAATTCATCCGGTGACTTCGCGGTCGCCAAAGAAGCCCCAAGAAGCATCAAACATTTCCGATGAGACCCATGGAGCAATTCTTAGATAGCAAGCACTAGCTCCCGGTGCAACTTCATAAAAAGCAATCAAAGATAAGATCAAAGAGAATAAAACACAAGTAGTGGTCATTATAGTGGTTCCTTCTGCTCCTAGAAAACGTCCGAAAAAACTTGCTCGGCCCTGAAAGAGGCGAGAGTTCCTTTCCCGCCAAATACCGTAGACTACAGTAGTGAACATCAATCTAGCAGTTAAACTGGAAAGAGAGTTGCCCCTAAAAGTTTGAGTCATCCCGCCACGGCTTCACTCCAACGTCGATCGCCCAACAACACTGTAAAATCTGAAACCCTAACCTTGATTCTTTCATCTTGATTTTGTTGTTTAGGTTTGATTTTCAAGATGTTGTTGGGATTTTTTTGGTGGCATTTTACTCTGGTTTTATCAGTTAAGGCATACCCATTCCGTATACCCATCTTTTGGATTTGTTTGGTCTCACTCAGTTGGATTTGTTTGGTGATATTTTGCACATTGTCATCTGTGATCCTGTGTATTGGAGTTTCAAATGTTGTTCCTTTTTCTGATGTGAATATATATATTTTCTGAATTTGCTAAGAGAGCACCGGATTACAATGGGTACTCTGTTTTTGAGTTTTTTACAATGGGTACTCTGAATTTGTTGGTTTAATGTGGTCTAGCCGTGCGTGGTTTTGATCTATTTTGATTTGATTGTGGTACCAATTTGCAAGTGAACTACTAATTAGCAAGCTTCTTTTGCAATCATGTAGTAATTACTAGTGGTAGGAGTTAATTGAATTATGTTAGAAAACCAATTGAGCAAACGGTTATTGTTGGAAGAGCATTTGATCAATGGTCTAAGTAATCCCTTTGAACTGGAAATCAATATCACATGGGTAAGCTTATATTATTATCATTATGTGGGCACAGAGAATTGGAGGCAGTTTTCGTTTAAGAGGAACAACTCATAAGCTAACCATTGCAATTAGTTTCTATGTCATTAGTTCTGAATTTGTTAAAAATGTGTTTCATCAAGGTGGCATCATCAGTACTACCTTCTCACACATACACAAAGACAGACAAAAAGAAAACTTAAAGTTAGAGGTAGTACACATCTGAATTTCTGCTTTTCCTTGCTTAGCATGGCCTCTATTTACTTATTTTAAATATGATGGAGGGTGCATCAACAACATTGATATTGGTGTCTAGTCTGTTACTTTGGCCAATAAGTTGTAGCTCAAGTGGTCTCCTCCCCCCTTATGTATGGGGCAGAGGATGTAATTCTATGTTTTAGGTCTATTGGGCACGTGTAGAGCTTACCTATTAAACAAAAAATGTATTGAATAAGATTGAGTTGTTCGTTTTTATTGAGATCATTAAAACTGGAGATGCTTATACCTTAAATTTATATTTTGTTTTAGGGAGAAGGATGTAGATATTGCATTTGCTCAAAGACGCTATTGATAAGTACAAGGTATCATGTGTTCTAATCCTTTTTCTAGGTTTAATTTGTGATGATTGCAAAAGGTTATATCTTCAACATATCCATTAGGTACATATGGACTTCTTTTTTAACATATGAGATTTTGTCATCTATATAAATATAAGATTATTATATTATAAATTGTTTGATTATGAATATGAAAATGAATATGATTATTGGAGATTATATCACATTAGAAAAATAAAATAAAAAAGTAATAAAAAAATAAAAAATTATAAAATAATAATATTTTATTATTTAGAGAATGTGATAACTAATCCAATGTAGGTTTTAAAAGTTAAGTGATTAGTTAAAAAATAAAAAGTTACATATTCTTCAAATTTTGAAGATTAGGATAGTCAATCCAATGCCAATGCTTTAACAAGTTGAAGAAAATCCTCCACATGCAGGAAGAAAAAAAAAAAAAGGTTGAAGAAAATCTTCCATCCATTATTTCAAACAGCAAAAGTGTTTTCATCTTGAGTAGATTGATTATGAATAATATCATGATTGCATATAAAATACTGCATACCATGAAAATCAGACTAAAAGGAAAGAAGGGAAGCATTGCACTAGAGCTAGATAATATCATGGTAGCATGTAAAACACTCCTGCTGTTTTCTAACGTTTTACTTTAACAAGTATAGAACACTTATTTATAAATTCTACCACATCCTTTCTTCATTCCTTTCCACCATAAATGATGCCTTAGATCCTCGTACATCTTCGTAATACAGGATGGGCTACATAGAGTGTGTTGTGAGCTTCCTTAAAATCCTCTCTTAATTCCCGCCTGATGGTTAGGATCATTTTTGATCGGTTAGGATCACTTTATCCTTCAAATATAAAAATAGTTTAGTAATTTCATATTAATATTTTTAAATTCATTAACAAATCAAATTATGTCCGTACACGTTGCCAATATAATTACCGTCCGTCCGTACGGACCGTACCCTATAGCTAATATATTTTGTGCAACAATGAACAAGGCGAAAGGGGAAAGCCTCATCTTATCCAGTCGTGCCATCCGTAAGCCTTTTCTGAACATGATTCTAGAACATGGATGATTAGAGGACAGATGGCAAGGCTCGCAGAGTCGGGTCTTATTAAGATTTTAATATTTAAAGAAAGTCCAACCCATCATTCAAATAGTTCACAACTAAGTCAAAATACCATTTCCTTGTATATACTTCAGAATTTTGTTAGCTGATGATCCAAAGACTAAACACTAGATACAACGCAACCTAAAAACTACCAAATCAAAAATGATCAAAGCAGCGATTAAATGGAGAGGTAAGCCACAGAGGTGAGACAATCTGGACACCAGCAGGCCACCTTTCAGTCAGTGCGTGATATTTACAACCTTGGGCTGGCCGAAAAGATGCCCGACTGGAGGCCTATTCCCAGCAACATCACTCTCTTTGTAAACCCCCAAGAAGCGAAACCTGTGCTGGACCGGACTCATCTCCTAAGATGGTCCCTAGAAAAGAATGGATGCCTAAGGGCCTCACGAGCTGTTAGTCTATCCGACGGATCGTATTTAAGCAACCCCTGCAATAGATGTATGAGATCCCCCGCTGAATGATCAACATGCTGCATTATCAGGTTCTGGGAAAAAAAAAATGAACATAATAATAGATTAGTTAGCATAAAACTTTGCAAAGGTGATATTGGAATTCATGCTAGTATTTGATGTGTAGAAACCTGAAGCCGGGGAAGCTTCATTACAGCCTTAATACTCTCCCTTGAAGTTGCACCATCTGGCCAATCCAATCTACCTCTTCTAACATACTTCTCTGCATGTCGACTGGAAAGACCAATCCAAATAAATGAGATTAATCATTAAATATTCCCTTCAAAATCAAAATTAAAGTGTAGAAACCTCAGAGTACAACTTACTCTACTCTCTTCAACATGTGTTGCGGTAATGGACCAAACACCCGCTCCATCATAGCTAGATGTTCCAAATTCTCGTGTGTTTGAAACAATGCCTCACCCTATAAATTGGTCCATATAATATGCATAAATATAATATTAATCATTCAAAATCATACTGTCACAACTAAAAAGATTCACAGAAGTACCGTGCACAACTCCACTATGATGCAACCAATACTCCATATATCACAAGGATAACTCCATCCAAGTCCTATAAAATCGTTGAAAAAAATTCAGTTCATATGCTGCAATATAGCAAAAACCAAACATGAAATTTTTTTTCGAAATAAAAAACTAACCAAGAATAACCTCAGGTGCACGGTAATGTCGTGTAGACACAATATAACTCTGATCTTGCCGCTCATAAGTTGTACTGCCAAAATCAATCACCTTGATGGCACTTGACTTGGGCACTCTTTTAAAGTAGGAACCATCTTTCGGTGATCGGGAAGAATTCTGCATGTGGCAAGCATATTTTAGAAGAAATGCTCTCCAGAGACATTCATTTGTCAAAAAACAAATAGTAAAAGCAGCAAAAATAGAATGCATTTAACGGTGCAAACACAATGCCACAGCCAGGCATAGCATGTCGTTACCAGCTAAATCTGAATCTTACAGTCAACAAATATATATATATATATACACATAGAGAGAGAGAGAGAGAGAGTCAAATAACAAAGAAAAACACCTTATAATCCCTGTAATCAGGAACTTTCACATATTCTGAAGAAACAAGGAGTACATTCTCTGGCTTCAAGTCAGTATGTATCAGATGCAAGTCATGCATAACTGCAAATGCCAATTAACACGAAAATATTCAGGAAACAAAACTAGAAAAAATTAGACGCTGGACCCAGTCAGTGAAAGCATTGCAAACCAACATCATTCATCGCCTATTCCAATGATTTTACGTATTTGATGAATGAAAGAAAATGGAGATAAAAGTGAATGATGCATATGACCCAACAATATCACTAAAGAGTAAATGAAGATTTTTTTAATCAGTATATAAAGTAAATGGAGATTAATCAGCATATCACATTAAGACCAAACAGACTAAAGAGATAATAGCAAGGCAGAGAATCATATTAAAAAGTGAAAAAGTAACTAGCATAGAAAATTACTACACACATGCTACACATTCCAATAGTTGTCTGCCAATCTCACGGACTAGATCAATGGGAAATGAGCGATAATTGTTTTTCCGTAGAAAATCGTATAAGCTTGGTCCAAGCTTCTCAAACACCTGTGGACACCATTTGAATTCACCCACAAGTCTTAACCCCAAATTATTTGTGAGTTGGGGAAATTAATCCATGATGAAATCAATCATATACTTACAATACAGATATGGTTACGATAGTCAAACCAGTTCCGTATTTGCACACAACTGCAAGGAATAAACCCATTTAACAATTGCCAAAGAGCTCATGAAAGCTTCTTAATAGTACCATTATAAGTAGAAAAAAAAGTTATACAATAAACAAAGTACTCACCGGTTGCCACCTTTATCATGTTTACCAAGTTGTTGTAGCATTTCAATCTCTATCATAGCTGCTTCACGATACTTCTTAATTCCACGAACAATTTTGATGGCAACCATTTCCTTCTTTTCTCTATCCCAGCACTCCAAAACCTGTCCAAAAGTACCTTCACCCATTTTGTTGTGGATCTTGTCTGCAAACATCAGCAAAGACATAAAAACATTTAGAAAATTAAAGTAGATACATCTAGAAATTGATTTAATATAATCGATCCAAATACAAACCCACAACCAATAGACACCGACTTTCCTGCATGCCTAGTTATATGTAGATCATAACTATTTCTAATTGAAGTAGAAAGAATTTAGAGTGAGAAATCTAACATAACTGTGACGTATAAACTTAAACCCTATCCTATTGCAAGAACAAAAACTAGTAAATAAAAATATACAAAAAGGAATTGTTAGCATTTTCAATTTCATAGATCTGACAAACAATAAGCATAAATGTCTTTAATGATGGTAAAGTGAAATTACAGCGAGAAGTTAAATTTTCTCCAAGCTCAAACATGTAATGCCCATCTTTGTCATCATCTCGCCTTGGGGGAGAACCATTACGTGCCACTCCCTTCTCATATAAAGATGAACAAGTGGTATGGTCTGAGGGTGCTCTTGAAGGTGCAAAGCTTGTAAGATTCCCAACCTCTTGTCCACAAAACATTCCTACCTGAGCCTACACACAGCCATCCATTCATGTACCACTCAAGAGATCAAATTATATTCACACCCCTCCCCATTTCTTAATAACCTTTGCCAACATCCCTTGATTGAAAATTCCCAAATATCACAGTGAAACCATAACAGTATAAATTAAAATAAGGAACCCAGTAAATCATGTAGGAAGAAAGGTGTACACTAAGCACACAAAAAATATATATTGATCCGAGTGTTATGGACAAGACACACGAAATAAATTTGGATCAATATATTTTTAATGCGTAAAAATATCCATTGAACTTTCCCTTTTTTGATAACTTTTTCACAAAATAATGAAAACCAAATAGAATTTCTCCAGAATAAATTAATTTCACTGATTCTTCAACCAAAAGAAAGAGTACCGCTATATGGTCGGAATAAAAAAAATCCAGAATATACTCGAACAAGAAATTCCAATCAAACAAGTGCAGATCTAGTTCCAAGCAAACGTATTTTATGAAATCAACCTAAACCACTCTTCCGCGAGACCCAAATCTCGACGACTAAAGGATCTATAAAAAAAATTCCAGTAAAAAGGTATAAATATTTGATCGACCGTAGCAGATCCCAATCAAAATAAGTACATAGATGTATACGTATGCATACGGAGTCGGATCCATATCTTTAAGAAGGTAGATCTGCCTTTTCTTTCAAAACGAACAAAATTTATATACATGATTTGATATTAAAATTGGGGGGGGGGGGGGGGGGGGNGGGGGGGTGTTAATAAAACCAATATACCGAATAGCAGATCTGGCGAAAGAAAAGGAAAATCTGTAATAAAACACAGCTTAAACGCAGAAATCAGACCAAATCAAGATCTTGAAAAACATGATTTGTTATCATGGAAAATAATCGGATCTGAAATCATTAGCAGGGAAGGAGGCGAAAGATTATACCTTGGGGGCCTGAGGAAGAACGTCCCAGCCCAAACGCGCCCTCTTTGCGGGTCGCCGATCCATGTGCGTGTGAGGAAATTCCGTCACGCGCTCCATCTCCATGATCGGGAAAAGCATCAAATAACAAATTCTTTTCAGAGAGAGAGAGTTTCCTTTCGAAAAACAAACAGAGGCGAATGAATGAGTTCTAGCGAATCCGATCTAAACCTAACCCTAATTTTAACCTCGCATAAAGGCGTGAGTCGGTTGTTGAGGCGAAATCTGTCCGTCCACGTGTCGAATATCTAGCCGTAGTTTTGACTGGTTGTCTGCATTTATGATTCTTATCCAGCTCGCATTACCTGTAAAGTCTTTGGGCCCTTGGTTCCTTAACTACAGTTTATTTTTGGTCCAGAATTGACCATGGTTAAGTTACCTTTTCCGCAATTAATAATTTTTTTTTTATGGAAATGATTATTATTCATTGAAAAATAATATTTAATAGGTAAGTGTAGTATAATTTTTTAAAAAATAAATAAATATAAAATTTATATAAAAATAAAAATTTTTTAATAATAAATTTCATTTTTTATTTAAAAAGTACACGGCATTTTTCAAATTCATGATTATATCTAACATTATTATTATTTATTTTTTCTGTACTATTTAAATGTGAATTAAAATTTTTTAAACATCACCTTTTTGTATAATTTTAAAAAAATAAATTTAATCAACTAATATAATTATATAATTTAATTAAAAAATTTTAATTATATAAAAATTGACTTAAAAAGTCAAAAAGATTAATTTTATAAAATTGAATTAATTTTTAATTAAATTATATAATTACATTGGTTTATTGCACTTATTTTTTTAAAAATTAATATGTAAGAAGGTCATGTTTTGAGACTTTTAAGATAGATTCAAATAACAAAAAGAGAAAAATATTAAATAATAAAATAGTAGCAAATGACATGAAAGAATATAACTACCTTTTTTTTATAATAATTTTTCTTTTATTTTTAATTTTTAGGCCATTGTTCAATTTAGGGATTAAAATTTATATAATGCTACTCAAACCGAGGTTGATAAAGAAAGTCAATTGACAAGTGTAAATACATCTTCTTAATCATTTTTTTTATGTTTAATATTTTTAAAAAATTAAAAATAATATCAATTTCTTAATAAGCACTTTCTTAATAATTAAGTTAAAATTTTTTTAAAAAAAAATCAGTCCATTTTACCGGTAGAAATTATCAGTTTAAATAACATTTTCCTTAATATTTACAACATCAGAAATTAATTGTAATGCTATAGATTATTTTGTCATTGGGCAAAATTCATATAAATATAAATACAAATCATTCTCGAAGCTCGGAAAGTAAGCACACAACAACCATAGATGTGAAAGGTACCTCAAACTTCTAGAAATCAATCGAAGATTTCAAAATATGAAAAAACAGCAATAAATTATTGGCCTTTACGTGGAAGTTGTTTGTGTATGTATCACGGCTCAATATATAAACTATCAATAATAGATTTCTACTAAATTATTGGCATTTCGGACACAATACCATTATGAGTTTATTACGAAGTCTTTCGGTTTAACTAATGCCCACACTGCTTTCATAGATTTTATGAATAGAGTTTTTAAGGTTTACTTGATCCAGTTTTTGGTAGTTTTTATTAATGATATTTTTATTTACCCTCAATGTAATAGAGAATACGAAAATCACTCCAGGGTTGTCCTTCTAAAATTCAAGAAATGTGAGTTTCGGTTATAATAGATCACTTTCTTGAAACACGTGGTATCAAGAAAATGAATCTTAGTAGAAATGACAAAGATTGAAACAATAGTAAAATGGGCCAAGCCAACTAATGTTAATGAGGTACGAAATTTCTTAAGGCTTCCTAGTTATCATAGAAGATTTATAAAATGATTTTCGAGTATCACAACTCTAATAACAAGGTTCCCAAGGTAGAATGAGAAGTTCTTATGGATGGATAAATGTGAGAAAAGTTTTCAGAACATGAAGAAAAGATTAGTCACAGTGCTAGTTCTTACTGTCCCCTCAGGAAATGGTGGGTTTCTTACGTACAGTGATGCTTCGCTAAAGGGATTTTGTGTTTTAATGCAAAATTGAAAAGTTATTGCATATGCTTCCCCAAGGCTTAAAAACTATGAGTATAATTATCTAACACACAATCTAGAGCTTGTGGCATGGTATTTACCCTTAATACATGGAGACAATATCTTTGTAGAGAGAGGTGAGAGATTAATATCCATCATAAGAGTCTAAAATATTTTTTTTTTTCATGCAAAATGATTTGAATATGAGGCAACGTAGATAGTTGAAACTCTTGAAGGACTATGATTGTAGTATTAATTACTATCTAGGCAAAGCAAATGCCCTTAGTTGGAAATTGTCCTCCAATACATTGTTACGATGTATATCTCCCAAAAGTAAATATTGTTGGACATCGAACAAGCAAATATTTAGGTAGTCAGATACCCATGCCAGACTAAATATTTTAACCATAGGTGTGACATTGATGGACCGAATTAAGGTTGTCAGGCTAGTGATACAGAGTTGACAAAGAGTTGACAAAGATAAACGGAGAGATATTAGAAGGCAAGAGGTCTGACTATTCAGTATCAAATGATCACACCCTGAGGTTGAGAGGGAGATTATGTTTACCTAATGATAGAGTGATTAGGGATTTGATTTTAACAGAAACTCATTGTTCGTTGTATACAATTCACTCAAGTAGTACCAAAATGTACCAAGATTTAAAAAAACATTTTTTGTTGGAATGGAATGAAGGGAGAGGTAGTGCCTTGAGTAGTGTAGTGTTTGACTTGTTGATAGGTCACCTGAGCATTAGGGGCCCTAAGGTATATTTTAGCCACTTCCTATACCAGTTTGGATTTGAGATGAGATTGGGATGAATTTTGTTTTGGGGTTTCCTAAGGCACTAGAAGGTTAGGAGGCAACATGGTTGATTGTTGACCGACTGTCAAAATCAGCACACTTTATCGCTATTCAGATGATGTATTCCATTGATAGATTGGTAGAGTGTTGCCCAGATGACTAACACAAGAGGGGGGGTGAATTGAGTTGTATTTAAAAAAAATAACAATTATAAATCAAATATACAATATCAAATATAAACAAAATACGAAATAGCAATAAATATAAAGAGTAAGGGTAAGAGAGAATCAAACTCAGTATGTTAACGAGGTTCGGCCCCACTGCCTACGTCCTCGCCTCAAGCTACCCCTTGAGGATCCCCGAATTCACTATTCAACCTCCTTCAGGTGGAGGTAAAAACCTATTACACCTTTGAACAACACCGCTACAAAGGATCCGTGTAGAACACCCTCTACACTTGCAATCACCTTACACGTGGTGATTCAACGATTCCCTGTGTAGAACACTTTCTACACGCACAAGGGTTGTACACACCCTTTTACTGATACAAGAATTGATAGTGGGTAGAATATCAGAAAACACTCCTCAATGAGTGAAATAAGAACAATACAGCACAACCTATATCTCTCAAAATGAAAAAGGATTAAGGCTCAATGCTTAGAGAAGAGAGAATGAAAGCTTTGAATGAGAGTTGTATGCTCTTGGTGTTGTGAATGTGAAGCTCTCAAATGATCTATTTATAGGCATATGAGACTTCATATTCAAATTTAAAAAGATTCACATGTCAAAGACATCATCATTCATTTTTCAAAAATTTCAAACCTAATCTTTTTACTTTTTGCATGTGACAAAATGAGCACACTTTACTTTTCAAAAAATTCAAACCTAATCTTTTACTTTTTGCATATGACAAAAGGAGCACACTTTACTTTTCAAAATTTTCAAACAAAGGCATCTTCCTTTTGCATAAGTCAAGAAAAGCATCAATCACTTTTGAAAATATTCAAATAAAACATGCACATGTGAAAGATGACAATCAATCATCTTTAATATTTTCAAAGTTCAACCCTTTAATCATGGCATGCACATGTGAAAGATGACAATCAATTATCTTTCAAAATTTTCAAATTTAATTTTCAAAATATTCATGCACATGTGGAAAATGTATTTTAATGCTTTATGATAAAATATTAATTTTTGAGCCTTAATCCTAATTTCGAATTTTAAGAGATTTACAATATTTCTCTATGACTTTAATGTGAACTTGTTTCCTTCTTGCTCATGCTTGGTTCCTTGATGTGCTTGACTCCATTGTGTGGACAACTTGAGCTTGAGACTCCTTCATTTTTTGAATTCATTTGTTATCATCAAAATCCATGTGTAAATATATAATTACACAAAACTTGAAACCTTAGGTTCAACATAGAGCTATATGCCAAAGAAATTGTAAGATGACAGGGGGTATCATCTAAGATTGTCTTCGACAGAGATACTCGGTTCACTTCGACTTTCTGGAGGAATGTACAAAAGGAGTTGGGAACTCGACTGACTTACAATACAACATTACATTCTCACAGTCAATTAGAAAGGACAATTCAAATCATGGAAGACATGCTCAGAGTATGTATGATGGAGTTTAATGGTAGTTAGATACAGTATTTAGCACTTATTGAATTCGCATATAACAACAACTACAAGGGGAGTATTCAGGCAGCACCATATGAGGTTCTCTATGGATGTAAGTGCGAGTTGCCCCTTTATTGGGATGAAGTGGGAGACTGGAGGATACTTGGACAAGAAATTATTCAGGACAAGTCTGAGAAAACTTCAGTTATCGAGAAGAAATTACAGTTGCACAATAGAGACAGGAGAAATATGCAAATCAATGGAGACGAGAATTAGAATTAGAAGTAGAAAACAAAGTATTCTTAAAGGTTGCACCAATTAAAGAGATAATGGGATTTGGTAAAAAGTGGAAGTTGAGCATGAGGTACATAGGCCCTTTTAAGATCTATAACGTACATATTAGCAATTTCACCTCAATTATCTGCTATTCACAACCATGTCTCTATGATCTAAAAATATGTCTCAGACCTCACACATGTATTGGAGTATGAGCTCTTCCAAACTCGTGATGACCTTTTCTATGGAGAGTATCTAGTGGGAATATTAGTGCAGAAGGCCCAAGTCCTGTAAAACAAAACTACCTAAATGGTAAAGGCGCTCTCGAGTCACCACATTGGGAGAAAAGCCACTTGGGAATGCGTGGATGCCATGAGGGATAAAAATATCTCTTACTATTTTGTTTTTATTATTATTGAGGTATAATTCATCTCGAGTATGAGATTTTTTGTAAGGGAAAAATTTGTAACATACATGTTGTCGTTGTTGTTGTTATTAGTATTATCATTATTATTAATTTTATTTATAAGTAGGATAAATGTATTTAAATATTTTAAGCTTTTGTTCCTCACCTTCTCCTTTAGGAAGATCTTTCAGCAGATTGAAGCTACTAGAGCAAGTAAATAGACGAAATTGGAACCCGTTGAGCATCTCTCCTACAATCTCCTCAAAACCGCAACAGTCTACTCTCACAGCAATCACCATAACCAACAGCCAGAGACTTCCTCACGTACTCGGTAGCCAAGAGCCAAGCACTATCATTCACCATCCCAACAACCTGCATCTCCTCTCTCATGCCAACAGCATTATCAAGCTTGTATAGCCACCAGCCCCTGTTTTCCATAAACGAGATAGAGCACCAATAGCTCCTACCACCCCAAGTAGCAAAACGGGAAGCCTGACTTTCCAAGTCGACGTCATCCAGCCACCATAAACCAAGTATTACCCACCAATTGGGGAAACTAGTACAAACTCAGACATCACTAACCTCTAACGTACCAAATCCATCCACCGATTGGGGATAACATAATACGCCAACAAGTAAATTTCCCCTACACTCCACAATGGGTGTTGACCCTACCTCTCTCCTCTATCATTTTCTCTCTCAACCAAAAGTGACTAATTATTTCTGTGTGTATTTTGCTTCTGCCTGCCGACAATTGCCGTAGGGAGAGTCGGAAAACCACTCAACCTACACAAAATCGATTGACCGAAAGCCTTTTGTCAACCTTGCAATGTTCCTGTAAGCCCACATTCGATCTTTTTCCTCCTTTTTCCCATTATCTTCTCAGTCTAATGGCATTGAACTTTTCTTTTGCCTCAGTGTTCCACCACCACGTACAAAGGAAGTCAATTAGTCGCCCGCTGTAGTCTTCTACTCAATCAACCATCTCCGTCGTGTTTTCCCTCTCGCTCAATGAGTCTCAAGTCTTCCTCTATCCCTCGGTTACTCTTTCGTTCACAAATGAAGTTATCGTCCTCTGTAAAGTATGAAACATGTAGACTTTGAGGGCTTAATTACGTTACTGCCTGTAATTTGTAAGCATGGTAGAATGTAATTTGAACTTGTTTACATTCAGTTTGTATTACTTTGGGCTTACTTTATTGTTGGCTTTATTTTAAGTCTCAAAATTATACTAATAGCACTTACGGATTTTATCTATATTATTAAGTATTAATTTTTACAATTAGATTACAGTAATATATCACCCGAGGTTGATTTTGGTTTGAAAACTTTATATATGGTATTTATATATTATTAGTATTTATTAATTTTGTATAGAATTGAATAATTATTAAATTCTTTTCTATGGTATGTAATTAATTAAATAGACTATTATGAAATGTCTTTTTAGAAAATTTAGTGATGAAGTGAGATTTTGGAATTAGCGATGTAAGGTAAGTAACTTGATCATAAAATTAGGATTGATACACATTAGTTAGTTTAGACAGATTAATTATTGAAGTCAATTATTTGGAAGCCGACTTTTATGTATCACGCATGACATTGAATATGTAAGCATGAGATCCATCATAATACACAATCATGTTTAATTCTACATTTTATAGTTAGTTATGTTATTATGTATGACATACATATCACGTTGCATAAAACAAATAAGTTTTCATATGATAAAGTATAAGATAAATATCAAGATTAATAAGATGTCTATAATAATGTATGGTTCCAATCATGGGTAGATGTTTAAGCCACGAACATAAGCGTGGCCTAACACAATATATTATGATACAATCAGTGGCTTTCCTGGTGGCCATAGAGTGGCCATAGAATGTTAGGTCAGTGCATAACCCTACACACATAGTTAATGTGTGGTGGTCCTTACAAACATAGTTAATGTGTGGTGGTCATTCATATAAATCAAAAGAAAAGAAAATATTTATAAGTTATGGACGTCATGAACATATCTTTGAATAGTCAAGATTTTGTTTTCTCAAGCATTTAAAATTTTATGAAAGACATTTTGTGTTTACTATTTTATGTTATGGTGGGTTTCTTACTGTCTTCAACACATTTTAGTTTTATTTTGTATTATTAACCAACCAGATGAGGAAGAAGATGAGGACAAACAAGCAGACCAAACCTTGCATGGAGCAGTCTGATCAAATCTAGTCCCACACTTTTAGATAATTTTACATTATGATAATAATTTTCACAATTTAGTTTGCTTGGAGAACTTTGGTTACGTTCATATTCAAGACATGGTTTATTTAATAACCTTTCTATGAGATAAATAATTGTTTTATTAATTATGCAAATCTCTTGCTTGGTTTTATTTACGAAAAGTACGTGACATCCCTAACCTAAGGAAGCGGGTATTGTAGAAAAAGTTAGCTTGTTGTAAAAAGGCTTGTGTTCAATTCCGTTGCCACCACTTTGTTTTTCTCAATATTTTACGTTAAGTTAATAATATTTTATTATTATATAGAGTTTAGATGGATAATCTAGTAAATTTTAAGTGGAGTAAGCAAAAGATAATATATGTTATATTAATGATAAAATATGTTATATTAGTTAAATTTTAACTAATAGGATAGCTAATCCAATGATAATGCTCCTAATTACTCAGTCATCCTTACCTTAGTCAATGCTAACTACATCCATCGATCAGTTTATTAAAAATGTTCACTTTTGTCCCTCTGATTGTTTCAGTAGTTTGCCTATGTCCTCGCTCTTCTGCTTTTACTCCCAACACTCTCTATTGATCATATCTTTATCATCTAGAATAGTTACAAATTATTATTTAGAAATAACTATTAGAAATCAAGCTCTTACCAATATAATTAAGAATGTAATAACATGGAGTGGTTTGGATAGTGAGTTGAAATGAGATAAAAGTTAAATAAAATATTATTATAATATTATTTTTTAATATTACTTTTATTTTAAAATTTGAAAAAATTCAATTATTTATTGTAGTTTGTATAGATATTTGTGAAAGTTATAAAAATTAAATGAAATAAGATGAGTTAAGATGAGTTTTTAAAATATAATAACGAATAATGCTACGTATAAGTCTTAAATAAATAAGTTTCTTGTAGATTTATTTATATTTTTTACAAAAACTTACTCAAGACTTGACTATTTAGAATTTATATAAATCATTGATCTTGAAAAATAAGTTCTTGCTACCTTGATAGATGTGAAATCATATATATATGATTTCCAATTGATCCCATGCATTTGGAGTTGGAACAAGGAGTTTCCTTTTTCCCTGGCTATTGTCCGGCAAATCTTGTGCAGAACTTCGAATGATCTACTACTTTCAAAGTTTTGTAGCTCTTTGTTTCAAGTTTTTTTGGACAATGGTAGCTACCTTCTAATGCTTCCAAATATATGGAGAATAATTTATTTTTTTTCAAAATTCAAAAAATTTCAACAAAACAGTTTCAAATCTATATATATATATATATATATATATATATATATAAATCTCTTTCAAAATAGATGGACCCTCCAAAATCTTGTTTGGTTTAACTAAAATTTTCAAAATATTAATTTTTAGCTCGACCCGGATTGGATACAAAAAGTATTTCATATTTACTCTCTTCATTACAATTTTTTTTTTAATTTTTATAAAAAATATAATAAATAACCCAAAATTTTTAAATATCAAAATAATAATAATATTAAAAAATAATATTAAATTCAACTTTCAGCTTTCATCTCAACACACTGTCTAAACAATACCTTAAAATTAAACCAAACATCTTTAATTCTTTACAAAATTTCTATTCAACTACTTTTCATACAACTTTTCAACTAGAGTTATTCTCTTTTACAAACTTTAATATAAAACTTATTTTCAAAAAATAAATTTATTCAAAATATCTTTCTCTCCCTATCTATTTCTAAAATCCAATCTAAGAAAATCTCTTAAATATTCTCATAACCAAATATATATACGAGATTACGATTCACAACCCCACGAGTGTGTGGTCATTTATTCAATGAAAAATGTTAGTTATTATACAAAGAAAAAGTCATGAAAATAAATTGACAAGTAATATATTTGTTATTGCTCGGCCATACCTTGTCCATTCACGTGTTAAATGATTATAAAAGTCTCAATAACATTACATCGCTTTTCATGTATGACATTTTGTCGCCTTTCGGCCTCTATGATCTATAGATTCTCATTCAAATTAGTGATCAAATAAAATAAGTTCACGCAACTTCATATATTTAGCATGTCGCCTAAGTTCATCCTTTATATTAACTGCTCATGTATTTAAATTTTTAAATTTTTTAATTTGATGATTAAGAAAATGACTTATAATATATTGATATATATAAATATATATTTTAAAAATATTTAAATATATTAGAAAAAGAGAAAAAAAGTAACTAGTGGGCAGACCATGCGATAAAGAGAGCTCCAGCAGTTTGACCAACTTCGTCCTGCCGATAGAGCATCGACTGAGATACGTCCTTCCTATGAATCCCTTCGTTATCTATGGCGTTCCCTTTCTTCTATTTGTAGTACTCTTTCTCCCCAAATGGCTCTCCGTCACCCCTCCTAAAAACGTGCCGCCTTCACCGCCAAAGCTTCCACTCCTTGGGAACCTCCACCAACTAGGTTTGTATCCTCACCGCTCCCTTTCTGCACTGGCTCAACGCCATGGCCCGCTCATGCTGCTTCACCTCGGCCGTCGGCGTGCTCTAATCGCGTCTTCTGCAGACACTGCTCGCGAGATCATGAAAACCCATGATTTCATCTTCTCCAACAGGCCAAAACTAAGCATTTCCGACAGACTTCTCTATGATGGAAAGGATGTGTCGACAGCTCCCTATGGGGAGTATTGGAGACAGCTGAGAAGCATTTGCGTGCTCCAGCTTTTAAGCAACAAGAGGGTTCAGTCTTTTCGATCTGTAAGGGAAGAAGCAGTAGCCATTTTCCTGGAGAATATAAGACATCAGTGTTGTTCGTTGTCATTGCCGGTACATTTAGGCGAGATGTTTGCATCGCTAACCAATGATATCATTTGCAGAGTGGCTTTTGGGAAGAAGTATAGTGCAGGTGATCAAGATGGGAAGAAGTTTGGAAAGTTGTTGGGAGAGCTTATGAAACTGTTGGGTACTTTCAATGTGGGGGACTACATTCCATGGCTTACATGGGTAAACCGCATCAATGGTATTGATGCTCGAGTGGAGAAAGTCTATAAAGAGTTTGACCAGTTTTTGGATGGCATACTTGAACAGCACAAAAGAAAGAGCAGAACTGGGGATGGAAGTACAGTTCTAGGTGCAGATAGAAAGGATCTGGTGGACGTTTTGCTCGAGATTCAAAAGGTCAACGCTGCTGGTGCGCTCGCCTTGGACGACGAAAGCATCAAAGCACTAATCTTGGTATTGTCGCTCTCTCTCTCTCTCTCTCTCTCTTCAAAAAGAAGATTATTTGATTAATTTAACCAAAAAGGGGAAAAAGATTCCGATTGCCGGTGTTGTTAGTTAATTTAACCAAAAGAAAAATTATTCCCCACAGTCACCATTCACCACTTCGAGTCCCATGTGGGAAGAGTTCGGTTCGGTTCGGTTCAGTTCGGTCCAGTTCGGAAAGGTTTTACGGATCAGATTAGATCTTTTTGGTCCAAGATTTTCTCACTCTGAACTGGACCAAACTTCCTAAAGACCGGTCCCGTCGGTCCGTTCAGTCTATCCTATGACTTTTTTTTTTTTTATCATCTAATGAAATTTTGTTTAATACTTATGTAATTATATTGTGATATATTTAATATATATACATATAATATACTATTATATATATATATTAGTAATATGCTAATACTATTAGTCTATTAGTAATAATACTATAACTAATAGGGGTGTAAAAAAAAACCGATAAACCGGTAAACCGGACCGGACCGGACCAAACCGGTGGCATCGGTCCGGTTTCAAGGTTGGTTCGGTCCGGTACCGGTTTTAGTTTTCTTAAAACCGGTCAAAATCGGTCCGGTTTCAATTTTTCTTTTTCTAAAACCGGACCGGACCGGACCGGACCGATTTATATATATACATTAATTTTTTATATTGTATATAATATTTATATATAATATATAACTATATATAAAATAGTTTTATATTATATGATAAATTACTAATTAATATAGCATTAAATTTTAAAATCTTATATCATTTTGCTTATTATATTAATAGTTATACTAATATTATATAGTGCATATTAATAGTTATACTAATACTATATCACTATATATTATAATATACTATAATATATCATTATAGTCTATAATACAATTATAATATATATTATAATATACTACAATATATTATCACTATAGTATTATATACTATAATATACTATATTATATATATTATAATATAGTACATTAAAACGGTAAAACCGGACCGAACCGGACCGGAAACCGGAGTACCGGTTTAGGAGGGTAACCAGTGCGTAATCGGTTTTGAAAAATGCAAAACCGGTACATATCGGTTTGGTCCTAAATTTTGTCCAAAACCGGACCAAACCGGACCGGTTACACCCCTAATAACTAATAACTATATGTAATAATAGTAATAGTGATAACTATATATGTAACTATATGTAATAGTAATAGTAATAATAGTAATATATGTACGTAACTATATGTAATACTAATAACTAATATTATTAGTCTATTAGTACTAATAATTATACTAGTACTAATACTATAACTAATAACTATATGTAATGATAGTGATACTATATGTAATACTATATTAAATAATAGAAATAATATTATAATAGTAGATTATAAGTATAACTATATATTAGTATTAGTTATACTGTTATAGTGATTTAGTATATTATAATTTCTATATTATATTTATACTATAACTCTTATAATATATTAATATATACTAGTACTATATATTATAGTTATATATTAAAGAATATAATAATACATTCATACTAAATATATATAGTTATATTTCTAGTGATTTAGTTATTAACTTATTATGATTAGTATAACTATATAAATTATAATAGTATTAGACCATTAATATAGCTATATATTAGTAATATTAGTTATGGTGAATCAGTACTTTAGTATAACTATATAAGTGTTAACTATAATGATTAATATAACTATATAAATTATAGTATAGTGATAATTATATTAATTAAATATAAGTATAGTGATAATTAAATTATATTAATTATAGTGATAAATATACTATATAGCTATATATAGTATTAATTATAGTGATTAGTATAAGTATATAAATTATATAATAGTATATTAGTATTAATAGTAAACTATTAGTATAGGTCACTATAGCTATTGTTGAAGTATTAGTTATAATGATTTAGTATAACTATATTAGTATAAATATAACTACAGTCTATATTAGACTATTAATATTTTTTATTAGACTATTAATATTTATTTTATACCATATAGAATTAATTATATACAACTATTATATAAATAATATATATAAATAATAATTTTTTTTAATTTCTATTTGGTTTGGTCTGGGGTAGAAAACCCCTGGACCGGGACTGGACTGAACTCAGTCGGTCCTCCCAAATTTGGACCCGGACCAGTCCAATCCAAAAATGGCCGATCCGGTCGGTTTGGCCAGTCCGGACCGGCCGATACTCACCCCTACCCATATCCTATAAAAATACCTATATACCTTATGAAAAGAACCTCTACACTCTATGAAAAAACTATAAGTGTGTGGTGTGAAAGTAAACAGTGGCTGACACATAGTAAATCCTAAACAAAATTCATAAACTGAATGTCTTACATCAAATTATAAATTTTTTTTATTATAAAATAGATCTGACATATTATATTAATGGCTTGTTCTTGTTTGGATTTAGAGATGAGATGAAATTTTTTTAGATAAAAGTTTAAAGTTAAATAAAATATTCTTAAAATATTATTTTTTAATATTATAATTGTTTTGAAATTAAAAAAAAATAGATTGAGATTTGAAAAAGTTTAATTGTTTATTATATTTTAAATGTGAATTTAAAAAAGTTGTAATGATAAGATGAGAAGAGATGAGATGAAACACTCACTCTATGAATCCAAATAAACTCTTAAGTCACATAAATTTCTAAATTTACTTTCCTAACATCCATGGGTGATATACCACTTCTCTCTATGCTTATCGTTCATTAATATTATATAGATCTCATTAGTTAAGATAGATAATAAACTGTCCACATGAGTGCTGCCTATATCCACCTTGATTTTTCAGAATTTTCAATATCCAAAGTGGTTATGGTCTCTAGGTTGGTGTTATGAAAGAGAAATGATAGTTGTAATCACGTGCAAACATTGCACAATCAATTTAAAAAAAATTAATTTTTTAATAGCAAATCTCACTTTTTTTCAAAACAATTGTATAGCGTTTATGCATTCCACTACTGTACGTATTATTACTCGTTATGAAAAGTCCAAGTTTGGGTTTTTTCATGTCGACAAAAAATAGGCAACCAGCTTTCTTAGTTCAGCTTGGCTTCAAAATGTGAGTATATAGGATTATTTTGACTTATGATAAATCATGCAAAAATAATGCTTACTTTTCATATAAAATTGTGTATATATATATATACACACACACACACACACACATATATGGATAATTAATTTGATTTTGTTTTTCTCTGTGAATATCTGAATCTATTTCATGCCTTGGTGCAATTTTTACATGCTCTCTGTTGCATGGTATATAGTGCATTTACTTGCTAATTTCTTTGTAATTTTTTTATTCTCTTTAAGTTTCCATCTTTTCCATATAAATTTAAGTCTTAACTTTGATTATTGCAGAATATGTTTGCTGCTGGAACTGATACTACTTACACAGTCTTAGAGTGGGCAATGTCAGAACTCTTAAGGCGCCCTAGAGTCATGAAGAAACTGCAGGATGAGGTAAGGGGGATTTCCCAAGCCAAAACCAGCATAAACGAGAAAGACAGAGAAAATGCAGTACTTGAAAGCAGTGATCAAAGAGACCCTTCGGTTATATCCTCCATTCCCATTATTAGTTCCTAGAGAATCAACCCAAGATGTTGAAATAAAGGGCTATCACATTCCTGCTGGAACTATAGTTTTCATTAATGCATGGGCAATTGGAAGGGACCCTGCACTATGGGAAGAACCTGAGGAGTTTCAACCCGAGAGGTTCTTGAATTCTTCTATAGATTTCAGAGGACATGATTTCCAAATGATCCCATTTGGAGCTGGAAGAAGGGGATGTCCAGGAATCACATTTGCCATGGCTACCAATGAGCTTGTGTTGGCCAATCTTGTGCACAAGTTTGATTGGGCATTGCCTAGTGATGCATGTGTGGAGGATTTGAACATGACCCAATGTGTTGGTCTTACCGTCCATAGAAAAGTTCCCCTCCTTGCTGTTGCAAATACTCGATCCTATGTATAAGTCAGGGAAATAATTCTACCATTTATGGTGGTGGCTATGTGTTGCTATGAAAATAATGAAATAACTTTACCATCTATAAGTCGGTGTAAAAATATATCATTTGTAGTAGAGAAGTGTTATTTATTATATTTTTAATGATCATCCCTTGATATGGTATCAAATGATCAATACCAGGAGGTGCAAGAAGTACTCCTAGTCACATTTTATCAAAATTTTCTTTTTAAATTGAATTTCAAAATCTTCATCATTTCAATAGCTGATGTATTATTACATTCAGTTACGAGCGTAAAATTATAATTATAGATAATATTTTTTTAATACTTTAATTTGTAAAGTT
Source organism: Carya cathayensis (assembly GCA_011037825.1). Taxonomy (NCBI): domain Eukaryota; kingdom Viridiplantae; phylum Streptophyta; class Magnoliopsida; order Fagales; family Juglandaceae; genus Carya; species Carya cathayensis. The sequence continues at coordinate 362,942 of QGSO01000279.1, forward strand.
ATGCAACTCTCAATTTATCTTATTAACCCCCTCTTCAATTTCCAGCCATTTCAATCTCTAATCGATTCAATGTCTAGCTAGCCTCTTCACTTTTCCACTGAACTGTATTATTCCTTCTCTGTTGCAGGTGATTTGCAATAGAGAATATCTGCTACGATGCTGATGGGTAATCAAGCTTGAAGTTGATAATGCTTGAATCATCCATACAATGGAAATCACCCTCCTTGAGCGACAAACCGTGTCTATTTGCTCCATCAAAACTAGCATCAAGGCTCCAAAAGACCATCGCTATTTAACACATTCAATATTCTTTCCAACACTAAGGTAATTACCATGACTCAAAGGCCACGTTATTTTCATCCTTATGCTTATGATAATTTGTCTTATCTACAATGACAACTTATTCCTTGAACAACTCTCACTCAGCTTTATGAACACAATATATTGGGCTTTCCAAAAGCAATCTCTCTTTCTGGGGTAGGAGGAGAGTGATGGAAGAGAAACTAATTGCTAGGCTAGAGTCGGCAATGGCTCAATTAGAGGCACAATGTTATGATTTCAATTCAATTGTAATGAAATTTAATGGAAGGAATGGAGTGAAGATCGAATTCTCTGGAAATTATGTAATATTATTGATAAGAGGGATTGTTCGAGGCAGTCCTAACCTCCAAGAACTTTAATGAGCATACATTTCCCCCATATGGTTCCTCACTTTAATACTGCCCCTAAGGCAAACAAACTAAGCAAATATGCTCTTAACACGTGTGACGCAAATAATAGAATTACACAGAAATGCAAATAAAATAACATTAGTCTAAAATGTGGCAATGACCCTAATAACTAAAAGGAAACACTACGTTTCAACCTGGTAGTCTCTCATGCTCCATCTTCTTGTAAAACGTTGCGTTCCACTGAATGCCAAAACTTTGTGTCCCGCTAAGCGATATACTGCATTTAAGGTTCTGCTTGGCCCTTTGAAATTTTTATCTTAAAATCAAAATTCTCATATTATCATTACAACTTTTTCAAATCCCCATACAAAATATAATAAATAATTTAACTTTTTATTAACTTTTTCGAATCCCAAAACAATAATAATATTAAAATATAATATTTTAATATTTTATCTTAAAACTTAAAATTTTCATCTGAAAATTCTTAGTGACTAAGCACAACCTAAGTCTCTCTCCTTCTGCACGACAAAGCCAACTCTAGTCTTGACTGAACTAACACTTCTGCTACTCAGTTCCAAGTTCCACTTCGTGAGGCTCTCTCTCCCACTTAAAGAACCTTTCCCACAAGGTGTGGGTAAAGTTCTTAAAACTTCCAGAGGAGCTCCCAACTATTGTCTTCGGATTATGCCCCAACCCACTTGATCAATACTTCCGTGACAGAATGGTGGCCTTGGCATTTAAGGCATCTATCAAGAATGGCTTCAGGCTCGAGTTGTATCTCCCACCTGAGTTCATGGGGTGTAGGGAGTGAATGGGTTGAATTTGGCTTCCAAGTTTCCATTTTAGGTAGGAAATGTGGAAAAGAGGGTGGATTCTTGAGGTGGCTGGTAGATTGAGTCGATAGGCCACCTTCCCCAGCAGTTGATCACCTGGAAAGGCCTGTAGAATTTCGGTGACAATTTTAGGTTGTGTCACACCGCTAGAGATTTTTGTCTAGAGGGTTGCAATCAAAGGTAAACCCAGTCCCCTTTTTCAAACTTCCTCTCGATTCTTTTTTTTACCCGCATAAAATTTCATTATATGCTGTGAAATTTCTGAATTTTTCTTTCAATATTACCTTGATTTATTCCCTGGTGCATAGTAGTTGGTTAACAGAATCATTAGATCTAGTCCTTGGTATGTAGAATGTGAGTTTAGGTGAAGGGTAGCCATACAAGGCCTCAAAAGGGGAGATCTTGGTGGAGGTGTGGTATGAACTATCATACCACCATCCGCCCATAAGCAACCATTGAACCCAACCTTTCAGCTTAGATCCTGCATAACACCTTAAGTTGAGCTATAGTTCAAGGACGATCCTTGCATGGTAAATAAGGTCTTCCAAAAGGTACTTAGAAACACAAATAAGGTCTTCCAAAAGGTACTTAGAAACACTGGGTGCCTGTCTAAGATTATGGGCTTAGGGAGACCCTGTAATTTAAACACTTCCTTTTGGAACACGGAGGCAATCCTAGAAGCTGTGTAGGGGTGGGATAGAGCCAGAAACTGACCATACTTTGTTTACTGATTAACCACCACCAAAATGACAATCACCATGTGATAAAGGTAATCCCCCAGTAAACTCCAGCGAGATCTCCTCTCAAGCTTGCCCTAGAATGGGTAGAGGTTCGAAGAGACTTGTAGGGGAAATTGTTTCATGTTTGTTGATCTGGTAGACATGACCATATCTAACCAATTTTCTTTATATCTTTCTTCATCTATTTTCCAAAAAAGCCCTTCTTTGCACTATTGAACCTAAGGTTTCAAGTTTTGTGTAATTATATATATACACATGGATTTTGATGATAACAAATGAATTCAAAGAATAAAGGAGTCTCAAGCTAAAGTTATCTACACAATGGAGTCAAACACATCAAAAAACCAAGCATGAGCAAGAAGGGAACAAGCTCACATTAAAGTCATAGAGTAATGTTGTAAATCTCTTAAAATTCGAAAATAGGATTAAGGCTCAAAATTAATATTTTATCATAAAGCATTAAAATACATTTTCCACATGTGCATGAATATTTTTGAAAATTAAATTTGAATATTTTGAAAGATAATTGATTGTCATATTTCACATGTGCATGCCATGATTAAAGGTTTGAACTTTGAAAATATTAAAGATGATTGATTGTCATCTTTCACATGTGCATGTTTTATTTGAATAATTTCAAAAGTGATTGATGCTTTTCTTGACTTATGCAAAAGGAAGATGTCTTTGTTTGAAAAATTTGAAAAGTAAAGTGTGCTCCTTTTGTCATATGCAAAAAGTAAAAAGATTAGGTTTGAAATTTTTGAAAAATGAATGATGATGTTTTTGACATGTGAATCTTTTTAAATTTGAATATGAAGTCTCATATGCCTATAAATAGATCATTTGAGAGCTTCACATTCACAACACCAAGAGCATACAACTCTCATTCAAAGCTTTCATTCTCTCTTCTCTAAGCATTGAGCCTTAACCCTTGTTCATTTTGAGAGATATAGTTTGTGCTTGTATTGTTCTTATTTCACTCATTGAGGAGTGTTTTCTGATATCCTACCCACTATCAATTCTTGTATCAGTAAAAGGGTGTGTACAACCCTTGTGCGTGTAGAAAGTGTTCTACACAGGGAATCGTTGAATCACCACGTGTAAGGTGATTGCAAAGTGTAGAGGGTGTTCTACACGGATCCTTTGTAGCGGTGTTGTTCAAAGGTGTAATAGGTTTCTATCTCCACCTGAAGGAGATTGAATAGTGAATTCGGGGATCCTCAAGGGGTAGCTTGAGGCGATGACGTAGGCAGTGGGGCCGAACCTCGTTAACATACTGAGTTTGCTTCTCTCTTACCCTTACTCTTTATATTTATTGCTGTCTCATATTTTGTTTATATTTTATATTGTATATTTGATTTATAATTGTTATTTTTTTTTTAAAATACAACTCAATTCACCCCCCCTCTTGTGTTAGTCATCTTGGCAACATGCACTATGGTAGATTTTAAGATATCTTGAATGCCCTGCCTGCATGTTCTCATGTATAAATTGAAGGATCTTCTCCTTAAAAGGGGAACTAGGGTCCAATACAAATCTCCCCTATTTTAGTACGATCCTTGAAGTTTGGATAGAAGTTCCTTCAATTCAGGTGAGGTAGAATAGCTCATTTATTCATACTAGGGTTAGGAAGGAGATATTAGTAATAGCCAACATCCATTCTGTTTCTTCCTCTTGCTCATGCTTTCTAGAAAGAGCATTCACTACCTTATTCTCCCTACCCTTTTTGTACTCAATCCGAAAAGTATACCCCATAAGCTTCGTAACTCATTTCTGATGAGCCAATCCCCCCACCTTTTGCTCCAATAAAAATTTTAAAACCTGTTGGTCTATTTTTATAATGAAGGATTCACCCAATAAGTAAGGCTGTCACTTTTGCACAATTGTAATAAGGGCTAACACTTAATAGGTGAATAAAGCAAGATCCCTCCATTCTAAAGCCTTGCTCAGATAGGCTATAGGCTACCCTTTCTGCATTAGGACAACCCCTATTCCACAACCACTCGTGTCACATTCTATGGTGAAAGGGTGAGAAATTAGGTAACTTCAATACTGGGGGGTGTGCTATAGTTGCCTTGAGCTCCTGAAAAGCCTTTGTAGTACTCTTATTTGATGCAACTGAATTCTTTCTTAAAAGGATAGTCAAAGGGACAACAATGAGGCCATAGTCTTTGATAAACTTCTTGTAGTACCCCATTAAACCCAAGAATACCCTAAAGGATTTGGTGTTGGCTGAAATTGGCCAATCAAGCATAGAAGCCACCTTTTTGAGGTTAGCTTTTACCCCTTTTGCCTATACTAAATGCCCTAAAGACTCTGCTTCAATCAGTAACTCCACATTTACATTTAGGCATCTTGGCATTCAATTTGTGGGTAGACAAAATTCTCAACTCCTGTTTTAGGTGGCATGAATGATCTTCTTGGCTACAACTATAAACCAAAATGTCGTCGAAGAAAACAAGTACAAACCTTCTAAAACATGACTTAAAGATGTCATTCATCAACTCTTCAAAATTTAAAGGGGTATTGGTAAGCCAAACTTGTTTTCCAGAACTACCTAATTTGGTGGTATGTGGACCTCAAGTCCAGCTCCAAAAATACCACTACCCCATGTAATTCATCCAATAGCTCGTTAATGACAAGGATGAGAAACTTATCCTTAACAGCCTCTTGGTTTAAAACCCTATAATCCACACATAAACACCAACTCCCATTCGCTTTTCACACAAATAAAATAGGAGAAGAAAAGGGACTTGAGCTGGGTCTGATCACCCTTGGTTTTTAGAGTTCATCTACAATCTTCTCAATTTCTGCCTTCTGATAATAGGAGTACCTGTAGGGCCTTGTAGACATTGTTGTGGTTCCTCCAGCAAGATTCTATGGTAATGAGTCCTCTTAGGTGGTAACCCTACTGGTTCTTCTAACAAATTCTTTTAGAAGTTGAGTTATCTCTAGGTTGTTTGCAAGTTTGGGCTACTATTCTTCCAAGGGAACTAGTTGTAATAACAGTCCTTTACCTCCACTCATGTTATCATTTTCCTTCCATCTTTGAAAGTGGAATTCTTCAGCCTCAACCCAACTAATCCCACCATTTTCCCTTTCCATTGGTATTCCATAGATAACCTCAAGAAATCCCAAATAATGGCCCCTAGAGTCTCTAGCCACTGGACCCTATCACTACATCACAACTAGCTAAGGCTAAAACATAGAATGAATGACAAAATTGAATACCTTGAAGTTTAGTGAATATATTGCTGCAATGCCCTTCACTTTGAACAATCTCCCCATTGGCCACCTTGACATTCATCTTCATTGCCACCTCAGTTGGTAATTTGTTCCTGTTGACTATGTATGGATCTAGGAAGTTGTGGGTGCTTCCCGAATCCACCTATATCACTACCACCTCATTACTAATCCTGCCATGTAGCCTCATGGTATTGGGACTAGGAGTACTAGTACTTGCATTGAAGGAAATCTCAAGATTCCCCTTTGTAATAGTGACTGGACCATTTTATTTAGCTGATTTGAAATCATAATAAACCTCATCACCCTTGTCTTCCACCACCTCCTCACTTCCTTATAGAAGATAAACCTTGAGAGACTTGCATACATGAGAGGGATTCCACTTTTCATCACAATGGTAGCATAATCCCCTTTTCCTCTTTTCATCCATTTGTATTAAGGATATTTTCCTGGAAGGTGTGGAGTATTTTTTCCATTTATTATGTGTTTTTGCTTGTGGAGACCACTGACTCAGGCTGCTCCCTGACTGAGTGTTGTCATTATCTACCCAGCCCTTTACTGATTTCTTGGCACTGGCTAAGTATTCTTCTTGGATTTTAGCTAAATAAAACGTAGTATTGAGATTCACAGGATTCGACATTTAGATTGGAAGCTAAATCTCATCCTTGAGGCCATTAAGGAAGCAACTTAGCTTATGTGAGTCTAATAGGCCATTCAACCGATTCGATAGAGCTTCAAATTGGGTTTTGTAAGGAGCCATTATTGAAATTTGAAGTCTTGTAAGTGCCTCCATGGGATCGTCATAGGCAATGGGTTCAAACTGGATTTGCAAGGCTTTAGTAAACATCTCCCAGGTATTGAATTGTCTACTCTCTATAGCATCTTGATACCAAATTAATGATTCCCCTTCCATGTGATATGAAGCCATTAACAAACGGTGAACAGGTTGGGTGGTTTGATGGAAGTTAAAGTATATGTGGCCTTGAAAATCCAATCTGCTGGGTTTTCTCCATCAAAATGGGGGAATTCTAGTCTCACAACTCTATTAGAGCCTCTGCAATGGTCCTGGATTTCAAGATCTTGTTCTAGATGTGGATCTCAACCAACCATTTGAGTTTGGTTGGTGATAATGATCTTCATCATATCAGTCAATTGATCATGTCTCTCCCGCATTTCCTTACTCTTTTCTTGGGTTTCAACTTGCATTTGAAGTGCTTCCTGCTATTGCTTAAATCAAGCGTCTTCACCCATCAAGATTAGTGGCTCTAGATACCAATTGTTATGATTCCAATTTAATTATAATGAAGTTTAATGGAAGGAATGTAGTGAATATCAAATTCTCTGGAAATGATGTAATAATATTGATAAGAGGGATTGTTCGAGGCAACCCTAACTTCTGAGAACTTCAATGAGCATACATTTTTTTAGATGATTTTTCCCTCATTTGGTCCCTCCCTCTAATACTGCCCCAGGGCTAACAAACTAAGCAAATAAACTCTTAATGCATGTAAAAGCAAATAATGGAATTACAAAGAAATACAAATGAAATAACAACAGTCTGAAATGTGGAAATGACCCTAATAACTAAAGGAAACACTAAGTTTCAAGCTATGTTAAAATTCTAGGATCGAGACAGAATGGAAAGAGATTAATTTCATTCTCATTAATCTGTTCTTTCCTATACAGTAAAAACAAATTATATATATATATACCGAAAAAAATGCACTAGAACCTATCAAAAAAGAATAAAGGAATAAAAAAATGAATGAGCCAGCTAATGGTACAGGCCTATACAAAAGAAGACAAAACCATAACAAAATTCACTCTTGTGCAACAGCCATGTAGTGGAATGAGTTACTCTGCTACTAGAATGTGGGAAGAGCTCCTATTCTGATACGAGATTATAGGGAAGTCCAGTGCTCTTCTCTTCTTGCTCTTGTATTTCTTGAGACTCCCCCTCAAGATGGGCATATATTTTCAAGATGCCCATCTTGGAAAATAATAAATTTAAGACAGGAACTGATAATGCCTTAATATCCACCAACTGAAATTTTGATCCCACATGAACTAGTGTGATATTTTCAGCCAATACCTTTTCCCGAACAAATGACAATCCAACTCAACATGCTTAGTTCTTTCATGAAAGATAGGATTTTTGGTGAGGTGAATGGCTGATTGACTATCATAGAAAAGAAGTGTAGGTTGTTCATGACTTGTATTGAAATCCATGAGCAATGTGATTAACCATACTATCTCACAACTAGTATGTGCTAAAACTTAGTATTTTGCCTTAGTAGAGGACCAAGATACAATCAATTGCTTTTTAGACTTCTAACTGATCAAAGAGTCTCCAAGAAATATACAAAAACCCATGATTGACCTCTTTGTATCGGGACATGCTGCCCAATCTGAGTCACTATAGGTTTTTAAATGTAAAGATGAATTGGATCGAAAGAAAATGCCCTGTCCAATCAACCCTTTCAAATATCTGAGTATCCTATGAACTACGTGCATGTGTTCTTGACTTGGCTTGTCCATAAATTGAATAAGAACATTTACTGCATAGGTTATGTCAGGCCTTGTGATTGTCAAATAAATCAACCTACCAATGAGCTTTCTATAGCTAGTTATATCAGATAAGGGATCCTTAGAAGCATGTGACAGCTTGTGATTTTGCTCTATGGGAGTGCTGACATATTTGCACCCTAATAATCCATCATCTTGAAGAATTTCTAAAGTGTATTTCCTCTGACAAACATGAATACCAGTTGATGATCTCGCAACTTCCAAACCCAAAAAGTATTTGAGAGCTCCTAGATCTCTGATTTTGAATTGAGTGTGCAAATAAATTTTGATTACTTCTATAGCTGCTGAATTGTTACTCCTCACTATGATGTCATCAACATATACGAGGAGAGCCATAAAACCACTCTAATAAATTCTTGTAAATAGAGAATATTCTGATTTTGATTGTCGAAACCCAATAGTTAGGAGAGAAGAAGAAAAATTGGAGTTCCATTGTCTGGAGGCTTGTTTCAAGCCATAAAGGGACTTGTGTAACTTGTAAACAAATCTACCATCCTCGGCTTGAGACTCCCCCTTAACCTGAAAACCCAGGGGAAGCTTCATATAAATCTCTTCAGAAAGATCCTTGTGAAGAAACGCATTATGGACATCTAATTGGTCCAAATGCCAGTTGAATATGGATGCCAAAGCCAAGAACAATTTGACAGTAGCGAGCTTAGCTGCCGAGCTGAAGGTTTCTTGGTAGTCAAACCCTTCTTGTTGAGTGTAACCTTTGGCTACCAAGTGAGTTTCTTCTTAAAAACACACTTACACCTAATGGTCTTCTTGTCAAGGGGTAGAGAAGTAATAGACCAGGTGCCATTGGCTTTAAGAGCATCAATTTCAGATTGCATGGCAGCACACTAATGAGGAGAAACTATAGCCTCTTCATAAGTTTTAGGTTTGTGTATGAGGGAAAGAGAAAGGACATATGATATATGAGAGGGAGATAATGTATCATAAGTAAGATGATGTGAAAAAGGATGAATGGTAGGAGAAGAAGATAGATTATTAGTAGATGAGGATGCAACAAGTTGACAATGATAGTCATTCAAGTATGATGGGGTATGTCTAATTCTCTCAAATTGCCTAAGGTGAGTGTGTGGTCGTGATGCAGTAGGAGAAGAAAACTCAGGATGTACTTCTTCACTTATATTAGGAGTAGATGCTTCTAAAGGAGGGGAAGAATCTGATCCGAGAGAAGGAGAAGGAGAAGAATGAGATGCAGAAGAAGAAGAGTTTGAATTGGAAGTAGGAACGAGAAGGGAATTGGTGTTAGTGGGAACTAATGAGGTACTGAAGTCAAGAAAAATAGGTGGATTAATGGAAGAGGAATCAAGTTAAGTATTAATAGGAGGAGTTGGGTTTGAATCCTGGAATGGAAAAACTGATTCCATAAAAATGACATACCTAGAGATAAGAGTAGTTTGAGTGCTTAAATCAAACACCTTATACCCTTTAATCCCAAAAGGATAACCTAGAAATATGCATTTTCTTGCCCTAGAGTCGAATTTCAATATGTTATGCTTAAGAGTAGAGACATAACATAGGCAACTAAAGACTCTCAAGTGTGAGTAAGTAGGGTAAGAAGAAAATAAGATCTCATATGGTGATTTGTTGTCGAGAATTGGAGCTGGTATTCTGTTAATCAAGTATGTGGCTGTCAAAATAGCATCCCCCCAAAATTTTATTGGAAGGGAGGCTTGAAAAAGAAGTGATCGAGTTACATTGAGCAAGTGTTGGTGTTTCCTTCCTATCACTCCATTTTGCTATGGTGTATAGACACAAGTTTTTTGATGGATGATTCCATGAGAGTGGAAGAAATCTGGCATATGGAATTCTAAACCATTGTCGGTCCTAATTTGCTTGACTTTGGAGTTAAATTGGGTTTTTTTTCATGTGAATGAATGATTGTAGAAGCTATTTAGCTTCAAATTTGAATTTCATCAAGAAAACCCACGTAACGCGGCTGTAATCATTGACAATAGTTAAGAAATAGTGATGTCCTTGTAAAGAAGGTTGTGAATATGGCCCCCAAAAATCACAATTTATTAATTTAAAGATAGATGAAGTAGAAGATTCACTCAATTGAAAAGAAATTCATTTTTGCTTTGCCATGTGACAAATAGTATAGTGAGTTTGTTCTTTACACTTTACATTAGGAGAAGAGGACTGAATTAAACTCAGCCTCTGATTAGATAAGTGTCCTAATCTAAAGTGCCAAATGTCAAACTCCTATTGTGTCACAGCATTGCAAATCCGAGTATTGGAGGAAGGTGAGTGCGTTTTGATTTTCTGGTTGGAAGGAGTGCACCTGAGTTAACTAAGATCAAGAAAGTATAGCCCATGATGAACCCTAGCAAGTCCAATCATTATCCATGAAGATCAGACCTGTAGAAAACAAAATTGATCCAAGAATACTAAGCAAACAAGAGGGTCATGAGTGAATTTGCTAATAGAGAGTAGATTAAAGTTGAAGGTAGGAATGCAGAGGACATTTTTTTAGTATGATAGATGCTAAAAGTTGCACATCACCAATATGACAACAATTTGAGTACCATTAGGAAGTTAACATAGGCTTTGGTGGTGCGAGTGATTGTTGTGAGAAGAGAATGAGAACAGACCATATGATCTGTAGCTTCGGTATCAATAATCCAAGGTGTGTCATCAATGCTATACGGTTTGTGATGTAAGACTGATAAGAAATGCTGATGCTAGGAATGTGAAAAAAAAAAGATGATGCTGATGTAGTAGAAAGACAATGAGGTATACCTGCCATATTGGAAGAAGCAGCTATAGGTGGAGTAGATTTTGTATTGGCAGAGGTTGTTCCTTGAGGAGTATAAAGATGGTTATGACTAGGTTGTAGAGATTGACCATGAACAAGTGCCACTAGATTCCGAACCTGATCTTGAGTGAATGATAGCTAAAGACCTTCCAAAAATCCTTTCCCTTGACTCTGAGACTGTAGAGGCAAAAATTGGCTAGGATTAGATGACTAAATGATAAGGTTTATCTTATCATTATTTGATTAAATTTGGATGAATGTAAAATAAGAGATGACTTTATCTTTAACAACATTGAGTTTATCTAGAAGTTTATAAGGTTGTTTAGATAAGCCAGTTACATGAATTTTGAATCTATAAGAGTCTGCAATTATCAAGACTCGAAGCTGAACATAGATAAATCACTGCAGAAGAAAGTTATCACGAAATGTCAGCAATTCGTTAGGAGACGTTCTCGTGACAGATTCTATCCATCAGCAGAATCCTAGTTCAACTAGAACTCTTTCTAGCTTGTTTATTTAAGAGATCCTAATGGTTAGGATCTGTAGAGATTCAAATCTACATATTTTTTAGAACACTTTCTAATGCATATTTTGGTGAGAAAATGGAATTTTCATATTTGTGATCTCTCATTGTGTGTAATCGTGCTTCAAGTGTGAATGATCGTTGATTGGATTTCAGTCACTGGAGTTCCAGGAGGCAAGTCAATAGTTTGAAGATAGTCAGAAGTTTTGGCTGCTACTGTGGTAGAAGACAAATAGGTCATTTGTCTTGACAAGTAAGAGAGTTAAGTTACAAAGATTGTTTAATTGAGAATTACTTGTAATTTATTTTTAAACAATAAGATTGACTTTCCTGAGTTTGGCTGCCCTGTAGGGTTTTACCTTTAAAGAGTTATTCTTTTTGTAACCAATCGTTGTGTCTTACAAATTTGTTTATTCACTTTGAGTATTTTGATTCGTTTAATAATTCTAGATATTGAGATCTAATCAATTTGTTCAAGGAAATTAGTAGACAATTTCGTGGTTTTATAGGGGTACGTTGGGAATTTCAATTGGCATTAGAGCGTGGTTCATTCATTCGAGTGTGATCCGTGCTCTTGTAGATCATGTCGACGTCATTGTATGTCCTGCTACACTTCAATGATGATATAGATCTTATTGTAAGGAAATTCAGAAAATTCTTGTTTTACAAGAAAGCTAATGTAAAACAAAAGTGAGGTAAGGAATTTTCTACAAAGATAAATGAATCTAAAAATTGGAATAAAGATAAATTTGAGAAAAATGACAAAGTTAAGTGCCATGAATGCTTAGGATATGGTTACATAAGAGTTGAATGTCCAAACTTTAAGAAAAATAAAGGATAAGTATTGAATGTCACACTTAGTGACAGTTCAAGTTCTGAATGTTCAACCTCATCATCTAATGATAAAAAATCTTTTATAGCTTTTCCTACTATTGTGAATGATTTTCCTAAAATTACACTAACCAAATCTGAAAGTAGTTATGATTACAGTGATTCGGATGTATTACTTGTTGATGCTGATCAAGAACTGAGTTTACAGGAAGCTTATAATGATGTGTGTGAAGAAGTGATCAAATTAAAGAAACTCAACAAGAAGCTATACAAGAAATTCATTGATATGGAGAGTGAGAAAAATAATATGTCTGAGGCATTAAATATTTCTGATATTGAAATAGCAAGATTAAGGGATAAAAAAATTGTACCAGAACAGGAATTGGAAAAGGTTCAAGAAAAAACAGCAACACAAAAATTAGAAGAGATGTTGAGTGTTCAAAAGATGAGTAGTGATAGAACTGGCCTAGGGTACACGACTTCAAAGGGGAAAGAAAAACTAGTCTCATCATCCGCTGCCACAACTTCCAAATGTATTGTTTTTGTTAAAGGAAGTTAAGGTAAGAGTTTTCAAAATCATGCAGAACCTAAGCGAGTTTATTCAAAAAATCTGCATGGTAAATTTATTCCTACTTGTCATTATTGTGGTGTTGTTGGTCATATAAGACCAAATTACTTTAACTTGAATAAAGTGAAGAAAAATGGAGGTGAAAGAAATCTAAAAAGCAAAGGAAAGAGTCTAGAGAATCAAGTTTGTGATATGAGTCAACAAATCAATTTTTTAAGTCTCAAACTTGGTGAACTAGCAGATTTTTACTTTCAAAATAAAGAAAAATCATACAAAGTGATGTTGATAAAAAGAATAGGCCAAAATTTAAAGCAAAGTGGATGGTCAAAGAAGATGCCATGTCACATTAATTGAGAGGACTACTTGCATGTTCTTGCATTCTTTATATTATTGCATTAAGCCTAGGACATGCATTTTATTTTTCTGTTTTGCTTTTATGTTTTTGTTTTTCAATTTTAAATAAAAAATATAATATAAATTTTTTTTTCTGGTTTGGTTCAAAGCTTTTCTTTAAGGAAAGTGTATGCTTGATATGTCAAAGTTTGAATATTTGCGTTCTCACTTAATAAATTTTTGAACCTATGCATTTCTTTATTTTGTGCGATTCACTTTGTGCATACTAACCCTATGAATTATCTTGGCAAAGTTCATTTTCAATGCACAGTGAGGAACTTATATGTATGCATTTTATAATTAAAGTTCACATTATTTAATGAGATGCTCATCAAAGAGGGAGTTCATGCCTTAAATTGACTAATACTAGTTGAACCTAGTACATCAATAAAGAGCTCTCCTCTTGCCAAACACAAAAATTTTATCTATATAGAAAAATTCGGTGTTAATTCATTGTGGAAAAAGACAAACACTCTACACGGATCTACCACCTTAAGTTCTTACAAAAAAAAATTGTTGCTCTAATCATTATGAAAAAAGATTAGCAATAAACATGAACACAAAAAGGGGGGATATACAAATTAGTGTTTGGAGGAGATGCTCATGTATCTAGGTCCTAGCATAAAGTTTGACTTTTAAGGTGAAGCAACAAACTCTTGTGAGCATCTATAAGAAGCAATCATTCTTGAATAATGGTATCAAAAATATATTGAAGAAATGAGTTCATAAATATGCTATGGTATAAGTATACTTACTCACACACTCACATGAACTTTGACATTGATGATTTTATGAGGAGTGAACATCCAAAGAGACCGTTGCAACTGATAGTGTGTTTATGATCAGATTTTTTTTTTTTTGTGAAATCCACTATGGTTGAACTGAGATAATGTGAAGCATGTTACTTGTCACATTATTCAATATTCATATTTATTTAAAAAAAATTGAATTTTTTTTTCTTGTATCCTTGCAATATTTTGTGATATTTTATTTCCATTTCCATTTATAAAATAAATACAAAAATATAAATATAAAAATTTTTTTGGTCAGTATTTGATATGAGTCTTAAGTCTGTCACTTGGTTTCGAAATGAGTGGCATAAGTCCCTGTGGTATTCTTGAAGTAAGTCTCGGTCGGGACTTAAGCATAAGAGAGGAAGGCCAGTGCCTAGCACGTGGACCACTTAAGAGTTTTAAGCTGCACTCTAGGAAGACTCACCGACGGGAATGACATGCAATCACCCATATTTTCCTCTCCAAAATTTTCTCAAGACAGAGCCTCTCGCTAAACTCAACTGCAAGTAGGGGTGTGCAAAATTCTGAACCCTCTGATTCCAGCCAATTTTCACTCCGATTCCGACTTCGACAAAATCGGAGGGTTTGAAAATTAGAGTCGGAATCGGAGGAGTAATTCCGACTCCGTAACGGAAGTTGGAGTCGGAATCGGTAACCCACTGGTTCCGAATTCCGACCCCAACTTCTGACTTTTTTTAAAAACAAAATCCGTTTTGCATCTGGATTTTGTCAACCTATTGACTAGAACGGCGTCGTTCCATTTAAATGGGAACGACGCCGTTTTGAATCAAGGCTAAATGCCCTCCGAATGACCTTTCTTTCTCACGGCTCACTTGATCATCTTTCTCTCTCCTCACTATCCTTAGCACTCAGCAGCTCAGACTCATCGTGAGACCTCTCACGCCGCATGACGCCACAGCCCCCCACCGACCATAGTCTGCCGTAGATTGCCAGAGGTCATCGTCGTCGCAGTGCCAAAATCCTCCTAGTTTTTCCCAATCAGTAAATTTAAATTTTAGGATCGTGTATTTACTCCAAATTTTTTATATTATTTATTTGATAATTGGAAATTGGATTGTCTATTATTAGTCATTTTTTATTGTTCTGTGAAAGACGTTGGCCGTGAATGTATTGAGGAACCGTTTGTGATTTTCATCCCTTTTTTGTTTGTGATTTTGGACTTTGAAGGCTACCTGTTTGTGGAAATGTCTCAAAGAAAAAAAAGTTTGTGGATGCATGTGTAACGCATGCATGCAAAGACTGCCCAGTCCATATGTTGGCCCACTTCATGATCCCCTTGTCTTATTCTCGTTCTAGTGGTGTCAATGTCTCTCTGCAACTTTTCTTAACTTATGCATTAAACTGAAACTCAAAAAATATCCTACTGACTATTATAGCCAATGGAAAACCACAACAATATTGTCCAAAATATTTATTGGTGATATTCTTACTTGGCCTCACAAACACTTATGGTCATAAACACAGCTGGTGTGTTCTAATTTCATGAACTTGGCTCCATGAGAAGGAGCTAAAGACGTCAAAAAGAATCTAACTCCATTGATATTTTAGTTTAAGGGCATGGTTCTCACCATAGACTTGAATTTGTTAACTGTGACTCAGATACAACTGAATGGGCTAGCTAACAAAGTAACAAGGGATAAGGTTACTAATAACTCTAGTCCCTCTCGTTCTGTTTTCTGACAAGAAAGAAACCAAATGGGTATGGTACCTGCAAAAGGCGCTTCAAGTTAAGATGCATTTTAGGGAATCTTCTATCATCTAGCATTTGCTTCTTCAAAGCAAAACCACCTGAATGAAACAGAAGAATCATGCCTTAATTTCAACCATATTTCAAACCATGCAACAGAACATGAAGTTGGAAAGAGATTGATCTTTGGGTTCTTTTTCACCAGAGCATGAAATGACATGTCTTTTCAGATTAAAACCCTGTAACTGGCCTTATCAAGCTTTCCCAATGGTATCATCATAGACCACAGATTGATCACTTAGCACATGCAAGGTAAAACTTGTGAAGATTTTTCTAGACATGAAGGTTTTTCTTTGTTAATGATAATTTAAAACTGCATTACTTATATAAAAAAAAAAAATTTTATAGACTTTGAACAGTTTTATGCTTTCCCCCCTTTCATTTTAATGAATTGTGAAGTTAGATTGCATCCTAGTTCATCACCCAAAATAAGGTGATGTGAGGAAATAGTTTTTTCAAAACTATTCTCTTGACCCCTATGGGTACTGGAGCCTCACTAGGATGCAAGAAATTGCTTAGTTCATGGATAGAATTACAAAAAATTACTTCCAAAACTGATATGATTTAATCGAGAAACTTCTTAATGTGTCAGATTAAAAATTATATTTTTTAATTTTTTAATTGTTTTTTAATAAACTTCTTAATTATATATATATGTGTCAGATTTCAAGCTATGGAGGTGCAACCATATGGGACCCCAGAACAGGATTAGGATGCCACAATTCCGTTCCCAGCACCGAGATCCCACTCCCGGTAGACATAGAAGATGAGGATACATTTAATGAGGAGGATTAGATGGGTATTGGTGATGAGCCGGATGTACCACCTCTATCCGCAAGGGCCAGGCCACCACAACCACGATCAAATAAAAAAAGGTCGTGGACGTGGGAATATTTCATGAAGGTTGACGGTGATCCCTTGGAACCGCACGCGGCTTGCAACCATTGTGGCTAAAAAGTTGGATGTCATTCAAAGAAACAAGGCACTGCTTGTTTGATATCACATCGAAATGGTTGCTAGAGGTATAAGATAGTGAAGGGATTGGCGGCCAAAGATCAGACAAAGCTAAGTTACGAAACTTCTACTGCGACTGATGGTACGCAACTTAAGAAAATGGTTATCCCTCAATATAGTGAGAAGATGTTGAGAGATGCGCTTGCCGAAATGATAATTGAAGATGAGATGCCTTTTACTACAGTTGAGAAAAGAGGGTTTCGAAAGTTTATCAAGCTCATTAAGCCACGATTCCCATTGCCATCACGGTATACAGTGATGCGAGATTGTATGAAAAAGCATTTAAAAGACAAGGCTGAGATGAGAAAAATGTTTGTGACCACTGGCCAGAGAGTCTCATTTACGACTGACACACGAACGTTTATACAGAATGTTTCCTACATGTGTATTACAGCATACTACATTGACAACTCATGGACTTTAAGAAAACAGATTATTGGATTCAAAGAAATCAGTGATCATAAGGGTGCATCAATTGGGGCGGAGATGGATGATTGCTTGAAAGATTGGGGAATTCAGAAAGTTTTATGCATTACATTTGACAATGCTAGTGCCAATGATACTGCAATTGAATGGTTCAACCGAAATATGAGAGTGAGAGATGATGTCATCCGGGACTATGAGTTTATCCATATTCATTGTTGTGCTCACATAATCAACCTAATTGTTCCTGAGGGGTTAAAAGAGGTTGATGATTCCATTACAAAAGTCCGCAACATTGTGCGGTATGTGAGGGCTTCCCCCCAAAGACTTAAAAAATTTAGGGCAATAGAAGAACAACTTGGGATAAAACATTCACGGATGCTGTGCTTGGACATTCCCACTCGATGGAACTCTACATACATGATGTTGGATGTGGCACAGAAATACCAAAAAGTGTTTGAGCAGATGGAGGTAGAGAATGGAGGCTTTAAGTATGCTTTGCTGGAGCTTGCAGGAAAGGGGTTCAGTCCGCCGGATACACATGATTGGACGAGTGTAGGATTCTTTGTCACATTTTTGCAAATTTTTTATGATATTACTATGAAAATATCTGGATCCGCATACACGACTGCAAACTTATGGTTCAGTTAGATCTCGACACTACACCACCACTTGGAAGATGGTTGTAATGACTCTAGCGGACTGTTATCTGGTATGGCTCAGAGGATGCTGTCCAAATATAATAAATATTGGGGGCAAGTTGAGAAGATAAATAGATTACTCTTTGTGGCTGTGATCCTTGATCCCTGAATCAAGTTGGCTGTGATAGAATATTGGGCAAATTCCATCATCGGGGCAATGAAGGCTGCATCGTTTATTACAGTGCTTAAAACTGATCTCGATGACTTGTACAACCACTACAAAAATAGTGGACAACCTTAATCTTCAGCGGGTACTTCACACTTGACTCCGACACCTCCCTCTGATGACCTTAGCCCAGTAAGTGCATTGCCTCGACGTTGTCAGAATTACGACATTATGAATGAGTATCATCAGCTCGTTGCATCGAAGAATATTATGGGGTGTATTTCAGAGGTTGAACGGTATTTTATGGAAGAGGTCGAGGCACCTAGTCCTTCATTTGAGATATTAATTTGGTGGAAGGCTAATTCCACCAAGTATCCAATCCTTTCCTGTATTGCCCGATATGTGCTAGCCATTCCTATTACTACGGTTGCATCTGAGTCGGCGTTTAGCACTGGAGGTCGAGTGTTAGATGCCTTCTGGAGTTCTTTGTCACCGTCAACCGTGGAGGCCCTCGTTTGCACACAGAACTGGATCAGTGATACACCTCTTAGACTAGATAGCATTGGCATTGATGATGAGAGCTATATGCTTGAAGAGAGTAACCTTATTTTACTTGTTTTTTTATTATTGATTATTTTAATTGTTTTTATGATTTCATAAATCTATTTAATTTATATTTTTTTATCATTTCACAGATGTAATTGTGAACCCCAGTATAGTTGCCGATGACTGATGGAGTATGGATAAAGATAAGTTGATATCAGAATTAACTTAATCTTTATTGATATTAATGGTAATTAAATTTTACTTTTACCGTGTTCAATTTTTTGGATCAATTTTGGTTACATTTATTGATTGAAGACTTTTTTTAATCTTAATTTCAGGTACTTCGAATGACCAAGTACAATGCTGCAAATGATGTTTTTTTTTTTTTTGTTGAATCAATATGTTTATTCTTATGGACTGTTTAATCAAACTTTGAAATAGGCTATTATTTCTATTATTAATTGTTTAGGACTTTCTGAATTATGTATAATAATTAATTATACAGTCTAAAGTGTTCAAACAGATTTAACCTTTTGGGATGAAAATATTGTCTCTAATACTCGTTGTACCTAAACCAAAAAATATATATATATTTAATAATTTTTAGTCAAAACAAGCTTTTATATATTTCAAGAAAATTGAAAATAAGAATGCAATCTATACAAAAATACCACAAATTAATAAAAACTAAAGTTTCAACTTTCAAGTACCAAGCTAGCATCACATACAAAAACAAAAAAGAGAAATATTAATAGAGTAGAAAATACATATTCAAACTCCATTCAATAAAATAATTCCTATTTTTTTTAATTGAGAAATACTAAACAATAATAAAATCTATATAAAGTGAGTTTTTATTAAAGAATGATAAAATAAATTTAAAACAAGATAATTATTTTACAGTCGGAAGTCGAAATTCTAGCACCGATCGGAGTTCGATTTCAACTGGAATCGAACTCCGATTCCTTTCGGAGTCGGAATCAGAGATCGATTTTGGAGTTGAAATCACGATTCCAACTCCGTCGGACTCGGAGCACAGGCCTAACTGCAAGCCATAACCATTACATTCTTTTTGCATCACTTGTTAAGGCCATGGTTCTTAGTGGTTTGGTACACTAATCCATCATGGTAAGGTTTTGATTTTATTCAAATACATCTCTCGCCTTCCAGTTCTAGTTCGGCACCTACATATATGAAGATTGGGATTTTGATTATTGTTTGGATGTTGGGGCTGGAATATCTTAAAATCTGAAATATATGTTCATATGAGATTATTTTATGCATGTATTGAGGACGATTTTTGAGTGGATTCTTGGCATTTGTCATTCGGTTTTCATGGAATGCCTACCAAGTGTTTGTTTTTTTTGTCTCAACCAAGTTGTCTCAATCATTTGCTCATTGTTTAACATACATTCATGCTCATACATCATGTGCATTTAATTCATGAAAAATTGAGACACATGAGAGTTGTTCATCATTTTTTTTAGTGTCTTCATCTTGGCACACATAAGTGATATTTAACCTATTTTGTGTCTTGTCAGATTAGTGACAAAAAGGGGGAGTATTGGAAGAGCAAATTGGAATATTTTGATATTGTGAAATTTAGAGGGAGTTTGAATAAGTGGGAGTTTAATGAATTTGCTGAAAATAAAAAGGGGGAGTAGCAAAATATTGAGGGGGAGAACTAAGTACTGAACATGGTTATTAATGATGACTAGAACACTCTTTTTGTAGGTTTACATTACGTCTAACATTTGATTATTGTTGAGACTAATTTCAAAGAATGTTCTATGTCATTTCTTCTCATTACTGTATTAAGATTTTCTTCACAAGATCTTAGTCTGCTAGTTGTTTTTGTCTTAGGTACACACTACATTCATTAAGTTGGTTTTGTCACCAATCCGCCAAAGAGGGAGATTGTAGAGGCAAAAATTGGTTAGGATTAGATGACTAAATGATAATGTTTATCTTATCATTATTTGATTAAATTTGGATGAATGTAAAATAAGAGATGATTTTATCTTTAACAACATTGAGTTTATCTAGAAGTTTATAAGGTTGTTTAGATATGTCAGTTACATGAATTTCGAATCTATAAGAGTCTGCAATTATCAAGACCCGAAGCTGAAGACAAATAAATCACTACAGAATAAATTTATCACGAAATGTCAGCAATTCATCAGGAGACGTTCTCGCAACAGATTCTATCTGTCAGCAGAATCATAGTTCAACTGGAACTCTTTCTAGCTTGTTTATTTAAGAGATCCTATTGGTTAGGATCTGTAGAGATTCAAATTTACATATTTTCTAGAGCACTTTCTAGTGCATATTTTGGTGAGAAAATGGAATTTTTATATTTGTGATCTCTCATTGTGTGATCGTGCTTTAAGCTTTAAGCTAATATATATCGGTTATCTATTGCCGTTATTATAATCTTTGAAATAATATATAGTTTTGTTCTTGTTAAGTTATGCCATCTAATCAAGTGCTAAATGACAATAAATTAAAATAACTTCAGATATCATGAAATCTTAAAGGCCAAGAATATTACGCTTTCTTTTT
Source organism: Carya cathayensis (assembly GCA_011037825.1). NCBI lineage: Eukaryota > Viridiplantae > Streptophyta > Magnoliopsida > Fagales > Juglandaceae > Carya > Carya cathayensis. The sequence continues at coordinate 384,014 of QGSO01000279.1, forward strand.
ACTCTTAAGATTTTGTCATACTTTCTCTATAAGCGAATGATCTAAAAATAGACTAAAATTAGAAATTAATATTTTCTACACTTGGTGCACGACTGGTTTAGAAAAGGAAGAAAGAAAAACCAGAGTGATTGCATCCTAATGCTAGATACAACTTTGTAAGTTTCGTGCACTTTGGTTAAAAAAAAAAAAAAAGACCTACCATAAAAAAATGTGTTTTTTTTTTTGTATCTGAATTCTAAGTGTAACATACTACTTTTTTTTTTAAAAAAGAGAAATGATATTTGTAGACTTAGGATATGCAAATCCTGCACACTCCCTTTGAAAAAATAGATAAATATTGGACATGAGTACTGCTATTATAAGACCTTTATAGCACATGCTATTTATGTAGTATAATTTGATTTAGTTAAATTAATTTAAATCTTACAAATCAAATCTTACCATTTAAATGACGTGGATGATGTGCTCTATACACAAACTTGATAATATAATTATTACTATTCATCCAGGTTCCAATTTGAGAACTCGGGTATACTCGGACCAGAACTTAGATTAGTCTGGGTTAAACTCGGACCGAAACCTGGATGAAACCAGTTTTAAAAATCTGGAACCCAAGTTTCTGGATTATACCCTTTTTTTTAATCCATCGAAGCAAAAAATGTTCATATTTATAAGAGAAAAGCTCACAATCGGCTAGCTATAATACCCAATTTCACTCTAGTCAATAGGATCACAACACGTATGAGATTTATTTCTCTTCCAATGGATCCTACCTCACAGAATAACTTAATTTCCTTTCCCTCTCCACTCTCTACTCTCCCTCTCTCTCCACTCGAATCTCTGCTCTTCCTCTCCCCTCGCTTTCTTGTTCTTCCGATTCGAAGGATCCCAAGATTTAAAGGCTCCCTTTCTTGTTCTCCCATCCCTATTCGAAGGCTCCTTGTCTAAATGTGATGTACGTGGCTATGGATTGTTGGTCAGGCCTAGGCCCAATTGTTTCTTGTTTCAGTTGAGTTAAGTAGTTCAGTAATGGTCTAACTTGGTCTTATTTGTTTGACTTAGTCTTTTAAGTTTCCTTTTAAAGTTGTTACGGTAACTTATTCATGGCCCAGTATCTCGGCTCTTGACGAGGTTGATTTGTTATTTCCATTATTAAATCCATTAAGCACGTTGGTTGTAGTGGAGTCCCGTAAGTTTGGTCAAGTTGTTATTTTTCGTTGTGTTGAAGTTGCAGTGATTAATGAAAATGATCGAAAAATTTGCATCAACTTAATCTTGGAGGTTTGGATTTCCTCGAATTAATCCAATTCTTTATTGTGATCCTAATAATTGGTATCAGAGCCAAGTTTGATATGGCTGAGGGTATTGGCACACATTATTCCTAATTGGCAGAGTCCTTGGCTGCCATCAGTCCTTGGCTGCCATCAAGCAAAATCAAGAACTTCACCAGAAAAATCAAACTTCCCTGCAGCAGGTCGTTGATGGGTTGGCAACGCAACTTCAGTTAATGGCATCTAACATAGAGACCTTGGTACACAGTATTGTAAAACAAAGTCTCGACAGACCAGAGGGCTTTGATCAGCAGCTGATGAACCCACTTTTTGAAGAGCAGGGAGGAATTCAAACACCAACTGTGTGCTTGGACTTTTTGAAATTTGACGGGGACGATCCTAATGGATGGGTCTATCGCGCAAACCAATTTTTTGCGTACCACCAAACAAATCCACATCATCGGGTCCTTTTGGCATCCTTCCATATGGAAGGTAAAGCTTTGGTTTGGTTCCAAGACCTTGAAGCTTCTAGAACTATCACTAGCTGGGAAGGATTTGTGAAAGCATTGCAGACTCGGTTGGGCCCTATCGCGTACGAGGATCCTATGAAAGCCCTTACATGTTTGCGACAAACCTCAACGGTGGAGAATTATAAAAGTCAATTTGAGACCCTTTCAAATCAACTTAGAGGATTAGCTGAGCCTTACAAACTTAGTTGTTTCCTAAGTGGACTTTGGGAGGACATTCATTTCATGGTACGTATGTTAAACCCTCAAAATTTACATATGGCATTTAGCTTGGCTAAGATGCAGGAAGAGAATGTAGCAGCTTTGAAGAGAATGACTCAAATTGGGCAGGGACCTAATGGTCCAAACAGATTGGCTATTGGGCCCCCAAGTCCTAAGGAAAACCGTGCTATTGTAACTATCAAACGATTATCACCAGCCCAAATGAAGGAGAGACGAGATAGAGGACTATGTTATAACTGTGATGATAAGTGGGCCCCAGGCCATAAATGCAAATCAACTTGGTTGTTTACTATGGAATGTAATGATCTTAGTGATGATGAAGAACCCAAGACCAAAGAACCCAAGGTTGAAGTGTTAAGTGGCAGCACTAGTAAATCAACAACAGAACTGAATATTGTGGAATTGGAGCCTGGTATATCTATTCATGCTCTTGTAGGATCACCAAACCCAAAGACCATAAGGTTAATGGGGAGGATACATGGGCATATGGTGGTCATTTTACTGGACACTGGGAGCACACATAATTTCATGGACCCATCAGTTCTTAAAAAAAATACCCAGCTGCAAGTTACATCAAACGAGGGCCTTTCAGTTAAAATTGCTAATGGTCAAACTATTCGAAGTGAAGGAAGCTATGCTGGTGTATCTCTCCACATACAGGGTAACTCTTACACCACTGATTTTTATATTCTAACTCTTTGGGGATGTGATGTTGTGCTAGGAATTCAGTGGCTGCGAACACTGGGTCCAATACTATGGGATTTTGAAAGGCTGCGAATGGATTTCTCTTTTTTGGGGCAAAGCCGCAGTTTACAAGGTATTTCTCCAACTAGCATTTCTTTAATAGAAGGGGAAAATTTTGGTAAACTGACAAGGAAAAATCACAGAGGTTTAATCCTTCAATTAATTAAACTTTCCCAACTAATGTCCTTACACTCTTCTGATGAACCACTCATTCTGAACCTAGTAAGCAAATATACCAATGTGTTCCTAGAACCAAAAGGACTACTCCCTCCCCGAAACCAAGATCACAACATAGTGTTACAGCCAGGAACCAAACTAGTCAGTGTTGACCTATACAGATATCCCTACTTTCAAAAAACTGAAATAAAAAAACTAGTTCATGACATGTTAGAATCTGGAATCATTAGGCCAAACCAAAGTCATTTTTCCTCTCCTGTTTTGCTTGTGAGAAAGCAAGGTGGAAGTTGGAGACTTTGTGTTGATTATAGGGCCCTTAATAAAGACACCATCAAGGCAAAATTTCCCATTCCCATAGTTGATGAACTTTTAGATGAGTTACAAGGGTCAACTATTTTTAGCAAACTTGATCTCAGGTCTGGTTATCATCAAATTAGGGTCAATCCTTCAAATATTCCCAAAACAACCTTTCAAACCCATGAAGGCCATTATGAATTTTTGGTAATGCCCTTTGGGCTTACCAATACTCCAGCTACCTTCCAAAGTCTTATGAGTACAATCTTTAAACCATACTTACGAAAATTTGTCCTCTTGTTTTTCAACGACATATTGGTCTATAGTAGATCCTTATCTGACCATGTACAACATTTAAAGATTGTTTTCGATATTCTGCACCAGCACCAACTTTATGCAAAAAAATCCAAGTGTTATTTTGGATGTGCTGAAATAGAATACCTTGGTCATTTAATTTCTAAGAATGGTGTTAAGGCTGACCCTACAAAGATTGAAGCTATGCTTGATTGGCCTTTCCCAATGGGCTTAAAATCCCTAAGAGGTTTCCTATGCCTAACAGGCTATTATAGGAAATTGTTTTAGGGATACGGGCTCATAGCTGCACCCTTGACAGCCCTCTTAGGAAAAAAATTATTTCCACTAGTCCGAGACAGCAAAACAAGCCTTCCTAGACCTGAAACATGCTGTGACTAATCCTCATGTTCTAGCTTTACCAAAATTTTATATTCCTTTTACTATTCAATGTGATGCCTCTGGTGTTGGAGTTGGTGCTTTTTTAATGCAACAAGGCATGCCAATTGCTTATACAAGCCAAGCAATCCATGGAAAGGCTCTATATTTATTTACCTATGAAAAGGAATTAATGGCATTGGTCCTAGCAGTCAGAAAATGGAGATCTTACCTTCTTGGGCATACCTTCAAGAAGCAAACAAATCAACAAAGCCTTAAATATCTATTGGAGCAAAGAGTGGGTACACCTCTTCAACAAAGGTGGATTACAAAGCTTTTGGGGTATGAGTTTGTGGTGGAATATAAGCAAGGGAAGGAAAATAAAGTTGCTGACTCTTTATCTCGGAAATTGGAATTCAAGAAAGAAGGGGCATTGTCTGCACTTACATTGCCCTCCACTTCTTGGTTGGACCAACTCAGAACTAGTTATACTCAAGACCCTAAGCTGCAAGAAGTTCTACAGAAATTGGAGCAGGGAGTTCTAGACCGACAAAAATATACCATGAAGGATGGCTTATTATTCTACAAAGGTAGATTGTACATTGGGACTTTTACTTTAGAGGAATCAAGTTCTCTAGTTGTTGCATAGCAGTCCTCAAGGAGGCCATTCTGGCTATCACAAGACGCTACACTGCACTGAAAGGGAGTTCTATTAGGAAGGGATGAGAGGCGACATTAGAAAATTCATCAAGGAATGTGATATTTGTCAACAACATAAATCTTAAAACATTCACCCAGCTACCTTGCTACAGCCACTTCCGATTCCTTCTAGGTTCTGGACTGATGTATCTATGGACTTTATTAAAGGCTTGCCTAGTTCTGATGGGTACAATGTTATTATGGCAGTGGTAGATTGGTTATCCAAATATGCTCATTTTATTCCAGTCTCTCATCCTTACACGGCCAGTATAATCGTAAATCTTTTCCTAACAAATGTTTTCAGATTGCATGGTATGCCTAATTCAATTGTTACTGACTGAGACCCTACATTTACTAGCAATTTTTGGACGGAGCTTTTCAAATTGCAGGGGACTACTCTAAAGTTCAGGTTGGCATACCATCCTCAAACAGATGGTTAGATAGAAATTGTCAACAAGATGGTTGAACAGTTTCTCAGGTGTTTTCTGCAGGCAAGCCGAAGGGATGGGTAAAATGGCTTGCACTAATTGAATATTGGTATAATACTTGCGTTCATGCTTCAACCAAGCTAAACCCTTTTGAGTCAGTTTATGGACATCCTCCTCCTAAAATACTTTAGTACACACCAGGAACAACAAGCATACAAGCAGTGGAAGATACCCTGAAGACTAGAGATAAAATTATTTCTATCCTATGTTCAAATCTATAGTTGGCACAAGAAACAATGAAGAAGTTTGCTGACCTTAAGCGAACAGAGAGGAGTTTTAATGTTGGAGATTGGGTTTATCTCCGATTACAACCCTATAAACCACATTCGGTGGTACAACGTCGTGCCATGAAATTATCCCCAAGATTTTATGGCCCCTACCAGATCCTTGAACGAATCGGTGCAACTGCAAATCGGCTTGAGCTTCCTCTCGATGCCAAGATACATGTTGTGTTTCACGTCTCATGCCTTAAGAAAAAATTGGGGGATCACCACCAGTTGGTCACCACACTTCCACTGTGATGACCTGCTTTTGCGTGTATTTTCACTGAAGGAGTGGTTTTAATTTAATTAATATTATAGTGCTTTTATTTTAAATTATCGGATTTTAATTGGATTTTATTGGCTGTCGAATTTAAAGTGCTGTTTAATTTATTTTAGCTTGACGTTGTGTTTGAAATATTTTCTTGGTGTTTATTTATTTATTAGATGTAGTGTTTAATTTATTTTAGTCGTTTATGTTTTTAATATCGTTTTCGGCGGATCAGTTTCTGGATCCCGGAAGTGAAGTTTGGGCTTCATTTCTTTTTCCCTTCTTTTCTTTTTCTCTTTTTTTCTTTTTCCTTTTCCTTTTCTTCTTTTCCTTCCTTTTTCTTCTTCTTCTCCCGTTCGGCTCTCTCTCCCGCGTGCTACTCCTCTCCCTTTTCTCCTTACCGCGCAGCCACCTTTGACCAGCCGTATCTCCGCCGTCTGGTGGAGGTGTCATACACCACCCCCGCCATTCTCTTCCCCTCCCATCAGACTACATCCCCACCAATTTTCAAAGCCATCGGACCCACCGTTAGCCGCCACGAACGGCTCGAAATTGCTGTCTCCAACACTGTTTTCCCTCTGTCGCCGGTCTCTTTAACCGCCCAGAACCGCCGCTCGCCGGCTGCACAGCCTGCGACACCCACCCAGAAATCTTCCCCTCCCTCTGGCGCACCACCCCACCAAAGATCTCCCCCAATCGTGCTGTCGTTTGGCCGGAAAAGCGCATCTAAGCCGCACGGTTTTTCACCGTTTCCGGCGCCTTCGCACCACCTCTGGCCACCATCTTTTCACCACTTCTTCCCCTACCTCTTGCCGACCTAACCCACCCATTTTCGGCCTAGATCCGTCACTGGAGCAGCTCCCATGAGCTCAACTCTGATTTGGGCTTTTTCCGCTTCCACTGCCACCCACAGCCAAAACTCACTTCCACTAGCTTCATAAACATCCCTAAACCATTCCCTATCAATTTTGTGTCTTGGTTTGTCCCCGTTCAAAAGTGGGTATTTTGTGACCCATGGCTACAGTGCATTTGCACTGTTACGTTGCTTTTCGCTCATCGTTTGCCGCGCGCCGAACCTTCTAAAAATCATATATAGCGCTGTAAGTATTTTCCAAACTCTACTTTTAGATTTAAATATATTTTGCTCTTACAATAAATTATCTGGTTGGTTGGTTGATTCCGGACTGAGTCCGAGGAGTTCGGGGGTCGGATGGATTGAGGACGGAGTTGTTTGGTTGATGTGATAATTGTTTGAGATATTTGTGCCTTGATGTTTGCATTGTATGGTGCTCACATTTTCATGTTTAAAAAGGGAAAACCGGGTTTTCGTGTAATTGCATGCATGTATATGTGGTTGTGAATGAAAACTGGGCTTGTAAGCGAGAACTGTTTTATGATATAAGTGAACGATTGGATTGACTGGTTTGAGTCAAAGACACGCGTAGGGATGGTGGTAAGCAGGGATGGTGGTAGAGTCCCGCCTGCGATTCCCGCCTACGGTGCACGGATGTTTTGGTTAATGGGCCATTTTCTGGGAAAATGGCGAGATTGGTTTTTGGGCCATTATCTGGGATAATGACGAGTTTTTGTTTAAAGGATATGTTTTTGGGCCAAATGGGTTTTTTGGCGTGCGTGGAAAAATATGGTTTATGCGTTTTGTGCATTGGCATTTATTCATGTATATTGTTTGAGTTTAATATGTTTTTATCTAGTGGTGTTTGGATATTACTTACCTACGACACCATTTTTTGGTACCGTAGATTTTGGTGCAGAGTTCGAGGAGGAGAATGAGGCTGAGCCTGAGGATGCGGCTCCGCCGGAGTTCTGAGTTGAAGTTTATGATTTGGTTTTGGCTTTGAAACAATATTTGTATTTGTATTATTTTATTATGTATCTTTGAACCGCTTTATAATTTATTTAAAAAAAAAAAAGTTCTGGTACTTAGTTTTATGTCTTTGTTATCCGTTGCGTATTTCTTCGTGCACATGTGTCGCTTGCACACACTTGGCACACGTCGGTAGGGTGGTGACCCGTGTTGTCACCATCCGGACGTCTCAATTTCCCCGTGTCCGTACGTGGGGATTTGGGGGCGTCACAGGTGGTATCAGAGCAGTTCGGCTCTGGGTAAAACCACATGTCCCGTAGGTGTAGTACCAGAATGTTTTTAAAGTTGTGCTTTAAAATTTATTTTAAGTAAAGTTGCTTTTTCACATGTTTTATTTGTTTTGAATTTATTTGAGCTAGTTTGCTTGTGTTTATTTATTTAGTTATGTTATTGCATGCTGGTTTCTTTTTGTTTCTTGTTGTGTGTCTTGGTTTTGGTTTTGGTTTTATGTTGTTAGTTTTATTTGTTTTTCTTAAAGGGGGTCAAAGGTTGTGGTGGTAAGAAAAATGGTGAGACCAAGGAAATCTACCCAAGGGCCACGAGATGATACACAGAAAGATGATTCCATTGCCCAAGCTATACGGCAAATGACGGAATTTATGCAACAGAATTTTAGGCCTCAACAAGGAGGGCCTTGCCCACAACAAGGAGGGCCTTGCCCACAACCAGGAGGTCCTTGGCCACAGCAAGGAGGGCCTTGGCAACAAGGAGGGCCATGGCTATTACCGGGAGGGCCTAGTGGAGGGGTGCAAGCTGGGTGCACCTATGAGCGCTTTCTGGCGCATAGAACTCCACACTTCACTGGAGACGAGGATCCACTTCAAGCTGGAAAGTGGATCAAAGACTTGGAAATGACTTTTGAGGTATATGGTTGCACTGAGGCGCAACAAGTACTCTACGCAAGCTATCTGTTGCAAGGCACTGCTTTTGATTGGTGGGATACAAAGAGAGTAATGTTGGAGTCAGAATTGGGGTCTTTTGCCGCTGTGACTTGGCAGCGCTTCAAGAAAGAATTTAATGATCATTTCTTTCCCGCTTCTGTAAGGCGGCAAAAAGCAAGAGAGTTCTCACACTTGGTCCAAGGGAGCATGACCGTGGAATAGTACGCCCGAAGATTTGTAGAACTTGGGAAATTTGCTCCCCACCTCATTGCCACAGAGGAAATGCGAGCCGAGCGTTTCCAGGAGGGTCTACACCCTGATATACGCCGTTTGGTGGTCAGCCACCGGATATCCACTTTTCAGGACTTAGTGGATGTGGCCATTCTTGTGGAGCGAGAGATTAATTTGAGTGTGGGCTCTCTTACAAGTCAGAAAAGGCGAAGTTTTACTGGAGAAGGAAGTAGCTCCGGTTCGCCTCAGAAATTTGTTCAGCGGTCCGGGACTCGACCACAAGCAGCCTCAGGAGTGCGTATAGGAGGTCGGATGCCTGTTTGCGGAATATGTAATAGAGCTCATGGAGGCGAGTGTCGTCTTGGTAGTAACCACTGTTTTGTATGCGGTCAGATGGGGCATTTTGCTCGTGAGTGCCCCATTAGAGTTCAAGAAAGCCGTGGAGGTCGACGCGGTGGAAGAACTAATCAGAAGCAAGTAGCGCAGGCTCGAGTATATGCTGTTACCCCTGGAGAGGTGGATGATGAGGCGCCAGCGACCCACGATGCTGGAGTGATTACAGGTATGATTCTAAATTAATTTCTGGATTTAATATTTGGTGTGGTTTGGTTTTTCCTTATTTTTGGATTTCATGAGTATATGTGATTGGTTCAGGAAGAGTTTGGTTGTATGATTTTTATGTGTGCACATTGTTTGATTCGGGTGCATCTCAATCATTTATGTCGTCTACATTCGCACGGATATGTAATTTAGTTACGGGACCCCTACCAAAATCTTTAGTGGTGAGTCTTCCAAATGGTGAAATGATTTGTTGTTCTAAAGTTGCGTTGGGTTGTCCCTTGGATTTTGGTGGAAGGACACTTGATGCCTGTGACGCCCCCAAATTCCGCTTGGGATTGAACGGACATTTGAAGCGTCGAGACATGCAACACAAGGTTACCTGCCCCCGTTCATGACATATAAGATGCAATGTTCCTAACATGCATCTAGCATTATGCAATATTCGCAGCGGATAATTTTTTTCTTTAGCAATACTATGCACCAAACTAAAAATATCCCAAATACTTGAAACATATTTCATACATAAAGGCATACTAAAAAGCCGTGATCACCACACTAGT
>QGSO01000279.1:399752-540277 GCA_011037825.1 Carya cathayensis
GAGATCCAAGGTTCACCTCCCATTTTTGGAAGAGTTTGCAGGCGGCTTTAGGTACTAAATTAAAGTTTAGTACTGCTTATCACCCCCAGACAGACGGCCAATCAGAGCGCACGATTCAAACTCTTGAAGATATGTTGAGAGCGTGTGCCATAGAATTTCAAGGAAGTTGGGAGAATCAGGTGCCACTCATAGAATTCGCTTATAATAACAGCTTCCATGCATCCATCCAAATGGCTCCTTATGAAACTCTGTATGGTAGAAAATGTAGATCACCCTTATGTTGGGATGAAGTCGGGGAGAAGAAAATAATTGGACCTGAGATAATTCAGGAAATGCAAAATCAGATTCAGATTATAAGAGATAAAATGGCTGCAGCGCAAAGTCGTCAAAAGAGTTACGCGGATACCAGGAGGAGAGATTTGTCTTTCGAAGAAGGCGATTGGGTTTATCTCAAGGTCTCTCCCATGAAAGGAGTTAAGCGTTTTGGGAAGAAGAGGAAGCTGGATCCGAGATATGTTGGACCTTTTCAGATTTTGGAGAAGGTAAGGTCCGTCGCTTACAGAGTTGCATTGCCAGAATATTTTGGGGATATACACAATGTCTTCCATGTATCATCTTTGAAGAAGAGTTTTGGACAACAGGAGCCACGCTTTGTCGACCCAGAGAATATTCAGTTGCAACCGGACCTTACTTATGAGGTTGTTCCGTCGCAGATCTTGGATTGGAAGGAGCAACAGTTAAGGTCCAAGACAATACCCTTGGTTAAGGTGGCCTGGGGAAATCCGTTAGCTCAAGACTTCTCTTGGGAGTGAGTAACGGACACGAGGGAGCAGTACCCTTACTTGTTTAAGTAATGACGGTACGTTTCTTAATCTTGGTTGCAGTTGGTTTTATGTGGAATTATATGGCCTGTTTCAAGTTGGTGTTTGGTCCTGCAAAATTTCGAGGACGAAATTTGTTTAAGGGGGGGAGGATGTGATGACCCGCTTTTGTGTGTATTTTCACTGAAGGAGTGGTTTTAATTTAATTAATATTATAGTACTTTTATTTTAAATTATCAGATTTTAATTGGATTTTATTGGCTGTCGAATTTAAAGTGCTGTTTAATTTATTTTAGCTTGACGTTGTGTTTGAAATATTTTCTTGGTGTTTATTTATTTATTAGATGTAGTGTTTAATTTATTTTAGTCGTTTATAATTTTAATATCGTTTTCGGCGGATCAGTTTCTGGATCCCGGAAGTGAAGTTTGGGCTTCATTTCTTTTTCCCTTCTTTTCTTTTTCTTTTTCCTTTTCCTTTTCTTCTTTTCCTTCCTTTTTCTTTCTTTTCTTTCTTTTTCTTCTTCTTCTCCCGTTCGGCTCTCTCTCCCGCGCGCTACTCCTCTCCCTTTTCTCCTTACCGTGCAGCCACCTTTGACCGGCCGTATCTCCGCCGTCTGGTGGAGGTTTCGTACACCACCCCCGCCATTCTCTTCCCCTCCCATCAGACTACATCCCCACCAATTTTCAGAGCCATCGGACCCACCGTTAGCCGCCACGAACGGCTCAAAGTTGCTGCCCCTGCCCTGTTTTCACCCCTGTTGCTGATTTCTTCCTCCGCCCAGAACTGCCGCTTGCCTGCGGCGTGGCCTACGCCACCCACCCAGAAATCTTCCCTTCCTCTGGCGCACCACCCCACCAAAGATCTCCCCCAACCGTGCCGCCATTTGGCCGGAAAAGCGTATCTAAGCCGCACGGTTTTGCACCGTTTCCGGCGCCGTAGCACCACCTCCGGCCACCATATCTTCACCACTTCTTCCCCTACCTCTTGCCGACCTAATCCACCCATTTCCGGCCTAGATCCGTCGCTGAAGCAGCTCCCACGAGCTCAACTCCGATTTGGCCGTTTTTGCTCTCCACCGCCGTTTCCACCGCCACCCACGGCCAAAACTCACTTCCACTAGCTTCATAAACATCCCTAGACCATTCCCTATCAATTTGCTGTCTTGGGTTGTCCCCGTTCAAAAGTGGGTATTTTGCGACCCACGGCTACAGTACATTTGCACTGTTACGTTGCTTTCCGCTCATCGTTTGCCGCGCGCCGAACCTTCTAAAAATCATATATAGCATTGTAAGTATTTTCCAAACTCTAATTTTAGATTTAAATATATTTTGCTCTTACAATAAAATTATCTGGTTGGTTGGTTGATTCTGGACTGAGTCCGAGGAGTTCGGGGGTCGGATGGATTGAGGATGGAGTTGTTTGGTTGATGTGATAATTGTTTGAGATATTTGTGCCTTGATGTTTGCATTGTATGGTGCTCACATTTTCATGTTTAAAAAGGAAAAACCGGGTTTTCGTGTAATTGCATGCATGTATATGTGGTTGTGAATGAAAACTGGGCTTGTAAGCGAGAACTGTTTTATGATATAAGTGAACGATTGGATTGACTGGTTTGAGTCAAAGGCACGCGTAGGGATGGTGGTAAGCAGGGATGGTGGTAAAGTCCCGCCTGCGATTCTCACCTACGGTGCACGACGCGTAGGGATGGTGGTAGAGTCCCGCCTGCGATTCCCGCCTACGGTGCACGACGCGTAGGGATGGTGGTAAGCAAGGATGGTGGTAGAGTCCCGCCTGCGATTCCCGCCTATGGTGCACTACGCGTAGGGATGGTGGTAAGCAGGGATGGTGGTAAGCAGGGATGGTGGTAGAGTCCCGTGTTTAATGGGCCATTTTCTGGGAAAATTGCGAGATTGGTTTTTGGGCCATTATTTGGGATAATGACGAGTTTTTGTTTAAAGGATATGTTTTTGGGCCAAATGGGTTTTTTGGCGTGCGTGGAAAAATATGGTTTATGCGTTTTGTGCATTGGCATTTATTCATGCATATTGTTTGAGTTTAATATGTTTTTATCTTGTGGTGTTTGGATATTACTTACTTGCGGCACCATTTTTTGGTACCGTAGATTTTGGTGCAGAGTTCGAGGAGGAGGAGGAGGCTGAGCCCGAGGATGCGGCTCCGCCGGAGTTCTGAGTTGAAGTTTATGATTTGGTTTTGGCTTTGAAACAATATTTGTATTTGTATTATTTTATTATGTATCTTTGAACCGCTTTGTAATTTATTTAAAAAAAAAAATTCTGGTACTTAGTTTTATGTCTTTGTTATCCGTTGCGTATTTCTTCATGCACATGTGTCGCTTGCACACACTTGGCACACGTCGATAGGGTGGTGACCCGTGTTGTCACCATCCGGACGTCTCAATTTCCCCGTGTCCGTACGTGGGGATTTGGGGGCGTCACATCCACCCACAAGCTTAGAAGGTTGTATCAAGCCAGAACCAGGTGAAATTTTAGAACGAAGGCTGAAGAAGAAGCATAATCGGGCAGTCACAGAGCTATTAGTAAAGTGGAAGGGGTTCGACAATGAAGAAGCATCTTGGGTGGAATATTCTTTATTGGCTAAGGAATTCCCCGACCTTATGGACAAGGTCTTCTAAGGGGGGAGTAATGTGATGTACGTGGCTATGGGTTGTTGGTCAAGCCTAGGCCTAGGTTGCTACGGGAGTCTTAACTGTTTCAGTTAAGTAGTTCAGTAATAGTCTGACCTGGTCTTATTTGTTTGACTAAATCTTTTAAGTTTCCTTTTAAAGTTGTTACGGTAACTTATTCATGCATGGCTCAGTATCTTAGCTATTAGCGAGGTTGATTTGTTGTTTCCATTACTTAAGTCCAGTAAGCACGTCGGTTGTAGTGGAGTCCCGCAAGTCCGGTCAAGTTGTTATTTTTCGTTGTATTTAAGTTGCAGTGATTAATGAAAAGGATCGAAAAATTTGCATCAACTTAATCTTGGAGGTTTGGATTTCCTCGAATTAATCCAATTCTTTATTGTGATCCTAACATCTTGCATATCTCTATATCTTCCTCTCCCCTCCCATCTACAAGCGACTTGATCAACATGAGCAGGTATGTATTTCTACTAACTGAAATCTCACTATTCTTGTCATTATATAAGCTTCATTGGATCTCTCTTGTCGTCGTTCTTTGGTTGATTTATTTGTTAATAATCTGTTATTTGTGTTTCTATGTTATAAGTTGGCTGGGTTTCCATGTTGATAACTCATTTTTAGGGTTTATAGCCACAAACACAAATGACATTAACCTGTTGTAAGTTGTACACTTGGGAGCGAGGGAGTCATCAATTTATTTGTTATTTGTGTTTGTGACTATAATTTTGCTTTCTTTTGTGCCAAACCGTGGGATGCAATTTTAGTTTACGCGAGTTCTCAAATTCCTACACACATATATGTAGCGACCTTAAATTAGTTGTTGTATAAATTGATTCCCTAGCATTAATGCATGGGGAAAGCAGAGAGAACTGTCTTGTTGTATAAATTGTTTTTGTTGTATAAATGAAAGGAATTGATGCAGAGACAGCTGTCTTATTGTATAAATTGTTCTTGTTGTATAAATTGATGTAGAGACAATTGTCTTGTTGTATAAATTGTTCTTCTTTCATCTTCTATCCGATTCACTGTCCTTTTTAGTTGGATGAGACACTTTTCTTGTTTTCTTGAAATGAATCTTATTAGTGGTCTGCAAACAGTGTCATCTCATAGGGAGGCTGTCCTCAATGCCCTTCCCTTCAAAGTAGGCGATAGGCAATAGATGGCAATTTAACCATTGGCATTTCACAGAGTACACAAAATTACTGGCCAATGGTACGGTCCCTCCCATCTTTTTTAGTTCCCATGATTCACTCTTTTGCACTTATTACACATGGGCATGTATGTGTTTCTTGTTTTGATTTCTAGTTTCTTTCATCTTTCGATCCATTGGCATTTCACAGAGTAATCAAAATTAATTCAATTAGTCAAATTGTTTTCCTAAAAATAATTCCCAAGCCCTTACAATTTTTTTAAAGAATATCGGTTTGCTACTGATGGCTGAAATAATTGACTCGAATTGATTTTTAAAAATTGAATCAACAGTTGTTAAACTTCATGCAATTATTCATTTTGATGTAGCTAGTTGGAGTAGTCATGTATGGAACTTTAAGATATTATACACATCTCTTAAGCAGACTTATTGTGACGCGGTCATTTATTGTGATGTTGTAAACCTTAATCAAACTTAATTGTGACTTATTGTGCATGGATACCTGCAAAATATAAGGGTAAAAGACATGGATTTAACCTTCATTGCAAGTAGATTAACATAAGCTAGATATTGAGCCCTAGACAACATTTATGATTAATTGGATCTGAACTCAGGCTGTGAAACATTAACAAAATATAGCTACAATGCCAGCTACTGATCTTACAACCAATTAAATCCAACCACAGATCATTGGCAAATCCAGCCAACCAAAACTTACAAGTTTAAAACCAAAAATATCACAGATAAACTGAATGTTCCAATTCCATGGCTACAAAACAACAAGTTATATTTTTCCATATTGATAAACTGAATATGGAGAAGTCCCAATGCTACTGATCTTGTGATAGATAAAAATTCCAAGATGGTCCAAAATTTTGATTTTGTGACCTAGTTGGGTCTTGCAGATTCTTGCAAATGTTAAAAAAAAAAACCAAATTACCACACGATTATAAACAGAAAAAAGAACCAACTAAATAAAAAAGTATAACTATATAAAATAGATAAGATAAGTGTAGCATTCAAATATGTCAAATGTAGTTGATATAGTGGCTGTGTCTAGAGATAATATAGTTGAGCTTGGTTCCCCCATTTTCTTGAAGGAAAAAAGAATATCATCAATTTAAAAGCTCATACAAGGAAAATTCTTGCATAAGTATAAACATAATGAAATCATTACAAGTACCTATGGGATGAATATTTGCTTCTTACATGCCCTTCCTCTTTTCAAATGTTGCAACACTGATTCTTCATTGGTAAATTTTCCTTTGGACTCTTTTGTCCTAATGATTTTGACCTTGCTTTGGACACAATGCAATGAAAAGTTTGCGAGTAAGTGGTTTTGGACCGTATCTCCCTCTGCGTTACCATCATCATCAATATTCATCAAGAGAAGCTCTTGATGAAGATTCCCTATTCCCCTAGAAGCATCCTCAAATTTCTAGATAGATAATTGTAACAACCTCGCCTTGGGAATGGTGAAATTGCTACGTACATACCTGTCCTTCTTTCTTTATTTTCTTTCTCTATCTTCTCATTCATTTTTTTTTTTCTAATAATATGCGATTGGCATGAACATGATACACGTGTACTCTAAATTTCTAATTTAACAAAGGGAACACCTGATAGACATTCTATTTAAACATTTATCTATAAAAGACTCTCAGAGTTCGTCATACGTTCATAAAAACATAACTGTTCTAGTTAGGAAGGGATTCCATCTCTACCTTACATACAAGAAGACACTAAGTTAATGTATAAAGGTTTACCATCACCCCACCATAACGGTTAAACCATACCAAAAGATACATGGTTTAAAGTCAAACCATTTAGTCAAATTGACTTTAACCATGTCTTGTGACCCTAGTTTGTCGCCTCTCTCTCTCTTCATATATATATATAGGGGTCCTACCTGATATTGTTAGACCAAAAAATTAAAGTGATTAGTTTTGAGTGATCCACAATATAATATGCTCCAAATCTTATTTTATACATTGTGAATTTTTTGCTCTCGTGTTGTCTTGGGATCATTAAGATCGGTGGTGCTATCATTGGATCAATAGTTTATTATCTCTAGCATACTAGTTAGGAGCTTGAATATTAATAAAGCAATATGCAACCTTTCATGAATAAATCATGTACGATTTAAAGAGCCTGACTATATGAACCAAGAAAATATCCACATACAAATTGTGTTCAATTTAAAGAACTTGGCTATATATCCCACAAATCATTTTTAAACAAAGCCTCATGATTTCTCACATTTTCTCAGCAACCAAATTAGGATTTAGTTGATCTTATTATCAATCACAGACTGAATCTCTAACCTCAGATATTCTTCAATCGATGGAGGCTGACGAGGGGTTTCAAAGGGATGATCGAGGCTAACGACGGTGGTGGGAGGAGAAGATAGTGAATGATGGGAGCAGGCAAACTGGGGTTAGGGGGATAGTGGACGGTGGGAGTAATGCTGACTATTTTTTTTACACAGAGTGAGAGAGAGACGGGAGGAGGCTGACGATGGGACGAGGAGGAAAGGCACAAGACTTTTACATCGGCTTAACGAAGAGGCATCGCATTTTGGGAGATCTGAACTCATGCTATGAAATTGTGATTTACTACATGCTGTTCTATTCTCAATGTAGCTGAAATTTGCACATGGTGGCTATTTATTTGCTGGTGTAAAACAACATGTGACACCAAACCGGCTCCAAGTCTCTCCCTATTTATAAATCTAAATCAATCGATTTACATCTGCACTCAACTGAGCCTAGCGTTTAAAGAACCCTTTTTTGTCTACAAACAGAAAATCTCTATTCCAACAGAAGTCGAAGTATAGTGAAGGCGCAAACAAATCCTAACATATAATGATTTCTTTCAACCCACAGGATTTCTGTTCTTTTCCTTTCTTTTTGGGTGCATCCCAAACCTTTACTAAGATTTAAGGAAAAAATTAGATGACCAGTAGAAGGGAGAAAATGTGAAAAATAAATAAAACAAAGGGAGCAAATTCCTTCATAGCCCTTCATGAGCGTCGTTTGTTGGACCACATTTCCAAATCAACCAAACACAATAAAATACATTTTTTTTCTACACAACAAACACGTGGAAGATCTGGTGGCTATGCCCTGCAATATCAAATGTGTAAACACAAAAGTTGGCTAGAATGATAACGCTTATCTTATGATTATATTTGTAATTGTTGGATGAATGTAGAATAATTATCGATTTATCTCTAAACAATATTGAGTTTATCTAGAAGTCTTTGAGGTTGTTTAGGTAAAAATCAAGTCCATAAGGATATGCATTTATCCAAAACAGAAGCTAAATAGAAATCAATCACTGTAGAAGAGAGTTATCGAAAAATATCAGTAATTCGTCAGGAGACGTCTTCACAACTGTCGCTAACTGTCAGCAGAGTCCTACTTCGACCGGAACTCTTTCCAGACTCTCTATTTAGAGGTATTAGATTTTAACTCTTGAAGGAGTTTTAGCCAGGAATTCTAGAAATGAGATTCTGAGTGCTTGTGAGGGAAAATTCACTTGAAAATTTTTACTTTGTTTTTCATCTCTCCTTGCGTGTGATCGTGCTCCAAAAATGGAGGATTATTGATTGGATTTCAGTCACTGGAGTTTTAAGAAGAAAGACAATATTTGAAGATTGCTAGAGATTCTAGCTGCTACTGCGATAGAATACAAACAGGTCATTTGTCTGTGCAAGTAAGAGAATCAAGTTGCAAAGATTTTGTTATTGATAATTACTTGTAATTAATTTTGAAATAATAAGATTGACTTTTTTGGATTTGGCTTCCCCATAAGGTTTTACCTTTAAAGAGTTCTTTTTAAAGGAAGTGCACGTACGGGAGTACTTGCACACCCTAAAAACTTTATTTATGTTTACTCCATAAAATATATGGATCGGTTTCACTTTGAGTTTGAATATCTGAATCAATTTTCTAACAATTAGTGCATTTCATCATTGCTTTCTATTCTAAGGTACATATATAATTTAATTATCTACTCATTTCTTTCTCACTTTCTTTTAATTATTTAGTTTCTAATTAATTTCTAACATCTCCCATATAAATATAAGTCTATCCTCAATTATTGTAGGATATGTTTGCTGCTGGAACTGATACTAGTTACACAGTTCTAGACTGGGCAATGTCAAAGCTCTTAAGGCACCCTAGAGTCATGAAGAAATTGCAAGATGAGGTAAGGGGGATTTCATAGGCTAAAACCAGCATAACTGAGAACCACTTAGAGAAAATGCAGTACTTGAAAGCAATGATAAAAGAGACATTTTGGATGTATCCTCCAATCCCATTATTAGTTGCCAGAGAATCAACTGAAGATGTTGAAATAAAGGGCTATCACATTCCTGCTGGAACCTTAACTTTCATTAATGCATGGGCAATTGGAAGGGACCCTACATTGTGGGAAGAACGTCCAGAAGAATTTCGACTTGAGAGGTTCTTGAATTCTTCTATAGATTTTAGAGGACATGATTTCTAGTTGATCCCATTTGGAGCTGGAAGGAGGGGATGCCTAGGAATCACATTTGCCATGGCTACTAATGAGCTTGTGTTGGCCAATCTTGTGCACGAGTTTGATTGGAAATTGCCTGGTGGTGCATCTTTGGAGGATTTGAACATGACCCAATGAACTGGTCTTACTATCCATAGAAAAGTTCCTCTCCTTGTTGTTGCAAGTACTCCTATATATGTATAACATATGTATAAGTCGAGGAAATAATTCTACCATTTATAAATATGGTGGTGCCTATATATATGTTGCTATGTTGAATAAATTTTACCATTTATAATTCGGTGTAAAATAATTTCTTTCAACCCACAGGCTTTTTGCTCTTTTCCTTTCTTTTTGGGTGTGTCCCAAACCTTTACTAAGATTTAAGGAAAAAATTAGACGATCAGTAGAAGGGAGAAAATATGAAAAATAAATAAAACAAATGGAGCATATTCCTTGATAGCCCTTCATGAGCGTCGTTTCTTGGACCACCTTTCCACATCAACCAAACACGATAAAATACATTTTTTTCTACACGACAAACACGTGGAAGATCTGGGAAGATTTGGTGGCTATGCCCTGCAATATAAAATGTGTAAATGTAAAAGTTGGCTAGAATTAGATGACTAAATGAGAAGACTTATCTTATCATAAGTCTTCTCATTATATTTGTAATTGTTGGATGAATGTTAAATAATTATCGATTTATCTCTAAACAATATTGGGTTTATCTAGAAGTCTTTGAGATTGTTTAGATAAGTTGTTTAGGTAAAAATCAAGTCCATAAGCATCTGCATTTATCCAAAACAGAAGCTGAATAGAAATCAGTCACTATAGAAGAGAGTTATCGCGAAATATCAGCAATTTGTCAGGAGACATCTTCACGACTGTTGCTAACTGTCAGCAGTCCTACTTCGACTGGAACTCCTTCTAGACTCTCTATATATAGGTATTCGGTTTTAACTCTTGAAGGAGTTTTAGCCAGGAATTCTAGAAATGAGATTTTGAATGCTTGTGAGAAAAAATTCACTCGAGAATTTTCACTTCGTTTTTCATCTCTCTTTGTGTATGATTGTGCTCCAAGTTTGGAGGATCGTTAATTGGATTTTAGTCACTGGAGTTTTAAGAAGAAAGGCAATATTTGAAGATCGCCAAAGGTTTTGGCTGCTACTACGGTAGAATACAAACGGGTCGTTTGTCGGTCAAGTAAGAGAGTCAAATTGCAGAAGTTTTGTAATTGATGATTACTTGTAATTGATTTTCAAATAATAAGCTTAACTTTCTAGGATTTGGCTGCCCCGTAGGGTTTTACCTTTAAAGAGTTCTGACTCGCTTCAAAACGAGCAGCACAAAAATTATCCCAAGTGTAGAAGGATGTCGCATAATAATTAGGAATAAAAATTCCTAAATTATCTCCTCAAGGAAAGTGTGCTTAAAATCAAACTCATACAGTGGTAGAAGATATTTATAAAGAGAAAATAAAAATGGTGGTATGTACAATGAATAGAAGATAAAATTACTAAGGTAAATATTTTGAAAGTAGCATAATACAACTTAAATGATTAAAAAAAAGAGATATGAAAAACGCTTACGGTTTCAATGAACGACTAAGGTTTCGAGGATCCGTATAATAATTTCGAATATTGTCTCCAATCAATCTACTTCAATTAAACTAGAATAATGATTTTGTTTAATTGAAAGATTTAGCATTTAAAGTCAAGAAAATTAATCACTAAAGATTAAGCATAAAAAATTGATGATTAAAATATTCACAAATTCATTTGAATACCATAGGGATTCTTCGAGCATCCAATGTATCTGGAAATCACAACGGATTAAGAAAAATATATAGATAGTCAAAGTTTCTAATAATAAAACCATTCAATCGATCAAACTCAAAATATAAACTCTATTGTTGATTGGAAATAATATCTACATCATTAAACTTCATCTCTAACCTTAGTAAAATGCAAGAAAACTAAATGACTTAAGTGAAATAAGTAATTGAAATTAATAAGAGTTGGAGAGGAGGCTACAGGCAGAGGAGGTATGGGAGACCACGACAATGGTGTCACTCCACTATGCTGTCTCCCTCTTCCTACTCGAGCTCTATCAAAAATAATAAAAAAAAAGGTAAGAGAAAACTAATTTGACCGAAAAAAAGGACTCTCTCCAACTCCTTCTCCTCTCTCTTTTCTAGTCATTTCATGGGTCAGGAAAGAAAACAAAATAAATCTTCTAACCACATGTGTCAGTTCAAAAGTAAGAGAAACGTGCATGAATGGAGGACTGTTGCATCTTACGTGAAGCAATAAAAGAACAGTTGCATTCCCGTCTATGTCAAAAAGCTGCAGCATTCCATGTTCCCAAGTGTTCGTGTGCTCCCTTCATTTTTTTGTCTATAGCTTCAAGTCGTGCGCTGCGTTTTTAACCGACGAATATTTGCTTTATTTGCATGGATGCTACTGAAGAGCCAAGATAAAACTCGTGTTATCATCCAAACAAAAAGCAATGTGTTGTCCTTGTCCATGTGTCACTTTCTCATTTCAATGTTGCCAAAAAGCCCTCCGCTTGCTCACAGCAACTGCAACTCTCTTCGCAGGTTTCATCACACTTTTAAACCAAGTCAAAAGGGTGATGTTGTAACAGCCCGCTAAAATTTAGCCTTATCTCCTCACCCTTCTCCTTCTTTTTTCGCACATATTAGACAGCACGGCAATCAGTTTTGGATTCTTTCTCGACAGCAATCACCATCTCTCTCGTCTCTACCTTCACCTGAAATCACGTGCATAATTTATCTTTTTCCGTAAATCACGTTACTTTGTTATTCACCGACAACTGTAAAATCATGAACAGAGTTATCCTAAGCGTTGTACCTCAATGGCGTATTCCGGATCTTATCCACCGGATTTTAAAGTATTAGATAAGCTTATTTTTAAAGTAGCACAATTATAATAATTTATTGAGCTCTGAAAATATTATAATTGTGGATAATTACTTAAATTAAATATTTTAGTTGTTTTAAGATATTAAGAGGTTTAATTTTACGTTGAAAACTCTTATTTAAATTAAATGGTTTTATCCTCTTTGAGTGATTAAAGATACTTTATCATTTTAATAATGATGAGAAAATATTATTTTATAAACTTTAATTTATAAAATAATATTCTACCTTAATTCCTCGTAGTGTTTTATTTAAAGTGTTTTATTTAAAATAAAACACTTACGCGTTTTCAAATCAGTGTTTTAACTCATCGTTGGATTATTTGAGGATCCCGAAGCGTAGGATTGAAGTTAATTACCTAGGCCCCTACCCTTTTCCCTTCACTTTTTCCTTTTCTCTTTTCTCTCTTCTCTTTCCTCTCCCTCTCCCTCATGGCCGACGTACACTTTGCTTGCCTTCCACCATAGCCGTTTGGTCCAAGCCTCCAGCCGGCGCCACCTCCGGCCACCATGCCTCACCTCCCTCACCGGCGTGCTCCTCCCTCACCGGCGAACTCAACCTCACCGGTGGTGAGATAAACCGGCCACCCACTCTCTCTCCTTTCTCCTCCAAACAAATAGGTCTTTAAGGCTTTTTCACCATTTTGGACCACCATACACGGCCAAATCAGCCACCAAGCACCACCAATAGATTCACCTCATCAAGGGCTTCCTCTCCATGTCTTTCTTTTCCCCTAACTCTCACTCTTTCTCATATGGGTCTCTCAAATCACAATTTCGGTTGCACCGCCGTGCACCACCTTACACGGCCACTCGTGGTGTTTCACCACCACCATCTTGTTCCTCTCATCCTCATGAACCTCTCCAAGAAATTTCATGGCCAACGGAGCTTTGTAGAGCTCTCACTCTCCCTCACTCTCCAAGGCCGAAAATGGCTTCAAACGGCCGATCCACCGCCGTTAGCCGCCGTACGACCACCACCTCGCCACCACAGCTCCACCACATGTTCATCTACCTTTCCCTAGCTTGCCATGAAGTTCTATGGCATTTCGCTACCTCACGCCTCCTCCCACCATTCAGATTTACTGTTCATGGCGTGATGCTGCCTGCTCCGCCACCTTTGACCATCACAAGGCGACCATGAGCCTTCCAAGGCCACGCTTAGCTTTTCTTAGCCCCAAACTACCACTTTATGTGGTGGACAGCCACCGTACGCGGTGTTACCGCCACGTACGTTCCTCCGACGCATGTTCGTGACGAGCAGCGAGCGACTTACGGGTTATCCCGTCGATGGTATAACCCTCTATCTCTAGTTATTTACGTTTAAAATAGTTAGTTGATTGGTTTGTGGACTGTGTAGTTGTAATTGTGGAGTTCGTTGCGTAGTTGTGAAGCGAAGTGTGGTTGTGAAGTGTTGGGCTTGATTTTGTAGTTTTGTGGACTGTGCTGTGAAGTATGGGCGTGAGATGGATGCCGTAGTTGTGATACGGCGTGTAGTGTGAAGAGAGTACACGTGTAGCGTATCCTGTGTAATGCAGTGACGCACCGTGCGATGTGCGCTATAGTGATGTGTGGCGTAGAAGGAAGGGAGTACACATGGAGTGTACTCCGTGTTGTATGGCGATGCATCGTGTGATATGCATCGTGATGATGAGTGTTGTAGCGAAGGAAGTACGCTAGCGCATACTCCGTGTCGCGTAGCGATGCACCGTGAGGCGTGTATCGTAGTGATTTGTGTTGTTGTATGGATGGAAGAGAGTTCACGTGAGTGTACTCTGTACTAAGTCGTGAAACACCGGATGGCGTGTCACGAAGGGTTGGATGGTGTAACAGAGAAGTGTAGAGCGTATGGTGTAGTGTTGGGAAACTGTTTGACAGTGTCCCGAAGCAGTGGTGTTTTGGCTTATACTCCGGGGTGACGGGTGTCATCTTGTGGTTGTCTATGGCTAAGAGTATATGGATTGAGAAATGAGTTGTTTGTTTGGTTGTTATTGATAATTTTAATGAACTTGATTTAGTGCAAAGGCTTTCTGAAGTCAATTTATCTCTTCCGAGTATAGTGAAACCTCAAGTTGCCCGTGGTGTTGCAAGTACTCACAATATGGCATTTGAGTTCAGAATTGAAAATCTTAAGGACTTGAGTGTTCCTCTTCCAGCTGTTGTGCAGTTCCTCGTGTTTCGCGCTCTATTCTCATAGAACGCGACGATCGAGGTAAGTTAGCTTCTAACTTACTATCAGTTTATTGTGTATGTGTGATGGGTAAGGGAACTACAATTTATGTATGTATGTTATCATATATGCCATGTCATGCAATGTCATTACATGTTTATCTGTTACGCATGATTTAATCTCTAATGAATAATTATCTGTTACACAGCAATTTGTGACACGTATAATACGTGGGGCCACAACAACTGTGGAGTACGTATTATATTTTATGTTACGTATAATACGTGGGGCCACAACAACTGTGGAGTACGTATTATATTTTATGTTACGTATAATACGTGGGGCCACAACAACTGTGGAGTACGTATTATATTTTATGTTACGTATAATACGTGGGGCCACAACAACTGTGGAGTACGTATTATATTTTATGTTACGTGTATAACGTGGGGCCACAACAACTGTGGAGTACGTATTATATTTTATGTTACGTATAATACGTGGGGCCACAACAACTGTGGAGTACGTATTATATTTTATGTTACGTGTATTCATGGGGCCACAACAACTGTGGAGCATGAAGTATGGGGCCACAACAACTGTGGAGCATACACTACGTGAGACACAGCAATTGTGACACGTAGAATACGTGGGGCCACAACAACTGTGGAGTACGTATTAACGCACATTATTAATCAAGACAATTGAATAAGATTCCAAGTTTATATTAAGTCAAGTTTCAGATCAAGTCCATGTTATGTTATGCTCACGTACATGTATGTTCATGATCATGTTATGTTCACGTTTATGATATGTTCAAACTCACGTTCACATTATGTTATGTTCACGTTTATGTCATGTTATGTTCAAGTTTATGTTATTTTCAAGTTCTTATTTATGTTATGCATGTTTACGTTCATGCTATATTTCAAGTCCATGTTATGTTTCATGTTCATGTTATGTTGTTAGTCCATGTTATGTTTTAATCTCAAGTTCATGTCATGTTAAGTCAAGTTCAGTTCACGTTTAAGTTCTGGTTATGTCATGCTATATGTCAAGCCATGCTATGCTTATGTACGACTATACTTATGCATTTATGCTTTTACTGCCATACATGCATCTTTAACCTGTGTGGGAGTTTTATGTTAACTTACTGAGATTTATAATCAAATCTCACTGTGGTAGTCTCAACTACCATTCCTCCCGAATGGTAGATCTTGTTACAGGATCCGAAGGAGAATTGGAATCTGACCAACTGAATACGGTCGACTAGGCTACGGTACGTTGTTGATGATGGCATAGTATTTAACTTAGGTTACTACTTGTATTTTTGGAGTTGTATCTCAAGTTTTCTTTTGATCACAATCATTTTGGACTAGTGAGGTGATCACGGCTATTTAGTATGCCTTTATATATGAAATATGTTTCAAGTATTTGGGATATTTTTAGTTTGGTGCATAGTATTGCTAAAGAAAAAAGAAAATTTAAATTATCCGCTGCGAATATTGCATAATGCTAAATGCATGTTAGGAACATTGCATCTTATATGTCATGAACGGGGGCAGGTAACCTTGTGTTGCATGTCCTAACGCTTCAAATGTCCGTTCAATCCCAAGCGGAATTTGGAGGCATCACAGATGCTACCCGCTGGGGGATCCCATTCAAACATTCCGCTCAACCTTTTTTTTAATTTTTTTTTACATTATGATTAAGAAAATGTTGTTTAATAATATTGTGAATTTTATTCATTTTTTAAAAATATTTAAAAGTGTTAAAAAATGATATGAAAAAAATAAAAAGAAAACACTTTTAAATATTTTTTTCAAATCATTTTTTAACACTTTTAAATATTTAAAAAAATGAAAAAACTTTACAATATTATTAAACAATATTTTCTTAATCACTACATAAAAAAAACTAAAAATTAAAAAAAAATATTTGGAGTGGGAAAAATGAAGGAGATCCCCCAATGGGATCCTTATCATTTTCCAAGTCAAAAAGCCTACTATCTGCATTCCCAAATAGCTTTTGCAGAAAGTCTAAAGTCTGTGCTGCTTATTAAAGTCATTCTTTGCATGTCCCCTACCACCATGTGCGTCCAAAACAACTTTTCTTTTATTTATTCCATGCAAGGGTCCAGTTTTCCCTTTCAATTTTCTAAATGTAGAAACATATAGAAACAAAAAAGAAAAAGTAAGTGCCGTCCATATGCAAAAAGTATTACTTTTCTTCTTATATACATGTGTTCCATTGAAAAGTCAAAGATCAAAAAGTTTAAAACAATACTCTTTAACCGAGAAAGTATAACTGATCACAAATCTTGCTAGCTAGCAAGCAAGTTATGTATGAGTAGCTCCGTGTCTATGCTGTCAAAACATCTGTATAGAGGTCACAACTAAAAGTATTATTTAAAAGCAATAAAAACAAGAAAGAGAAATAATATAGATAGAAAATTAAAAATAAATAAAAAAAATAAAAATAAAATATCAAAAATATATTATACATGTGAGAAAATACTACCTAATTAAATTATAATCTTGGTACTCTTTCTTGATCACATTAATCTATTTGGATTAAATTGTGGGTTGTGTCCAGATTTCTGTCATGAACTTTTAAGATAGATCATGAACTGTCTACAGTTGATCTACCGACACCTACCATGATTTATTAGCTGTTTTCATGAGTCTGCAAAATTCACTACAGGGG
Organism: Carya cathayensis; assembly: GCA_011037825.1. Lineage (NCBI taxonomy): Eukaryota > Viridiplantae > Streptophyta > Magnoliopsida > Fagales > Juglandaceae > Carya > Carya cathayensis. The sequence goes on from QGSO01000279.1 coordinate 416,730, forward strand.
TTTGGATTGGAAAGTGATTTCATCTCATCTTATTTTATCTCATTATTATAACTTTTTAAAATTTTCACACAAAATATAATAAACAATTCAACTTTTTTGAATATCAATTTAACTTTTATAAAACCCAAAACAATAATAACGTACAATATTTTATTTAACTTTTATTTTTAATCTAAAACTATCTCATCTCATCTCATCTTTAAATCTAGATCTCAAGTGTTTTTCCCTTTAAAATAAGTGTGATATCCGTGTTTGGTGTCGTGGCAAATCTTGGAATTACTTCTGTCTCCATTATATATATATATATATATATATAGGCAAATAGGCAACCCTCTTAGATCATTTAGCTAGGGAGGGCGCTGGTTGAATTATAATGTACCGGATTTATGATATTGTTGAGACTGCATATTCAATCATCCAAAATAATTAATGCTTCATTCTCGTATAAAATACGGAAATGATTTATATATATAATCTAGATGTGTAAATTTACGCATTCCCTTAAAAAATAAAAAAAAGTAGAGAAAATTTGGGATTCATACGAAAAAAATCAAAACTTTCATTGCGGATCCCATTTTTTAAAGGGAGTGCATGTACGGGAGTACTTGCACACCCTAAAAAATTTATTTAGCATTACTCTATAAAATATATGGATCAGTTTCACTTTGAGTTTGGATATCTGAATCAATTTTCTAACAATTAGTGCCATTTCATCATTGCCTTTTGTTTTAAGGCACATATATAATTTATCTGCTAAATTCTCCACCGCTTTCTATTTATTTAGTTTCTAATTTCTAATCTTTTCCATATAAATTTAAGTCTATCCTCGATTATTGTAGGATATATTTGCTGGTGGAACTGATACTACTTACACGGTTCTAGAATGGGCAATGTCAGAGCTCTTAAGGCACCCTAGAGTCATGAAGAAATTGCAAGATGAGGTAAGGGGGATTTCACAAGCTAAAACTAGCAGAACTGAGAACCACTTGGAGAAAATGCAGTACTTGAAAGCAGTGATAAAAGAGACCTTAAGGCTATATCCTCCAATCCCATTATTAGTTCCCAAAGAATCAACCGAAGATGTTGAAATAAAGGGCTATCACATTCCTGCTGGAACCTTAACTTTCATTAATGCATGGGCAATTGGAAGGGACCCTGCATTGTGGGACGAACCAGAAGAGTTTCGACCCGAGAGATTCTTGAATTCTTCTGTAGATTTTAGAGGACACGATTTCCAGTTGATCCCATTTGGAGCTGGAAGGAGGGGATGCCCAGGAATCACATTTGCCATGGCTACCAATGAGCTTGTGTTGGCCAATCTTGTGCACAAGTTTGATTGGAAATTTCCTGGTGGTGCATCTTTGGAGGATTTGAACATGACCCAATGCACTGGTCTTACTATCCATAGAAAAGTTCCGCTCTTTGTTGTTGCAAGTACTCCTATATATGTATAAGTCGGGGAAATAATTCTACCATTTATAAATATGGTGGTGCCTATATATATATTTCTATGGAAATAATGAATAAATTTTACCATTTATAATTAGGTGTAAAATAATTTTATACTCAACTTATAATAGTAGCTTTAATTTTACTGATTCAAATCCAATAGTAGGTTGAATTTATTAGATACAATTGACTCTAATATCTAATAAGTTTTTCTACTCACCTTCTTTTATAGATTTTATATCTTTTACATCCTACTTTATTTTAATTCTCTATTGTTTTTTAAATTTCAATTCAAATTTTGAAAACCCCACCCCCTGCCCATTCGGCATAGGGTGCGGGGAAGGGTCTACCCTGCCCTCACATGGGTGGGTAGCACCCCTTCCTAGATTTCACTTGTCTGCCCACCCTATATATATAAATATATATCTAAAATAATATTATATATATATTAATAAATGCTACTCTCTCTCTCTCTCTCTCTCTCTCTCTCTCTCCTTCCAACTCGCCATCCTCCCTTCCCTACACTTCTCCCCATTCCTTTCACGCCTCAGGGGTTGTTCACCATCCTCTATTCTCTCTCCTTTCTCCTCTCCTCCTGCCTTCATTCTTCTTCACCTCCTCCTGTAAGCTGGCTTCACTCTGTTGTCATGGGTGATGGCCAAGCCGCAATTTACAACTGCAAGACCGCAATTAGGTATTGGGTCTCTATAGTCCAATAGACTACGTATACTGCCATGGATATATAAGTTAAAGATCTATGACTACGACCATGGGTCTATGAGTTTTATGACCCATGACTATGGTCTTGGCCGTGGCCGGTAGGTCTATACATAGATGGTTTGTGCACAGATCTAAAGATATGTGCAAGTGCTACTTGGTTTGGTTTGATTGATAACTTTGTAAGTTTGTTTTGATTTTTGTTGGATTTATGATATTTGTTTTATTATATGCAGGTTTGTTGAACTTTTTATAAAAAATATAGCATTGGACAGGGTGCTCAGGAGATGGTGACGTCAATCCATCCCTCGACTTTAGAACGGTGCACCCACCCATGGGGTCGGGGTCGAGCCTAGGAGTGCAACTTGCCCCCTGGGGCTTGGGAGTTCAACTTGCCCCCAACTACAAAGGGCGAGGTTGGGGAATGCTTGCCCAGGAGCTATAGATAGCACCCTTACCCTCCATGACCAAGAATATTGAAACATTGAAACGAAAAATATATGTATGTGTGTGCGTGCTTGCATGGACGAATCTAGTGGGAGACCCGCCCCTCCCCCCAAATCTAACATTTTCATTGGTTTATTCATTAATGGCTTAGACTTTATAGCATCCTCATATAAATTGTAGAAATTAAAAAAAAAAAAAGAAGGATTTCTACAATTAAAAACTCTATAATTAAAAGCTCTATTGTTTGTAAAAGTCCTGATCTTTGCCCCTTGTTATTAAGAACAATTTTGACAAAACCAACCAATATGCCCATCTCAAGCTTTCAATTTCAAACTCCACGTAATTGGCACGTCATCAAAACTATTTCAACCACTCTGTTATTATTATTATTTCCTTTAATGTGCCATTTACGACAAACCTTTTATTAACAAATTTTGTTACGTACAAACAAATTTGTATATCAATCTTTGTACCAATATTACTGTTTTCATATTCAAATTAACATAATTTTTATTAAAATTTGACTTTTTGATAAATCATATTGGATAGATGCACATATTGGTACGCATAATCAATTACAACCAAATTTTTTCTATACTCATATATCGCTTTTTGAAACATATTTTTTGCCATACTATTTGTAAATGTTTTTCTTTTTATGAAAAATCGGAAAAAGAAACTCAATAATTAACAAAATTCAAATTAAGAACGTATCTTTAAAATATAAAACTTAGAATAATGAATTTAGATACTAAAAATACATGATAGGGAGATATGCCCCGAATTTCTCGTGGCATGAAGCCCTCTCTCACGTATGAAAGGGGTGGACGTACGGAGAACCTCCCAAAACACCCTAGGATGGTATGTCCACCTTCATGTCTCCCACCTTAATCATAACGAAAAATTCTATTTGGAAGTCTCGATCAGTTTAAAATAAGCATACCCTTATAATAATACATCGCTCTCTCCAAAGGACCATTATTAACTTCATGACTCCAATCTTTATATGTATTTCCTTTGCAAAATACCTTCATGCAGGAGGAAAGGGGAATAATATATATATATATATATTTTTTTTTTTGCGTGCATAGCTCCACGTCACCAATACCTTGTAAAAGAAAAAAAGGGTACTGATCTATTATCAAAATGGTGTGATTTAATTTGTAATATTTAAATTTTAAAATTTATCTTTTAAATTAAATTATGACATGTACTCACTTTATTATAAGATCATGTGTTTTACATACCGGCATGATCATATTAATATAATTTCAAAGAAAAAATTAATTTTTGCGTATCAACATATTTAATTAGATCGATTTTACAAGCCAAAGACAAAGTAAATAAAAGGACCGGCCATACGAGTCTTTGTTTGATTCAGACGTTATCTCATGATCATCAACGTTACCGACAAATGAAAAATCACATTCATATATAGCCAAAAATAATGAGCAATATTATAGTTGCGTATAGTGTCTATCAATCAATTTATATATATATATATATATATATATATAGCCATTATTGGATTATATATCTTAGTTTTCACGGAAGATATATATTACGCAAAATCACATCAATAGAGAGCCAATGTCTTGATCTAATTTGGGTTTTCAACTTTGTTTTCTATTGGAGCTGATGAACCATTATATGGCTATTTGCACAATTAAGCAAATTTCACACTTGGGATGATATTCGTATTCGTCGGTGAAATTCGTAAGTAAGATTCGTGACGTAATTTTGAAACACAAGTATTTGACTATATGGCTCAATTATGTTCCTCTCTGTTTAATTAATAGAATCAAGCTTTTCAGTCTTCACACAATTCATTAAATAAACAAGTCGTATCATTTCATCTAACATAACTTGTTCAATAAACTAACTATATTCAATTGACTCGAATATGACCTATTTTAACTCATTTCTGTCTAACCTAATATTAATATAAGCTATATTAAGTTAGATAGAAATGAGTTAAAATGATCATTAAATTGTTTCAAAGGATTGATTTGTCTTAATAACATCATTTTATATCTTGTAAGAATGAATTAATCATGAGTATTAACCATAACCATAGCTAATAATAAATATAAAGTAACTTCTCAATGCATTTATGTATAAAACATATCTAATTACCATTGAGCCAAGGCATTCAATCTTATATTAAATGATTATTAGTTTGAATATAGAAGTTTAAATCAATTTGAGGTATTATATTAATAAATAGTAGACAATTTGGAAAAAAACATGTATTGGGGTCCATCTTTTCACTAAGTGAATAGTAAGGTTTTCTCTCTAGATTTCTTGGTAAACTTAGAGTTTCCTCTCTCGGACGTGAATCTGTGGAGTTGGGTGGAATGGAGAATGATTTGTCTAAACTGTGTAAGGGCCTTAAGTTGAAAAAGGATGAACAACAAGAAGTTAAGGTTTATGAGGATGAGATACGGTAGACTGTTGCAAAAGGCAAGAAGTATATCAGACGTGTGTGATGGCGGATAAGGAGATCAATAGGGGTGCTCTTAAGAACACGTTAAATAGAGTATGGTAGATAGAAGGAAAGTCTAGGTTCAGTGAAATGAGAAGAAGCACCTTTTTGATATAGTTCTCAAACCTTGTTGACAAGAGAAGGATCATGCATGGCAAGCCATGGTCTTTCGATAAGTTCTTAATCTGTCTACATGACTGTGAAGGTATAATCTCTCCAAAGGGCATGTAGTTCAGTTGGGAACCTTTTTGGATCCAATATCATGATCTACCATTTGCAAGGATGAATTCCGGGACGGGGGAAAGGATAGGGAAGACTGTAGATGAAGTACTGAGAGTTGATGTGTAGGGTGGTGGTACCAGTTGGGGGTAGTTCCTACGTATCAAAGTTATGGTGAACATTTCGAAGCCTCTTCCTAGAGGCAAGTTTCTGACATTCAATGACACCAAATAGAGTTTTGCTACATACAAGCAAAGTCGTGTACTAATCTGTGTACCAATACTGATTCTTTCATACTTAAAATTTAAATTAACACTGTTTTCAATAAAATTTACTTTTTGATCAATCATATTAAATTGGTGTGCAGATTAGTGCACAATTGTGCTTGCAACTAGATTTTTTCTACCAAATATTGGATTCCCTTTAAATTTGAACATTTTCCCAACTTCTCTTACTATTGTGGAGTAATAAACCACATGACCAGTGGATGTAGTAAAATAGAGTTAGAGTCGAGTAAGTCTCATAGCATGATGATCCAATATGATGCATGGCTCAAGGCTCCTAGCATAAAGTCTTGTAGTTCCTCCCCTTCAACTAAGCATGGTGGGGATAATGAAGTTTCATCGGAGGGTGATCGGAGGGAGGCCTCTCAAGTGACTCTTAGAGATGATACTAATTCTGGCAAGAAGTTCCATTGGGCAGATAATGAGGAGGGTGATCAAGGGAATCCCATAACTTGAGGGATTGATTTAGATCCTACACCTGTTTAAGGATTCTCCCTCTCCTCCCATAAGGGAAGTTGACCACTTGCATGAAATGTTAGAGGCTGCTGCTATCAAGGCTGGTGTAGTGGCTCAGGGGGTAATCTTAGATTCTCAATCAAGCTTGGTTTCAGGCGGACCTCAGATTCAAGATGAGGTGGCTAATCAGGGGATAAAATAGGTGCTTCAACCTCTAAAGGGCCAGGTCAGTAATTTCTTCACGCAATTACACACGAGTAGTAGGAGGGCTAAGGGTAATAAAAAGCTTTTAAGTTGGAAAAGAACGGCACGTGCAAGGTAGGAAAGTGAAGCAATTTTCTCTCCAAGTCTTGACAGGGACGTGGAGATGCTTTCCTTTTGTGGGAAAAGGGAAAAAAATGCTCTGGTAGTTAATGACAATTTGAAAAAGACAAGGCTACATAATGAGGAAGGAAAACAAGTGGACATGGCAAAGGCTGCTGAGCAACCCTACCAGTCACCATGATTTTCTTAGCATGAAACTACCGAGGGCTTTGAAACCCTCGAACAGTTCATGAGTTTCACCTCTTGGTGAAGGAGAAGTCCCCCAAAGTGGTCTTTCTGTCTAAGACAAAGTGCAGGAGAGAAAGGCTGGAATCAATTCATAACATATTGGATTTTGAATGTAGTTTTGTGGTAGATTGTGTTGGGAAAGGTGGAGGCTTGGCAATGTTGTGGAATTCTGATTTTAAAGCTAAGTTGGTGACATTCTCAAGGAGTCATATCTCCTTACCTGTAATTGAGGAAGAAAGGGATTCTAAATGGCAGCTAACATGCTTCTATGGTAATCCAGTAGTGGAAAAAAGAAAAGATAGTTGGGGCCTATTAAGGTTACTCAAGCCAATTACTAGCTATCCTTGGTTGTGCTTGGGTGACTTCATTGAGATTTTGCACAATGATGAGAAGATGGGACCAGCAAATAGGCCTTTCACTCAGATGGAAAGGTTTCGAGAGGCATTGGATGAGTGTGAATGAAGTGATTTGGGCTACATTCGCTCAAGATTCACGTGGAGTAATAAGAGAGAAGACAGGGACTTTACTAAGGAGAGATTGGACAAGGCATTTGGTAATCCTGCTTGGTCTTCATTTTATACGAGTACCAGAGTCATAGTGCTTCCAGTTCTTACTTCTAACCACTTTCCTCTTCTCATCTCTTGCTCCAATCAAGAGGGGTAGGCTTTCATCTCCAAGAAAGTCTTCCGATATGAGGTTGCTTGGTCCAATAAGCCAACTTGTAAGGAGCTCAATAATTTGTCCTAGAATTCTGGTTGGAGTGGAAACAGTAAGCTGGATATGGTAAAGGACAATATAAGCAGGTGCAAGACTTAGTTAGTTGCTTGGGACAAAAACATGAGGGGCATCCAAAAGAAGCTTCTTGACTCAAAGAAGAACATGTTATAGCAGTTACAAACAGAGAATTTTGGTTATTTTAATGATTCCATCAATGCTTTGCAGAAAGAGGTGTCTGACATTCTTGAGAATAAAGAGCTTAAATGGAGACAGAGGGCCAAATAGAAATGGTTACGAGAGGGAGAGGGGAATTCTAGGTATTTTCACAAATGTGTAACTCAAATAAGGCAAGTTAACACCATAAGAAGGGTGGCAAATGAAAATGGTAATGTTGCTCGTAATCAGGAGGATATCAGCAACCTTTTCCAAAGCATTTTTTAGGGTTTGTTCATGACATCAAATCCTAAGGGCATTGAGGAAACTCTTGCTGAATTTGAGCCAAAATTCATTGAGGAAATGAACTCTCTTCTTAGAAGGTCCTTCACTTCTGAGGAGATTAAGAGGGCAGCCTTTTATATGGATGCATTGAGCTCCCCAAGTCCTGATAGATTCTTAGTACGCTTCTATCAAGACAATTGGGAGGTGGTTGGTGTTTCTCTTGTGAATGCAGTCAAGGAAGTGTTATAGACCAGATCAGGTTTTAAGGAAATCAATGACACTTTCATTACTTTGATTCCTAAGAAACAGAACCCCAGTTTAGTCATTGAATTTAGACCAATCAGCTTATGTAATGTCCTTTAGAAAATTATTTCTAAGGTCTTGGCCAATAGACTCAAACTGATTCTGCCTGTGCTAGTATCCTCTTCTCAGAGTGCTTTTGTGCTGGATAGATTAATATCTGACAACATCATTGTGGCATACAAGGCAATGCACTCAATGCAACATAGAATGAGGGGTAAGAAGGAAAGTTACATGGCTCTCAAGTTGGACATGAGTAAAGCATACAACTGGATTGAATGGAGGTTTTTGGAAGCAGTCTTGACTAGAATGGGTTTTGAGAAAGCTTGGATTGAGCTAATCATGCAGTGTATAACCATAGTGAAGTACTCCATTTTGATCAATGGTAATCCTCAAAAAGATTTCTCTCCTTCTCGGGGATTAAGGCAATGGGATCTCCTATCCCCTTACTTATTTCTTCTTTTCTCTAAGGTGTTAGGTAACTTTATGGATAAGGCTGAAGTGAGAGGCCATATCTCGGGTTTCCATTTTGCTAAAATGTCTTTGTTTGTTAATCATCTCTTTTTTACAGATGTATTGGAATGCTGCAAGCTATTTAGAATTCTCAATTAATATGAGTACGCATTAGGTCAAAGACTGAACCTGGATAAAACCTCTTTGTTTTTTAGCAAAAATGCAAATACAGAAGTCAAAGAAGCCATTTTGTCTTTGGTGGGATTGAGAGAGGCTTGATGCTATAAGAAGTACTTGGGTTTACCATCTTATGTAGGGAAGTAGAAGTTGGCACTCTTCAGACCTATAGTAGATAACATTCGATTAAAGATGCAGAATTGGATTGTTAAGTTCTTATCAAATGTAGGAAAAGAGGTTATTCTAAAATCAGTAGTGCAGGCCATCCCAACATATTGCATGAGTATTTTCAAGCTCCCTAAAGCGATCTTGAATGCCATTAACAGATTGATGCAGCAATTTTGGTGGGGGGCAAGGGGTGATAAGGCAAAGACACATGGGCTCCCTTGGAAGCTTCTTGGTAAGTCAAAAAAAGAAGGGGGGCTCTACTTGAGATTTTGAGAATTTTAATCTAGCCCTTCTTACAAAACAAGGGTGGAGATTAGTTCAACAGCCACATTCACTAGCAGCCCAAGTCTTAAAAGCAAAATATTTTCATAGGTCCAGCTTTTTGGAAGCTAAATTGGGAAGTTACCCTTCTTACCTATGGAGAAATTTTTTTGAGGCAAGACCTGCTTTAGCTTATGGTCTATTATAGAATATAGGAAATGGAGAGTCAGTTCATGTATGGCAGGACAAGTGGATTCCTAAACCTTCCTCTTTCTATATTCAATCTGGTAGAGTTCCTTTAGAAGGAGGTGATTTAGTGAGCAGTCTCATTGATAAGCAAACATGTTCATGGAAAAGAAGTTTAGTGCATGAGATATTCAATGTGGAGGAGGCTAACTTGATCTACTGGATTCCTATCAGTGTAACAAATGCCCCTAATAGATTGATTTGGAGGTGTTCTAAGGATGGGAATTTTTCTGTTAAGAGTGCTTATGCATTGGTTAATGATTTTGGATGGCAGGATTAAGGGTCAAACCTCTAGTGGAGCTTACAATCAAGAATTATGGACTCGAATATGGAAGCTAGGGGTTTCTAATGCTAACAAAATGTTCATTTGGAAGGTAGCTCATGAGTCCCTTCCTACTAGACATAATCTATTCAAAAGGAAAATTTGGACTCTCCACCATTATCGAAATGCAAAATTTGATATTATGATGATTTTTTCAAAATCTAAATTATTGTATGAAAATTAAATAAACAAGAATCCTATAAGAAATCTGGCTAAAATCAAAATCAAAATCACTTCCAAACTTGAAACCAAATATTTACTAACAATGCAAGAATAAGCGTAAATATGTGATTTGGAAAAAAATAACTAATATTTTTCTAAAGTGATTTAGAGGAAAATAACTAATACCCTATATCCATTTGGGTTTACACCAAATCTTCCCAGCAAAACAGTACCTCATGTATGGTTGTACAGATTTGACCTTTCACCACCTATGGCACTTATTGGAGAAATGTTAAAAAACTATGCATATTTGAACTTATACTTAGTGCCAAAAGAGTTCAATCATATAGCTTTGTTACAGAAGAAGTACTACTTGGAGATTTTTTGCCTTCTATGGAATTTATAGACAGCTTTTCAAGCATGAAATCAAGCCTTCTGAAGACTTTTCTGGACTTTGATAAATTTTTGGACCAATTGCTGAGTGAACATCTCAAACCCGAGAGAGTAACAAAGGAGCACAAGGACCTTGTGGATGTCTTACTGGATATGCAACATAATGGGCCTCAGGAGAGACCACTCACTGTCGATAATCAATAATATTATCATAGAAACAAGGAGGAGAAACTAGAACGAAGGAGAGGGAATTTGAAAGCTATACCTTTATAACATTTGTCCCTAATAGATAGATTATGAAGGAGATTAGAGAAAAAATGAAAATATAATAAAGCAACTATATTGATTGATATTGATTGATTTACACAATAAAAAATAAAAATACAATAAATCAACTATATTAATTGATACTGATGTATTTACACAATAAACTAAGGGAAAAATATAGTTGCAAGCATAATTGTGCACTAATGTAATGTGATTGGTCAAAAAGTGATTTTATTGAAAACAGTGTTAATTTAAATTTTAAGTATGAATAAATCAGTATTGGTACACAAATTAGTGCGCAACTGTGCTTGTATGTAGCAAAACTCTAAACTAAGTATGGTAGAAACTAAATCATAGGACCATTCATATGCTAGAATATTATGTATATATTCTATCATGAATATGGTAATAAACTAAGAGTAATATTAAATATAATCATGGGTTGTACAAGCGGCATGCACTCTTTTTTAAAAAGAGTACTATTAATTTTTTCATATGAGTTCCATATATACCAAATTATTTCAAAAGGAATGCATAGTACTTGTGCATTCTATGACTACAAATATCATTTCTTATAAATTAATACTAGATACAGTCATAGGTTATACAAGCACCGCACACTCATTTTAAAAAAAAAAAGTGAGATCTACTATTAAAAAATTAATTTTTTATATAAATTTTTATTTATTTTTTTAAAAATGAATGCGCGGTGCTTACAAGTGCTAACTGTATCAAAGCTAATACCCTTTGGTGCTGGAAGGAGAATCTACCCAGCTATCACATTTGGAACAGCGAATATTCAGAGACTTAGGCAAATGTGGAAGAAAGCGACCGTCTTGACTTGTAGACTCATCTACCTAATTAAAGTAGATTGTAAATTAATGAGGGAATTTGACTTCATCCTCCCACTCCCACTCCCACAACAGGGGTTTTCCTTAATGCCAAATCGATGGGATTGGACCCAAAATGCTAGAAGAATCTGAATGAGTTTCGAGCCGAGAGATTGAATTTGAAGGACAACGCACCAGGATCTGTAACCATTTGGAGTTGGCTGCATGTAGGGGTTATCCTAATATGAAATTTGCAAGCCAATTTTGAAATTACTATTTGTTCCAAAAATTTAAAATGATAAAAGAGAAAATTTTAATTATTTGTGGGAGGGGTATTATCCATCCGGCCCATCCTAATCGAGTTTTGAGCCCAATTGTCACCAACACTGGGTTCCAGGCCGTCCGAGTCCTAGTCTTCTAAGGCCTCGGAATCTACCAAAAGTTCTAGTCTCCCAAGATCACATTAGAGGAAGAGATCAGGTGTCTAGTTCAAGAAACCAAACATAGGGGACTAATGGGATACACTGACTCTGATATCCCTTGTTACGCCTAATATTAAAAAACTTGTTTTAACAGATAAATGAAAGATACAAACAACCATTTATTCTCTGATGGAAAGGAACCAAAAGTAACTATACCGGTTACCTACCGCCAAGACTCGCATAGGAAGTAACGTTGCATTAAATGCACCATCTATGGAGTCGCACTGTCTATGGAGTCATGCCACATTAAATGCCCAGATTAACATAGATGTGGGCGGGAAGGTTTGACCCTGACACGAGAAACTAAATTCTCCCCCTGAACTTCATATAAAAGTTACATTCCATATATAAAAAAACTCTCTCTGAATTTTGAATACTAAAGCCATCAATATACGCATAAGGAGACTAACTTAAACATCAGAAACTCTTCGGACAACCCTAAGCCCACCTTCTTCTCTGTGTTTGAAGGTGAAGATCCTGGGTTGGGTTGAGTTGCTAGAACTTTATCCAGACATACGAAACACGACATTAACAATTTACATTATATTATTAACACCATTGTATACACTTGCACAGCTACTAAATAAAAGAAAGAGCAATTCTAGATATGAAATAGATAAATTATATTTGCAAATAATCGATATGGCACAATTTAATATGCAAGAAAATTTAATTTTAAAATATTTATTCAAATCAAATTCTGTATTAGTAGCTGTGTCTAAGGTGGGTATATCCTCTACATTGACTTAAAAATTGGATGAGTGAAAAAATAACTCACTTAAGATTCCTTCTTGCTTCAAAGCTAATCCATTGACTTTAATAATAAGGTACTACGTAAGCTACATTTGTGTTTGTGTGTAAGCAAAAGCTAGTACAATAAATAAAGAACGAGCGGTTGAAATTGGGTTTCTACCCATTTAATTTTCTAAAATTTCTTTGAAAATAATGCTACTTTCATTTGAAATTTATCGTTAGTGGTTTTCTTACGTCACATCACCATGTAATGCGACGTAAGAATATAAAAAGGAATAAAGAATCTAAAATTTCAATATTCCTCCTTATCTATCTCCAATGTTCTTTTGAATCAAATATATTTTCTTTCTATTTTTTATTTTTAATAAGTGTCACATCAAAAAAAGTCGTCTAAGTTAATTTGATATAGGCCAAATTTAGGTTACATTAGTTAAATCACGACTTATTTGGCTAAATTAATACTAGTACTCATTTAACGAGCTAATAGTTCAAATCTAAATTTATTTTATGAACTTATTTTTAACAATGGTACTTTTCATTTTATATTTTATTATTATTGATCACATATAATATAATAAAGTGGTTTATTTATTTAAGTGATTGTTATATATATATATATATATGAAAAAATTATACTTATCATCTCCTACACCATACATCAATATGCAATTTATCATTTTTATCTTTTTAATTAAATACACATATTAATATGTATCTAAACAAATGATAAAAATGACAAATCACATATTGATATATGGTGTGGAGATAATAAATAGTACTGATTGTGCTTTTTTCTAACTTAATGGTTAATAAAGTATTTTTTAATAATTTTATGAATTTTTAAAAATATTTAAAGGGTTTAACGAAATATTTTTAAAAAAAATTACAGTCTTTGTGAGAATTCTCGATAAACATAACAGTCCCATGAATATATATATTGTTATAAATTGATTTGTATGACCATCTTTAGCAATCAATTAAGACCATCTTTAATTACCAATTATGATTTTTTAGCCATCAATTAAGACCATTTAGCCATCAATTAAAACCAACTTTAGTCATCAATTAAGACCAATCTTTAGCCATCAATTAAGACCATCTTTAGTCATTAATTATGACTTAAGCTATACATAAACTCCTTTGTACTCCTATATATATGGGTATCATTTACTTGTATATAATGAAGTTTTGCATTGAATAACAACTCTTTCTCTTGCAATATTGTTTCTCTTTTAGTTTCATAACACGTTATCAGCACGAAAGTTCTGACAATTTTAAAGATAGTAGTCTTCTACATCAAGTAAATTTTTTAATATATTATTTGTAATTCCCAAAATGAATATGAAATGTTACATTACTTATTATTACTTGATAAAACTCTGTATTTATTCTCATGATTATATGAATGTATTTTTTATTTACAATATAAACATATTTATTTTCCTGAATTATATATGTAGAAAATGTCAAATCTTACAAAATTGAAATTCGTTGCTCTTGAAATTTATAGAAAAAATTATTTATCTTGGATCCTTGATATTGAGATCCATCTGGATGTGATGAACTTGGAAGATACAATTAAAGAAGGAAATCAAGAGTCCTGGTTGGACCGTGCTAAGGCAATGTTTTTCTTCGACACCATCTTCATGAAGAATTAAAAACTGAGTATCTCACGGTGAAAGATCCCCTTATTTTGTGGAATGATTTAAGGGAGAGATATGAGCACCAGAAAATTAAACTATAATCCTCTCAAAAGCTCGTCATGATTGGATGCACATGAGGTTGCAAGATTTCAAGAGTGTTAATGAGTATAACTCTGCACTTTTTAAAATTAGCTCAATATTGAAATTATATGGTGAAAAAGTCATTGATGATGACTTGTTAGAGAAGACATATACTAATTTTTATGCATCGAATGTGCTTCGACAACATCAGTATCGAGAATGAAAGTTCAAGAAATATTCTGAACTTATATCTTATCTTCTAGTGGCTGAGCAAAATAATGAGATTTTGTTAAGAAATTATCAGTCACGTTCTATTGGTTTTATATCATTCCCTAAAGTGAATGTTACTAAATTTACACCATTCCTAGAAATGAATGCGAATGGTGCATCTTTTCAATGTAACCGAGGGCGTGAACGTGGTAGGAAAAATCATATATTCCTGCTGTTAATGTTCCAATAAGAATTGCAGTCCTTGAATGACAAGTTGTCAAAACAGCAATAGGTAAGTCTAAGATACACCTGAAGCGTGGACGGCCTATTGGTGCAAAGGACAAGATTCCTCAGAAAAGAAAAATACAAAATGAATTTGGTACTCCTAAAAAATCCATACCCACAACATAAGCCATAAGAGTAATTGATGCTCCTGAAAAAACTAAATCTCTTAAAAAAGAACCTCCTGAAGAGGTATTTAATTAAATGTCTTCCTTTGAAGAGGGACAGGTACTTGAAAATAACGATATCTCAATACATTTCATAAGTACTGGAGAAATTTTGGATATAAATAAAACTGTTGTCGACAACATATTTTCATATAAAATGACCATTGACATTACCAAAAGTAATGAAGAAATTGAGTTAAGAACTATCGAAAAGTATCGACGTAGAAATGACTAGCCAAAATGAAAATAAGCTATTGAAGCTAAATTAAACTCGCTAGCAAAGCGAGAGGTCTTTGGACCAATTGTATAAACACCAAAGGGTGTAATACCTGTTAGATATAAATTAGTATATATACGTAAGCGTAATAAAAGCAATGAAATTGTGCAATATAAAGCACGACTTGTTGCACAAGGTTTCCTGCAGAAACCAATGATTAATTATGAGGAAACATACTCTCATGTTATGGATGCAATCACATTCAGATTTTTGATTAGTTTGGTAGTTAAAAAAAGATTGGATATGCAGTTGATGGATGTGGTCACTGCATATTTATATGGATCATTGGATCATAACATATATATGAAAATTCTCGAAGAATATAAAATGCTTGAAACTTCTAATCTTAATATATCCAGAAATATGTATTCTATTAAATTTTGAATATCTTATATAGGTTAAACAATCTGAACGCATGTGGTATAAATGGTTTCGCGAATATCTATTAAAATAAGGATTTGAGAATAATCTAATATGTCCATATGCTTTTATTAAGAAATCAAACTCCATATTTGTTATTATTACGGTTTATGTTGATGATTTAAATATTGTTGGAACTCCTGAAGAGATCAGAAGAACCGTTACATATTTAAAGAATGAATTTAAAATGAAAGATCTTGGCAAAATGAAATTTTGTCTCAGCCTGCAGCTCGAGTATTTGCAAAATGGAATTCTCATTTATCAGTCAAATTATACAGAGAAAGTCTTGAAACACTTTTATTTAGACAAAACTCATTCCCTGAGTACTTCAATGGTTGTTCGATCACTTGATGTGCAAAAAGATATATTTCGTCCTTGTGAAGACGATGAAGAAATTCTTGATCCTGAAATACCTTATCTCAATGCAATTGGAGTCATGATGTATCTTGTAAATTGCACTCGGCCTGATATTGCATTTTCAGTTAATTTACTTGCAAGATATAGTTCTGCACCAACTCGAAAATATTGGAATGGTATTAAACATGTCTTTCGATACCTCCAAGTTACGGTTGATATGAAATTATTTTATCAATATGGATCAAGCCCACAATTAGTTGGATATGTGGATGCATGTTATCTTTCAGATCCACACAGAGGTAATCTCAAACTGGATATGTATTTACTTATTAAAATTCTACAATATCATAGAGATCTGTCAAGCAAACACTATATGCTACCTCTTCAAATCACTCAGAAATCATTGCAATTCATGAGGCAAGTCGAGTGAATTAATGTCAAGCAGATACGGTCAAGTGATAATCTGACAGATTTATTTGCTAAAACATTACCAACTGCAACATTTAAGAAGATTGTGCAGAATATTGGAATGCGGAGACTTGAAGACTTATTATCATGCACTTTTCAGGGGGAGTAAATGTCTTGAAGATTTGTGCTGATTGTACTCTTTTTCCTTCGCTAAAGTTTTATCACACTGGGTTTTCCTTTTGTAAGATTTTAATGAATCAATTTTAAAGCACTTGGCAGTACATGTGAATGTTGTACTCTTTTTCTTTCTCCATTGGTTTTTTCCCACTGAGTTTTTCCTTAACAAGATCTTAACGATGCATATTCTTTATGTATAGTCATCCAAAAGGGAAGTGTTATAAATTGATTTGTATGACCATCTTTAACCATCAATTAAGACCATCTTTAGGCATCAATTAAAACCAATCTTTAGCCATCAATTAAGATCATATTTAGTTATCAATTATGACTTAAGCTATACATAAACTCTTTTGTACTCCTATATAAATATAAGTATCATTCACTTGTATATAATGAAGTTTTGTATTGAATAACAACTCTTTTTCTTGTAATATTATTTCTCTTTTAATTTTATAACACTTATCTCCATATATGGAGATGAGTGAATAAGAAAAAATAAATGAAAAAGCGACAGCATGAGATATTGCTATTATATAGTCGGCATCACAATCAGTTCCACCAATAATAATAGAGTAGAAAAAGACATTCTTTTATAATAATATCTTGTATCTTAGTGCACACACTTAATCCATCATCTTAAAGCTAACTTTTTCTTCCTTAATTATCTAAATTATATGTCATATTCCGGGTGTCGGAAAACGACAAGGGAACCCAGTGGATAAGAACATGTGAAAGCGAAGTATTTGACATGTTTTATCTTTTCACTCAAAACCAAGTAAGGATTACTAACATATGTTAAAATCGAAATTCTCTAAGTCAGGAGTTATATTACGTACTGTCTTTATTTATCATCTCATCATTTTAAGACGAGATATTTATCCGATACATCCACTGCAAAATCCTTTGTAGCTGTAGTTTTAAGATTAAACGAGTTATTCTATTAAATAATGATACTATGACGCATGAATTTGTTTCTTTAATTTAATCGCTCAAATATTTTATTTATTTTTAACTCTTTTTTACTTGGTAGTTAAAAATAATAATTATTAGTGTATTGGTTTTTTTTTTATCTTTTAAAATTATTTAAAAAATGTTAGAAAGAAAAAATAAAAAAATAAAAAAGTACAATTTATACTAGGGGAATACCCAATGGTCAAACATTGGCGGCATAGTAGCACTACTTTGTTCTATTTTCATGCCAAGAAATACTTTAACTACAAAGTAATTATATAAAAGTAATCACACAAACTAATGTAGGTTGATGTGATTTGTCATATTGTAAAGTTATTTTTATTGTAAAACAGATATGACGAATCACATAAAGTCACATTAATTAGTGTGATTAATTTTGCATAATTATTTTGTGGCTGTAGCAGTCATCTTTCAAGCCAATGTGTAAAACACACAATCTACATAACTTAAATGGTAAAACTTAAATTTTAAGATTTATTTGCTAAATTAAATTAGAGAAATTTTATTTACAGTTATAGGTGGGGGATTGATTGTGCAGATCTATTGATGTATGGGGATAAAAGAGAAAAAAAAAATCATTTTGAGAAGTATATTATTGTAATTTTAAAAATTTTTTAAAGATAAATGTATCTGCTTACATGAGTAGTTCTCAAATAACGACTGTAAGTATATTATTGTAATCAATTATATCACTTAAATACTTAACTATATATTTTACATATAAGATTTTTTTTTATATTAAATAATTGAAAAACTTAGAATAAGGAAGAAAATAGGGATAGACAACAGTTTTTACTTGTTATCTAGAGCACTCACAATGGCTCATGTATAATACAAAAAATGTAAAATATTTAGAGAATTGTTCATAAAATGAGCTCCATTGAATTATGTATAACAGTTTGTAAAATACAAATTGATACAGTAACCCGCTACATGTAGCGGGTACTGTTCATCATTCAAATAATTTTTTAATTATTTATACTTCATTTATTCCATCACTTCCTTTTACTTTTTTTACATTTCAATACAAATTCTTTTGTTTATCATTTAAAACACCTTAATTTTATTTTTTTCTAAAAAATATATTGGAAATATTATTTATCTATTTTTTCATATTTGATTTTATTTTAAATTTTTATTTAATTTATATAATTTTATTTTGTATGTATATAACTGAATTATATTATATTGTATATAATAATATATTGTAAATATAAAAAAATATATGGATATTATAAATTTATTGGTAGAAAGGAAATGTTTTAAAAAATAAAAAAAAATAGTATTTAAATTATATAAAAAAGATAGATAAATTGATATATGATATATTGTAAAAGTGAATGTAATATAAAAAAATAGATTTTAATGATACATTTTAAAAAATAAAATAGATAATCTATCGGTAGTGCACTAGCAATAATAAGTTTTTGTCGGAATTCACGAGTGGAGTTTGGCTGTCGCCCTCGGCAAAAACAAGAGCCACTTCAACAGCAGAGGAAATTTCCTGGAACCAGTCCCAACCAATAACTGTTGACTGTTCACGTTACTTCATATTTCTCAACAACGTTACTGCTCCACACCCATGGTCTTCTCCGCCCACCGAGACCACCTTCATCTCATTCTACTTCCTACCCAGAAATAGAATGTCGCTCTAGTTGATTTGGTCTTCTCAAGGTAAACAACTCTCTGATGTTGACATCAATCTGCTTAGATCTTAACGAGCCTGTTTGTATTTTGTTCTCTAGATTTGTGTAGTTGTTGTTTACTTCACTTAATTTTGATGGGGTAGTGTCGGATTTTGAGTCTTGACCATTGGGATTTTCTTGTTACCTCTTTGGGTACAAATGGTTATGGAGCTATACATGATTTTTGAATCAAACGTTTGGGATTTTGAGATTCAGCTTCCGAAAGTCTTGCTTGGTTTTCTCCCTTTGGGAATTTAAATTATGGGTTGGAACTAAGAAGACATATAGAACTCTGTATTATTGGGTTAGCATCTTGGATACACATTTCTTGCTTTGTGGAAGTAAAAGTTGCATTAGTTTTGCAGTTCTTAGAGTAAAACAATTATTGTATCTCATAGTTCCTTTTAATGGTCGTATTTTCACCTTGGCAAAAAATTCATGAAATGGAAATCGAAACATTTTTACGTAGTTTGTTGCGTTCTGGAAACATGAAAACCCTATTCCAAAGTAAAGAAAGAAAAGCTGGTGTCAACTCAATAGCCTGGAATATCTTTAAAGCATCTGTTGCGGATAAATTATTTCTCGACTCTATCGGACTAACTCCTGAGCCCTCATGTTTTGCACGAGAAAACCCACACTTGAAATCACATTGAAGATCAATTGTTTCTGAATGACGGCAGCTTTTCAATTAGTTGTCAGTTATAGGAACAAAAGAAATATGCGTTGAAAAAGTGAATTCCTTGACTGTTAGGGTTCCAGGGTGTTGAATTTACTCAAAATTGGGCTGAATTTGCTCAAATGCTCGTTAAATGTTGCAGAATTTCTGTAAGGTATAGTGTTGATGGGGGGAACTTCTTCAAGACGTGCAAGTCCTAGACAGCCTTCATCTGTGGGATCTCAATCATACTCATGGAATCATCAGTATCCGCAGTCATCTTACCAACCACCAAACCAAGGTTATGGGGGGCAACAACATAATTTTGCACCTCCAGTTCAAACCTCCAGTGGCAGTCAGGCTCACGAGAAGAAGAGGAAGTTAGAGAGGAAGTATTCAAAGATTGACGATAATTATAATAGCCTGGAGCAGGTATGTTGTATTTTGTATTTCCAGTTGAACTCATAGCTTGCTTTTACTTGGAATATGTTCAAGGATTTGCCACTTCTAAAAAATTGGTGCTTATGTTCTTATTGATTTCTATATCTTGGGGGTTATCTTGATATCTTCAAAGAAACTATAAATTAATTATAGAGAAAAGATGAAGTTCAGATAGTTAAGCCCACGGATGGGCATACATATATTGGTGATTTTAACTACTCACTAGTTTTATGAGATTGTGGAATACTCTACTTGCCTCAGGTTACTGAAGCATTGTCACTTGCTGGCCTGGAGTCTTCCAATCTTATTGTTGGTATTGACTTCACAAAGAGCAACGAGTGGACGGGTTAGACCTCATATTGGTGCATTTAAACCTTTCTATCAAGCTTGAGTGAAATATTGATTAACTTGCTTTCATATTAGGCAAAAGGTCCTTCAACCGGAGAAGTTTGCATCACATTGGGGATGAACAAAATCCCTACGAGCAGGCAATATCTATTATTGGGAAAACATTGTCTACCTTTGATGAGGATAACTTAATTCCCTGTTTTGGATTTGGAGATGGTATATCTTCTATAGAGGTGTTACATTGGTGTTTTCTCTTTTTCTGAATTTATACTCTAGAAAACTAAGATTATATGTACTTTTCACATTGGCAGCATCAACGCATGATCAAGAAGTTTTCAGTTTCTATTCGGATGACAAATTTTGCAATGGGTTTGAAGAAGTATTGAGTCGATATAGGGAATTGGTCCCTCATCTACGGCTTGCTGGTTTGGATCTGAACTATTATTGTTGTCTTCTTCTTCTTCTTTTTTTATTTTTTTAAATGGTCTTTGCTTATTGTACTTTTGTGTACCTTTCACTTTGTCAGGGCCAACATCCTTTGCCCCTGTCATTGAAATGGGCATCACCATTGTCGAGCAAAGTCATGGCCAGTATCATGTGTTATTGATAATTGCTGATGGGCAGGTACTTCTCTTGGATCTGTACCATATAGCTGTTTACAAGACTCTTGATCTAGTTGCACACATTGACAAACTATATATGATTCTGAAATTTCTAGTGCCACTTAATAGATGCAAAAGAAATATTTCCGCTTTGAATTCTAAAAGTGCTAGATTTCAAGAAATTATCTATTTTTCTTTTAATTCCAAGTTGTTTGAGCACTTATTTAAAGTATTCCAGATATAGAAATTAAATAATTATGTATAATTAGTGACCTGATTGCCAAGTAAACATGGAATATACAATTATATTTAAAAAGAGACCGTTATAGTTGCTCACCATTGTTAATAACAAGAACAAGTGCTGACCTGCTGCCACTGAAATATATCAAATTGATACCAAGCATGCTGAAAAGTATGAGTTCCTTGGGTTTCAAGAATATGGAGTTACCTGAGTCACAGGCTAATCAAATAGATTTCCCAGCCCTTCACAAATACTCACTTCTTCTTTTAGCTTGTTGAATTTCCTCATTGATGAAAGGACACGATTGAAACAGAATCTTAGATCAAAGTAATATCTCATTTGATTGGTAACCATGCTTTAGAAGAAGCTAGAGAAAAGGCTTACATGTTTGAATTGGAAAGAATTATCAATTTTACTTCGTTGAGATTTTTTATTTATTTATTTATTTTTTATTTTTGTGAAGGTGCTGGACCCTGTAGAAATATGTTTGCCAAGAGAAAGTTTTTGTGGTGTTTGTGAAAGTTGTAAGGTCCTCTGGAAAATATGTTTTGGAAGAAAACTTTTGTGAGTGGTTTTAAGGAAAATGATTAGTTTTATTAAGATTAAAATCTATTTTGATGTTTGAAATATTTTTGGATTGAAAGTGAAAAAAAGAATTCTGAAAAATAGAAAAAAAAAATTGAATCCAAACATGCCCAGAGTTTTTTCTTGTTATACCCAATGTTTGCTACTACAGGTTGTTTATATTGCATCCTTGAGACTCTGAGTTGTCACAGGTAACAAGAAGTGTTGATACTGAACGTGGTCAGCTAAGCCCGCACGAAAAGAAAACTGTTGATGCAATTGTGAAAGCCAGGTATTGTTTTAGATATATGTTTTTGGTCATATTCTTTGTGCGGAAAACACTTTTTAATCTGCTTAACAATTTGCAGTGAGTATCCCTTGTCAATTGTGTTAGTTGGTGTTGGAGATGGGCCATGGGACATGATGAGAGAATTTGATGATAACATCCCTGCTCGTTCCTTTGACAATTTCCAGGTAAGTATTCCTAGGTAAATGGAAATAATTTTTGCGCCATTTTACTTATTCTTGTTCAATGTTTGATTGAGAAATAGAATATTGTTTTGGCTTTTGTAGTTTGTGAATTTTACAGAAATAATGTCAAAGAACATGGACCGATCGAGAAAAGAAGCCGAGTTTTCTCTTTCAGCCTTGATGGAAATACCATCCCAGTATAAAGCAACACTGGAGCTCCATTTATTGGGGTAAAAAATATATGACTTCTCTATTGTAGGGTCTTGATGGTTCTGCTCTTGCAACCACTAATAAAATTCATTCGCAATTAATTATTTATTTTTCTGTTGCTAAATTAGTTCTACCAGGGGGAAGGCTATAGACAGGATTCCTCTTCCCCCACCTATGTATGGTGCAGCTTCATTCAGCGGCAGAAAACCTTCGCATTCAAGCAGTTTTCGACAAACTGCACCCTCTTCTGTGGGACAGAATACAGTTCGTGGCTCAGCTCCTCCTCCTCCTCCAAGTTATGCTTCTGATAATCATGTAATGCACAGTTTCTACCCCTTGAATTGACAATATGCATCTAATAATTATTTCATGATATGAGCCTCATGATGGCAGTCTTAAAATAGTGATGGCAATGTTACACTGAGTAGACTTTTCTAAATTCATGATCTCAAGACAATGTGAGGGTTTTTTTGTAACTTTTCATTTTTTGTGATCCTGACAGGTTTGTCCCATTTGCCTTACCAATCCAAAGGACATGGCCTTTGGTTGTGGACATCAGGTAATGCAGTTGGGATTTTTCTCAGTTCTTTCTTGGAGCTTTAGATGAAATAATGCCCATGTGACCTAAATTCTATTAATTCACAGACATGTTGTGCATGCGGAGAGGATCTTGAGTTATGCCCCATTTGCCGGAGCACCATCCAAACCAGAATAAAGCTCTATTAACTGGTGCCGCCTTCATTTTCAGCTCCCAGTCTCTGCCAGTCCCTTTCCTGGTTGGGAGTTTGGTGCTGGATTTCACCAGACACGGTATCTAATATCTTAAGAGTCAGAGGCAAGTGATGTACTCATCAGATCTCGTTTCTTGTACATATTTCATGTCTTTACCGATTCATAAACCATGTTTCCAATACATCTTATGTACACGTGATTATGGGGAATTTGACTCGGATGAAGTTGGTCAAGATTTTTTTTCTTTTGTTGTATTAAAAAAAGAAACTTTTTCCCACATTCAGTTAAAAGTGGTTGGACGTGTCATGTATGCAAGGAGTGTATACATGAAGATGCGCCCTGTCATTGGAAGGACGGCTCATGCAGTTTTCCATTCATGAGTTCATATCATAGTGCGGGTTAATGTTTCACAATATGCTGCACTTTTTTCGTGATTGTACGTACAAATACCAGAAGAATTAAATTTTGAAGTGTAAGCCTATTTTCCCAAATGGTCCCCTATAATTTAAAATAAAATGTTGGTTCAACTCAATGATTTAAATTTATCTTCTGGGCTTTTTTTTTTTTTTTAAAAAGACCATTTGGTTCAATGCAATGTTCTTCTTTGCCCCCTTTTAAAATGGTACTCCTTATCTTCTGGCATTGGTGCCATATTGTAGGGTCTTTATGGCCTAAGCGGAATAGGAATACAATCCTCTCTATATCATTTGAAATTGATAACATTCATTATTGTAGTATATGGTATATTTTAGTCATTTCACTTTGTATATATGAAGATGATCTTCTTCCGTATCTTACCGAGTTGCTTGATCTATCCAACCCTCGCTCAAGCCGAAGGTGGTAAGTACTTGAGAGTTGAGAATCCCCTAGTTGGTTCAGAGTTTGTTAAAGCTGTTCCATCAGCCAAAGAAGCACTCGCGAAATTTCAGGGGAAGTGTCCAGATTACCAAATTTAGTTTGAGTATGCATGGTAGCATGACTGTCGAATAAGTTGGGTTGCACCAAGACCCTCCCAATACTAAAATAATCCTCACTCTGTCACAACAAGATTGATTTACGTAAAAAGTGTACGATATTTTTGGACGAAGAGACTGAAATTTAGCAGACTTCTTTCGTTCCAAATGCATGACACTTACCCAAAGTATAGTCCCAATTCTTTAATTTTTTTGCCTATTTAAGCTGCTCAAAGAGAATCACACAGCCATGGATATATAGATATATTCATTAATAAACAGCTTTATTACACAACATTGGACGGTCTCTCACTCAAATATGGCTGCCCAAAAACACCATTCTCTTGCTTTCAAATCTTTGATTATTGCAGCGTTTTTGTTATTTCATTGTGTTGGATTTATTAGTGGTATTGTGGCTACGACAGAGCTCCAGATCTCGCAACAAAATCGAGGGCAGTGGCTGCTTCTCCTAAACAACACTGGTGTGGTGGGCATGCACATGGCTTTGACACACCGCAACACTGTCTTGATGTTTGATCAAACAGGATTGGGCCCGTCTGCGTATCGGCTTCGGCATCGTTTTAATGGAAGAAGGTGCACTGGATCTAGGGATGATTTGCAGGACTCCTCATGCTATGCTCACTCAGTTGAGTATGATATTTCTAGTAACACAATCAGGCCTCTAAGGCTCTATACTGATCCTTGGTGTTCCTCAGGCTCTTTCTTGAGCAATGGAACACTCCTACAAGTTGGTGGATACGACAGGGGTTCTCGAAGTATCCGATACTTTAGGCCATGTGGGGATCGTTTATGTGATTGGAGGCAATCAAGGGGATTATTGACAAATGATCGCTGGTATGCTTCTAATCAACTACTCCCCGACAATGACCGGGTGATTGTTGTGGGTGGAAGAAGGGCTTTTACCTATGAATTTGTACCTAAAAGGTCCCCTCATGAAGGTGCTTTTGATCTTCCATTCTTGCACCGGACCTATGATCGGAATGCAGGAGGGAACAACCTCTATCCCTTCCTTCACCTTTCTTCTGATGGCAATTTGTTCATTTTTGCAAATCGGGATTCTATCCTTTTCAATCCTAGACATAATAGAGTGGTCAAGACCTATCCTCGGATTCCCAAGGTTGGGGCAAGGAACTACCCAAGCTCTGGCTCCTCAATAATTCTTCCACTAGACTACAAAAACAAGTTCCAAAAGGTGGAAGTCATGGTGTGTGGAGGTTCAACTCCTGGAGCTTTTAGGGCCGCCAATGAAGGGAGATTCTTGAAGGGCCTAAGTTCTTGTGGAAGAATGGTGATCACAGGTAATAAACACAAGTGGAATATGGAAAACATGCCCGGACCTCGTCTCCTAAACGACATGCTAGTCCTCCCAACAGGCCATGTCTTAATCATCAATGGTGCAAAACGTGGTTGTGCTGGATGGAATAATGCAAGGAATGCTTCCCTCCAACCTTACCTATACACACCCCACCAAAAACTTGGGAGAAGATTCTCAGTGCTGAAAGCCACTAGAATACCCAGAATGTATCACTCATCAGCCATTCTTTTACCTGATGGAAGGGTCTTAGTTGCAGGTAGTAACCCTAACAATAGGTACACTTTCAGAAACGTGGCCTACCCAACTGAACTCAGGCTACAAGCATTTGTTCCACACTACATGGACCAGCAATATCACCATTACCGGCCGCAAAATGTAACAATAAACTATGCTTCCGGCAAGAATTATGGGGTCAAACATGGCGAGGAGTTTGGTGTAGGGTTTTGGTTGGATAGGAAGCCAAGCAAGGATTTGGAGTTTAATGTTTATGCACCACCATTCACCACACATTCCATATCTATGAACCAAAGGATGCTAAAGCTGAGGTGCAGAACCATGGTGATGGCTGGGGGTGGAAGGATAAATGCACTGGTGGAGGCCCCTCCATCTCCTGATGTCGCTCCCTCAGGTTATTACATGCTCACAGTTGTGAATAATGGAACTCCAAGCTCTTCTCAATGGGTGAGGTTTATAGATGCTTGAGATCCCTCCCTAATTGGGAAATCCTAAGCTGGGGAAGTGGAGGATAATTTGTGTAGACGATACACTAATTAGTAAGAGAGTAGTGTCACTTTAATATGCATAAATTCCTATGAGTGACTTGTAATGCCACTAGCTTCTGTTATCATAATTATGATTATGATCTCTAAACAATTGAACTAGTAGTCATTTTATTTTGTTTCTTTTTATGAAAATTTCTATTCCCGAGCCAATGTGTAGAGTACATCTAATTTAGTACATGTTTGAGATTGCAGTAAAAAATATAGTTTATAATTTTATAGTTTATAGCTATAACTTAAATAATAAGTTTTATACTTTAAAAGTTGTTTACTATTTGATAAACATGTATCTAAAGTACTTTTAAAGTTAGTTACATTAATTGTTTTAAAATGTACAGTTATATACTAGAGCTTTTCGATAAAAATTTTAATTTGATTCTTTTTAAAAAAAGTAGACTTTTAGCTTTTTTAAGTGATTAAAACATTTTTATAAATTTATCAAACATATCATTTAAAAAAAAAAAAGCTTTTAAATAGTTAAAAACATTTATTAAGCTTTCAAACTCAATTCCAAACATGCTCTAAGGTATTTTACATGGCATAATTTGATTTGATTTGAATCTTATAAATCAAATCTTATCATTTAAGTAATGTAAATTATGTGCTCTATATACCGGCTTAAGAATAGAATAACTATATTTTTATAGTCTCATTTTATATTTTTGCCCCTTTTTAAAAAAAAAAAAAACTATTTTTCAATAGTAATGCTACATACAGTCGTAGAGTGTGCAAACGTCATGAAATCCCTTTAAAAAAGAGTAAGGTCCATGATTAAAAAGTTAGTTTTTTTTTTCATGTGGGTCTTGTATTAATTCGCTCTCGTATTAATTCGCTTTTTTTAAAGAGATTACGTGACACTTGCACAATCACAACTGCAAATATTATTTCTCATTTTTCAATTATAATGAATTTATTTTACTTTATTGGCCAGTTTGCTTCCCTCCATCACCGAATGAATGGTCGTTAATATGATATACTTTATATGAAATAGATTCAAAATAAAATAAATCTATGAGAAATACTACTTTGCAGCCCGGAGTGTACCGTTAAAGTGTACCACTCGTTATTTTAATTTTTTTTTTTTTTACTTAATAAGTAAGAAAATGATTTAAAGTGTATTGATTTTTTTAAAAAAAATATTTAAACATATTAAAAAATGTGAAATAAAATTTTAAATAAAATATACTAATGGTAACAATCGCGGCAGAATACCACCGCTCTAAATCTATTTCACTTTATTTGAAATAGAGAGAATCCTATGCTACTGTCGTTACGGCACAGTGAAAAGCGGCATTCCGCCAAAGTGACCGGCCGCTGTTGGCTTATCCAATTTCTGCTTCAATGTGAAAACGACAAACCAAATGCAGGCCTGATGTGAGAATGAAAAGCAAAGGTCTTGATGGGGCCCATAGATGGTCCGGACCATCCATGGACATGGGCTTGCCCTTCAAAGGGCTTTCTTATAGTTAAGAACTGAATTAAGTGGACCAGCTCTCAATCGTACTTTATAGGAGAGTCTGCACTGCACAATAATCAGGACAATTACTCAGTCAATAAATAAATAATCAGGACAATGACCTTTCAAAACTGGCAAGTTTATTTCAGTTTAATCATAATGAAGCAGGAATTTTATGACAAAAGAAGATAAATGATAGTTACTGTCATCATGAGTATATATATATATATATATATATATAATATTATCACTTTAAAAAAATATATATATAATTCATATAAAAAAATTAATTTTTTAATAATAGACTCTAATCTTTTTCAAAACGACTGTATAGCATTTACATACTCTACAATTATATATAGTATGTCTCAAATTAATTTGTACGAAGAAAACCCATGGTGGCTTTCCCTTGTGGGAGTCGTTTTTCTTCCATTTTTTTTTTAAATAAAATTTTTGTTTTTCAATTTTTAACATGTTTTTTAAAATAAAAAAGATAAAAGAATACTTAAAGATAGAAAGTAAGATGATATTATTGTAATGAATAATAAAAAGTTCTGCACATATTTATATAAAAAAGTGTGAAAAAACTAGTTTTATTTTTTGATTCTATTATTTTACAAAAAGCTTATAAGACTTGTACATTTAAGACTTATCATTAACATTACTTGTTTTCAACCGGTAGTTGATCCCTTTCACATGGCCTGGTATTAAAAAAAGATAAATAATTTGTACAAAATTTAAATTTAAATAGACAATTGTCATGCAAATCCTTGTATAAAAGTAGACCCCACCTCTAAAAAGTGTAAAAAAGATATTTATATAGAATTTATCTATTTGAAATTTGTACCTATTATTACTTTTAAAAAAATCCAATTTCTATATTTCAATAGAATATGGTATTTTGTAGTGCTTTCGGGATTTTATAAAGTGTTTATCCTCTCAAACGTACATGCAGTATTTACAAACAAATTAAAAATAAAAAAGTAGTTTATTAGTACATGATGATTTAGGGCTAGTTTAAATTCAGAGATAAGATGGTTTTAGATTAAAAATAAAAGTTGAAAAAAATATTGTTAGAATATTATTTTATAATATTATTTATGTTTTAGAATTTAAAAAAGTTGAATTGAGATTTGAAAAAGTTGAATTATTTCTTATATTTTGTGTGATAATTTAAAAAAATTATAATGATAATATGAGATACTTTCTGAATCCAAACGGGCTATAGATCCAAAATGTTATAATCAAATTAATTGATCCGATTAAAAGAGAAATACAAATGTAAAGTGATTCAAATAAGGATCGAGCTCCAAACACGCCCTTAATTCCTAAAGTTGAAGGAAAGCCGAGGAAAGACGACAGTTGAACCAACAAACCGTCATAATCCCAAGCCTTGGTGTTACGGGTGCTTGGGGACAGTGCCTTGAGAGGAAGAAGGTTGGTGATGATTGGTCTTTGGAGAAACTGCGTGACAGATGCAGTAGAGTAGCAAATTGCAAGAAATAATAACGGCTTTAACGGTCTTGAGGATATGAGAAGATGGAGGAATACGACGTGCAGTTTAGGCTAAGTAATTCCTTTAATGAAACGATACGTTTAGTTTTAATAAAGAATGATGTAAGTAGTTTTGTAATTGTAAGTGTTCGTTTTATGTTTTAGTTCCTACGTTTAGTCTTTAGCTATATGGTGAGTTTTGGTTCTTATAATTCAGTTCGTGCTTCAGCAACTATAATGCAGTAGCCATTTCCATGTAAAACCATCTTGTGAATTATAGAGTTAATGAATTGGAGGTTGAGAACTCCTTGAAGTTCTCTGTCAAGATTCAAGAATGGAATCTTGCATTTGATCATTTGAGTCTTGTTTCCATTGTTTGCATTCTGAGAAGGTGAGGTTCTGTTCTTGGTATCAAGAACCTTACAAGTGGTATCACAACAGTTGATCTTGCGAAGGCAAATTCATGGCGGAGGGTACACGTGCTGCGCTAAAAGGTCATCAAGATACGTCTCAAAAGAATCAAGAAGGGGTTCAGAAGCAATTGAAGAATCATCAACAAGCAATTCTGGGCATAACAAACAGGATAGATCAAGTCTCAAATGTTTTGAGTTCTTTGGTTGAATCTGTTAACCAGAATTCCTTTAGAAATAGAGATGGTGGACCACAAATTAATGAAGAAAGAATTGTTTTTCAAAGAAGTGTTAGAATGGAATTTCCACGTTTTAGTGGCAATGATCCTACTGGTTGGATTTTCAAAGCCAACCAGTATTTTGATTGTTTTCAAATACCCTTTCATCATAAGTTAATGGTGGCATCGCATCATATGGAATGAGAGGCATTGGTGTAGTATCAAAATACCTTAGATGCTGGACTGTTTAATTCGTGGGAATCTTTGGTTGTAACTTTACAAGCAAGATTTGGGCTGTAACAGCCCGCTAAAATTATCAGTTTTGGATTCTTTCCCGACAGCAATCACATCTCTCTCGTCTTAACCCTCTATCTTTAGTTATTTATGTTTAACATAGTTGATTTGGTTGGCTGTAGACTGTGTAGTTAGTGTTTGTGGAGTTCGCTGCGTAGTTGTGAAACGAAGTGTGGTTGTGAAGTGTTAGGCTTGATTTTGTAGTTTTGTGGACTGTGCTGTGAAGTATAGGCGTGAGATGGATGCCGTAGATGTGATACGGCGGGTTGTGTGAAGAGAATACGCGTGTAGCGTATTCTGTGTAATGCAGCGACGCGCCGCGCGACATGCGCTGTAGTGATGTGGGTCGTAGAAGGAAGGGAGTACGCATGTAGTGTACTCCGTGTGGTATGGCGATGCATCGTGTGATGTGCATCGTGTTGATGAGTGTTGTAGCGAAGGAAGTACGCGTAGCGCGTACTCCGTGTCGCGTAGCGATGCACCGTGAGACGTGTATCGCAGTGATGGGTTTTGTAGTGTGAATGGAAGAGAGTTCACGTGAGTGTACTCTGTACTAAGTCGTGATACACCGGATGGCGTGTCACGAAGGGTTGAATGGCGTAGCAGAGAAGTGTGGAGCGTATGGTGTAATGTTGGGAAACTGTATGACAGTGTCCCGAAGCAGTGATGATATGGATTATAGTCCGGGATGACTGGTGTCATCTTGTGGTTGACTATGGCTAAGAGTATATGGATTGAGAAATGAGTTGTTTGTTTGGTTGTTATTGATAATTTTAATGAACTTGTTTTAGTGCAAAGGCTTTCTGAAGTCAATTTATCTCTTCCGAGTATAGTGAAACCTCAAGTTGGCCGTGGTGTTGCAAGTGCTTACAATATGGCAATTGAGTTCAGAAGTGAAAATCTTAAGGACTTGAGTGTTCCTCTTCCAGCTGTTGTGCAGTTCCTCGTGTCTCGCGCTCTATTCTCATAGAACGCGACGATCGAGGTAAGTTAGCCTCTAACTTACTATCAGTTTATTGTGTATGTGTGATGGGTAAGAGAACTATAATTTATGTATGTATGTTCTCGTATATGCCATGTCATGCTATGTCATTACATGTTTATCTGCTATGTATGATTTAATCTCTCATGAATAATTATCTGTTACATAATCTTTTCTGTCATACAATATTGTATGTTATAAGTATGCCATGTTAAGTATGCCATAAGATACATGTATGCCATTAAATGTTTATGATTAAATCATATTGTGCCATTTACAAGCATACGCCATGTTAGAAAAGTATATGATATTAAATAATATCTCATGCATTAAGAAAGATAAGACATGTTATGTTACGTATAATACGTGGGGCCACAACAACTGTGGAGTACGTATTATATTTTATGTTACGTGTAATGCGTGGGCCACAACAACTGTGGAGTACGTATTATATTTTATGTTACTTATAATGCGTGGGGCCACAACAACTGTGGAGTACGTATTATATTTTATGTTACTTATAATGCGTGGGGCCACAACAACTGTGGAGTACGTATTATATTTTATGTTACTTATAATGCGTGGGGCCACAACAACTGTGGAGTACGTATTATATTTTATGTTACTTATAATGCGTGGGGCCACAACAACTGTGGAGTACGTATTATATTTTATGTTACTTATAATGCGTGGGGCCACAACAACTGTGGAGTACGTATTATATTTATGTTACTTATAATGCGTGGGGCCACAACAACTGTGGAGTACGTATTATATTTATGTTACTTATAATGCGTGGGGCCACAACAACTGTGGAGTACGTATTATATTTTATGTTACTTATAATGCGTGGGGCCACAACAACTGTGGAGTACGTATTATATTTATGTTACTTATAATGCGTGGGGCCACAACAACTGTGGAGTACGTATTATATTTATGTTACTTATAATGCGTGGGGCCACAACAACTGTGGAGTACGTATTATATTTTATGTTACTTATAATGCGTGGGGCCACAACAACTGTGGAGTACGTATTATATTTATGTTACTTATAATGCGTGGGGCCACAACAACTGTGGAGTACGTATTATATTTTATGTTACTTATAATGCGTGGGGCCACAACAACTGTGGAGTACGTATTATATTTTATGTTACTTATAATGCGTGGGGCCACAACAACTGTGGAGTACGTATTATATTTTATGTTACTTATAATGCGTGGCAGTACGTATTATATTTATGTTACTTATAATGCGTGGGGCCACAACAACTGTGGAGTACGTATTATATTTTATGTTACATGAAGTATGGGGCCACAACAACTGTGGAGCATACACTACATGAGACACAGCAATTGTGACATGTAGAATACGTGGGGCCACAACAACTGTGGAGTACGTATTATATTTTATGTTATGTGTATTCATGGGGCCACAACAACTGTGGAGCATGAAGTATGGGGCCACAACAACTGTGGAGCATACACTACATGAGACACAGCAATTGTGACATGTAGAATACGTGGGGCCACAACAACTGTGGAGTACGTATTATGTTTTATGTTACTTGAATACGTAGGGCCACAACAACTGTGGAGTACGTATTAACGCACGTTATTAATCAAGACAATTGAATAAGATTTCAAGTTTATGTTAAGTCCAGTTTCAGATCAAATACATGATAAGTCAAGTTTTAGATCAAGTCCATGTTATGTTATACTCACGTACATGTTATGTTCAAGTTTATGTTATTTTCAAGTTCTTATTTATGTTATGCAGGTTTACGTTCATGCTATATTTCAAGTCCATGTTATGTTTCATGTTCATGTTATGTTGTTTGTTCATGTTATGTTTTAAGCTTAAGTTCATGCCATTTTAAGTCAAGTTCAGTTCACGCTTAAGTTCTGGTTAAGTCATGCTATATGTCAAGTTATACTATGTTTATGTATGACTATAATTATGCATTTATGCTTTTACTGCCATGCATGCATTTTTAACCTGTGTGTGAGTTTTATGTTAACTTACTGAGATTTGTAATCAAATCTCACTGTGGTAGTCCCAACTACCATTCCCCCCGAATGGTAGATCTTGTTACAGGACCCAAAGGAGAATTGGAATCTGACCAACTGAATACGGTCGACTAGGCCACGGTGCGATGTTGATGATGGTATAGTATTTAACTTAGGTTAATACTTGTACTTTTGGAGTTGTATCTCAAGTATTCTTTTGATCACAACCATTTTAGACTAGTGTGGTGATCACGGCTTTTTAGTATGCCTTTATGTATGAAATATGTTTCAAGTATTTGGGATATTTTTAGTTTGGTGCATAGTTTTGCTAAAGAGAAAAATTATCCGCTGCAAATATTGCATAATGCTAGATGCATGTTAGGAACATTGCATCTTATCTGTCATGAACGGGGGCATGTAACCTTGTGTTGTATGTCTCGACGCTTCAAATGTCCGTTTAATCCCAAGCGGAATTTGGGGGCGTCACATGGGCCATCAACATTTGATGACCCAGTGGAGGCTTTGACTAGGCTGAAGCAAACTACTTCAATTAGTTTGTACACTTCACAATTTGAAGCCTTGGCAAATAGGCTCAAAGGTTTATCTGAAAGACATAAGATGAGTTGTTTCATTAGTGGATTGAAGGATGAGATTCGTATACCTGTGAAGATGTTCAATCCATTAAATCTTGGAGCTGCCTTTGGGTTAGCTAAACTCCAGGAGGAGTATGTGTTGTCTTCAAGGAAGTCTTGGAGGCAAACTAGTTATTTTGCTATTTAGTGACCAGTTCACAATGAGAGGCCTGTAGATTCGTTGAGTAGAGGCCAGAAGGGTTTGTTTCCATAAAGAAAAGTCAATCTTGAGGAAATGGATGAAAAGAGAAAAAAAAAAAGGGGCTATGTTTCCATTGTTCTGAGAAATGGAATCATAATCATGTGTGTAAGAGTCCTTGGGTGTATTTTTTACATGGTGATCCTTGTGAGAATCAAGAAGTCATTGAGAGTGTAGAGGAACTTGAGGCACAGTTACTGCCTGAATAAAAAAATGTGTTGAAGGAAGGGTCAGAAGAACTTGAAGTTTCCATTCATGCCATTTTTGGTTGTATTAACAGTAATGCCATGAAGTTGTTGGGCAAAATTGGTTCATAGTCTTGTGAAATTCTTGTGGATTCAGGAAGTACTCACAATTTCTTTGATCCATTGGTAGTTAAAGTAGCAAATTGAAAAGTGATGAAAGATGGTAATCTTCAAGTTAAGGTAGCTAATGGTACTAAAATTGCTACTCAAGGAAGGTGTAAGGAAACAATAAGGGTACAGGGGACTATATTTTTGGTTCCTTTTTATGTATTGACATTGGGGGGTTGTGACATAATGCTAGGGGTCCAATGGCTTCGAACCTTGGGTCCTATTCAATAGGATTTTAATAATATGTCAAAGCAGTTTGAAGTTGTTGGTAAGAAGTTACTTCTACAAGGGCTGCTGTTTGAAAAAGTCCAAGTAGAACCTGCACTAAAAATGTTGAAGTCTTCCTTTGTTAGACAAGAGGGATGGTTGTTACAATTGGTAGTCATTGATGAAAAACAAGCTAAAGCTGAAGTTTTACTAGAAGTTGAGGAAGTGTTGCAACAGTTTCAAATTTTTTTTGAGGAACTAGTTGGTGTACCTCCTAATTGAGCTTGTGGCCACCAGATTGAATTAAAGGAGGGCACTACACCAGTTTCAGTGAGACCATATAGGTATGCTCATTACCAAAAGACTGAAATTGAGAAGATTGTGTAGGATTTATTGAGCAATGGGGTGATTCGACCCAACCAAAGCCCTTTTTCATCACCTGTCCTTTTGGTTAAAAAGGCTGATGGCACTTGGAGAATGTGCATTGATTATAGGGTCCTCAATCAAGAAACTGTTAAGGATAAATTTCCCATCCCTGTAATCGATGAACTCCTGGATGAATTGCATGGTGCAAGATATTTTTCTAAGCTTGATTTGAGGTTGGGCTATCACCAAATCAGGGTGAGGGAAAAAGACATTTCTAAGACTGCAAAGGCCACTATGAGTTCTTGGTAATGCCTTTTGGGCTTACCAATGCACCTGCCACATTTCAAGGGTTAATGAATCATGTTTTTAAACCCTTTCTTAGAAAATTTGTCCTTGTATTTTTCGATGACATCTTGATATATAGTCAAGATTGAAAGGAGCATTTGATGCATTTACAAACAGTTCTATCTGTTTTGCAACAAAGTACCTTATTTGCCAAGAAGTCTAAATATAGATTTGAGGTTGTTAAAATAGACTACTTAGGCCATATCATCTTGGGAAAGGGAGTTAAAGCAGACCCTACAAAGATCTCAGCAATGGTGGAATGGTCTACTCCTAAAACAGTGAAGGCTTTAAGAGGTTTTTTTAGGCCTAATTGGCTACTACAGAAAATTCATAAGAAATTATGGCTCAATAGCTGCCCCATTAACAGTTTTGTTGAAGAATAATGCTTTTCAGTGGTCATTGGAAGCTGAGGAAGCCTTTAAAATGTTGAAGGAAGCTGTATCTAGTTCACCAGTGTTAAAGTTGCCAGATTTTACCAAGGAATTCACTATAGAGTGTGATGCATCAGGAGTTGGATTAGGGGCTGTGTTAATGCAAAATAATCAGCTTATAGCTTTCTTTAGTAAAGTTTTAAAAGGGAAGTCACTATTACTTTCCACATATGAGAAGGAATTCTTGGCAATTGTATGTGCAGTGGGGAAATGGAGGCCTTATTTGCTTGGGCAGACTTTTAAGATCAAAATTGACCAGCAAGCTTTAAAGTATTTGCTTGAACAGAAGATAGCTACTGAAGCTCAACAGAAATGGATTACTTATGACTTTCGAGTGGAATACAAGAAAGGTAGAGATAATAAGGTGGCTGATGCACTTTCTAGGAAGATGGAGGAAGATTCAGCAACTCTGGCCTTGATTTCTTTTTCCACTCTTGTTTGATTGATAGAAGGGAAAGAAACACTCTGTGGAAATTTCTAATATGATAAATGCCTTGCAACAAGGTACACAAGTTCCTAAGGAATTTACCTTACAACAGGGATTATTGCTTAGAAAATGGAAGATTGTAATTGCTCCTGGATCCTCTTTTCAGAAGAAGATATTACAGTTTATTCACCACAATCCTGAAGTAGGCCACTTGGGTTACCATAAAACATTACAAAAGGCAAGGTCAGAATTCTTTTGGCCTAAAATGAGAAGGGATGTTAAGCAGTTAGTAAAGGAGTGTCAAGTTTGCCAAGTTAATAAGACAGAGAATGTGCTTCCAACTGGGTTACTTCAGCCCTTGCCCATCCCTCAAGATCCTTGACTTGACATTGCTATGGATTTCATTGAGGGATTACCTTCTTCTAGTAGCATGACAATTATTTTCATTGTGGTTGATCGATTAACTAAGTTTGGCCATTTTTTTCCATTAACTCATTCATATACAACTTCTAAAGTGGCAGATGTTTTCTTTTCTGGAGTGTTTAAGCTTCATGGATTGCCTAAGACCATAATATCTGATCGTGATGTGATTTTTACAAGTTCATTTCGGAGAGAACTCTTTAGGCTACAAGGAACAACTTTGGCAATGAGTTCAGCTTATCATCCACAGTCTGATGGTCAAGCAAAGGCTTTGAATAAGGCTGTTGAGGCTTACTTGAGAGCTTATTGTGGCTCCAAACCTAAGAGTTGGTCTTTATGGTTACCTATTGTGACGCCCTCAAATTCCGCTTGGGATTAAACGGACATTTGTAGCGTCGAGACATGCAACACAAGGTTACATGCCCCCGTTCATGACAGATAAGATGCAATGTTCCTAACATGCATATAGCATTATGCAATATTCGCAGCGGATAATTTTTCTCTTTAGCAAAACTACGCACCAAACTAAAAATATCCCAAATACTTGAAACATATTTCATACATAAAGGCATACTAAAAAGCCGTGATCACCACACTAGTCTAAAATGGTTGTGATCAAAAGAATACTTGAGATACAACTCCAAAAGTACAAGTATTAACCTAAGTTAAATACTATACCATCATCAACATCGCACCGTGGCCTAGTCGACCGTATTCAGTTGGTCAGATTCCAATTCTCCTTTGGGTCCTGTAACAAGATCTACCATTCGGGGGGAATGGTAGTTGGGACTACCACAGTGAGATTTGATTACAAATCTCAGTAAGTTAACATAAAACTTATACACAGGTTAAAAATGCATGCATGGCAGTAAAAGCATAAATGCATAATTATAGTCATACATAAACATAGTATAACTTGACATATAGCATGACTTAACCAGAACTTAAGCGTGAACTGAACTTGACTTAACATGGCATGAACTTAAGCTTAAAACATAACATGAACAATCAACATAACATGAACGTGAAACATAACATGGACAT
The DNA here is from genome assembly GCA_011037825.1 of Carya cathayensis. Taxonomy (NCBI): domain Eukaryota; kingdom Viridiplantae; phylum Streptophyta; class Magnoliopsida; order Fagales; family Juglandaceae; genus Carya; species Carya cathayensis. The sequence continues at coordinate 454,614 of QGSO01000279.1, forward strand.
GAACATAACATAACATGAACGTGAGCTTGAACGTATCATAAACGTGAACATAACATGATGTGAACATGAACTTGGAACATAACATGAACATGAACATAACATGTACGTGAGCATAACATAACATGAACTTGATCTGAAACTTGACTTAACATAAACTTGGAATCTTATTTAATTGTCTTGATTAATAACGTGCATTAATACGTACTCCACAGTTGTTGTGGCCCCACGTATTCAAGTAACATAAAACATAATACGTACTCCACAGTTGTTGTGGCCCCACGTATTCTACATGTCACAATTGCTGTGTCTCATGTAGTGTATGCTCCACAGTTGTTGTGGCCCCATACTTCATGCTCCACAGTTGTTGTGGCCCCATGAATTCACATAACATAAAATATAATACGTACTCCACAGTTGTTGTGGCCCCACGTATTCTACATGTCACAATTGCTGTGTCTCATGTAGTGTATGCTCCACAGTTGTTGTGGCCCCATACTTCATGTAACATAAAATATAATACGTACTCCACAGTTGTTGTGGCCCCACGCATTATAAGTAACATAAATATAATACGTACTCCACAGTTGTTGTGGCCCCACGCATTATAAGTAACATAACATAAATATAATACGTACTCCACAGTTGTTGTGGCCCCACGCATTATAAGTAACATAAATATAATACGTACTCCACAGTTGTTGTGGCCCCACGCATTATAAGTAACATAACATAAGATATAATACGTACTCCACAGTTGTTGTGGCCCCACGCATTATAAATAACATAACATAAATATAATACGTACTCCACAGTTGTTGTGGCCCCACGCATTATAAGTAACATAACATAAATATAATACGTACTCCACAGTTGTTGTGGCCCCACGCATTATAAGTAACATAAATATAATACGTACTCCACAGTTGTTGTGGCCCCACGCATTATAAGTAACATAACATAAGATATAATACGTACTCCACAGTTGTTGTGGCCCCACGCATTATAAATAACATAACATAAATATAATACGTACTCCACAGTTGTTGTGGCCCCACGCATTATAAGTAACATAACATAAATATAATACGTACTCCACAGTTGTTGTGGCCCCACGCATTATAAGTAACATAAATATAATACGTACTCCACAGTTGTTGTGGCCCCACGCATTATAAGTAACATAACATAAGATATAATACGTACTCCACAGTTGTTGTGGCCCCACGCATTATAAATAACATAACATAAATATAATACGTACTCCACAGTTGTTGTGGCCCCACGCATTATAAGTAACATAACATAAATATAATACGTACTCCACAGTTGTTGTGGCCCCACGCATTATAAGTAACATAAATATAATACGTACTCCACAGTTGTTGTGGCCCCACGCATTATAAGTAACATAACATAAAATATAATACGTACTCCACAGTTGTTGTGGCCCCACGCATTATAAATAACATAACATAAATATAATACGTACTCCACAGTTGTTGTGGCCCCACGCATTATAAGTAACATAAATATAATACGTACTCCACAGTTGTTGTGGCCCCACGCATTATAAGTAACATAAAATATAATACGTACTCCACAGTTGTTGTGGCCCCACGCATTATAAATAACATAAAATATAATACGTACTCCACAGTTGTTGTGGCCCCACGCATTATAAATAACATAAATATAATACGTACTCCACAGTTGTTGTGGCCCCACGCATTATTATAACATAACATGTCTTATCTTTCTTAATGCATGTGATATTATTTAATATCATATACTTTTCTAACATGGCGTATACTTGTAAATGGCATAATATGATTTAATCATAAACATTTCATGGCATACATGTATCATATGGCATACTTAACATGGCATACTTATAACATACATCATTGTATGACAGAAAAGATTATATAACAGATAATTATTCATGAGAGATTAAATCATACGTAACAGATAAACATGTAATGACATAGCATGACATGGCATATACGATAACATACATACATAAATTGTAGTTCTCTTACCCATCACACATACACAATAAACTGATAGTAAGTTAGAGGCTAACTTACCTCGATCGTCGCGTTCTATGAGAATAGAGCGCGAGACACGAGGAACTGCACAACAGCTGGAAGAGGAACACTCAAGTCCTTAAGATTTTCACTTCTGAACTCAATTGCCATATTGTAAGCACTTGCAACACCACGGCCAACTTGAGGTTTCACTATACTCGGAAGAGATAAATTGACTTCAGAAAGCCTTTGCACTAAAACAAGTTCATTAAAATTATCAATAACAACCAAACAAACAACTCATTTCTCAATCCATATACTCTTAGCCATAGTCAACCACAAGATGACACCAGTCATCCCGGACTATAATCCATATCATCACTGCTTCGGGACACTGTCATACAGTTTCCCAACATTACACCATACGCTCCACACTTCTCTGCTACGCCATTCAACCCTTCGTGACACGCCATCCGGTGTATCACGACTTAGTACAGAGTACACTCACGTGAACTCTCTTCCATTCACACTACAAAACCCATCACTGCGATACACGTCTCACGGTGCATCGCTACGCGACACGGAGTACGCGCTACGCGTACTTCCTTCGCTACAACACTCATCAACACGATGCACATCACACGATGCATCGCCATACCACACGGAGTACACTACATGCGTACTCCCTTCCTTCTACGACCCACATCACTACAGCGCATGTCGCGCGGCGCGTCGCTGCATTACACAGAATACGCTACACGCGTATTCTCTTCACACAACCCGCCGTATCACATCTACGGCATCCATCTCACGCCTATACTTCACAGCACAGTCCACAAAACTACAAAATCAAGCCTAACACTTCACAACCACACTTCGTTTCACAACTACGCAGCGAACTCCACAAACACTAACTACACAGTCTACAGCCAACCAAATCAACTATGTTAAACATAAATAACTAAAGATAGAGGGTTAAGACGAGAGAGATGTGATTGCTGTCGGGAAAGAATCCAAAACTGATAATTTTAGCGGGCTGTTACACCTATTGTAGAATGGTACTATAATACTACTGTGCATTCCTCAACTGGGCTGTCACCATTTCATGCCTTATATGGTAGACCCCCTCCAAGACTGTTGACTTATGTGGTTGGCACTACTGCCAATGTTGCCGTAGATCATCATTTGAAGACTAGAGAGCAGATTCTAGGCCTGTTGAAAGAAAATTTAAAAAAGGCCCAGGATAGAATGAAGATTTATGCAGATAACAAGAGGTCTGAAAGAATTTTTCAAGAATGAGATTGAGTTTATCTTAAGTTATAGCCCTATAGACAGAAATCAATTTCCATGAGACATAATATGAAGCTTGTTCTGAGGTATTATGGTCCCTTTCAAGTACTTCATAAGATCGGCACAGTTACTTATAAGTTGAATTTGCCATATCATCGAGAATCCATCATGTCTTCCATGTCTCATGCCTCAAGAAAAAAATAGGAAACCAGATTTCTCCCTTATCTACGCTCCCACCAGTTGATAGTGAGGGATGTATTCAACCTGAGCCTGAATAGATTTTGGACAGAAGAATGAAGAAGGTCAGGAATTTTGCTACCACGGAAGTTTTGGTGAAATGGGTAAGAGCTAGCATGGAAGATAACACATGGGAATTATTGTACAAGTTGAAGTCCTTGTATCCTCATTTAATAGGCACAGTTTTGTGAATTGTTATGGGTGCCTTTGGGGTAAGGCCTTGAAGAGGAAGGGATTGTTACTGGTGCTTGGGGGCAGTGCCTTGAGAGGAGGAAGGTTGGTGATGATTGATCTTTGGAGAAACTGTGTGACAGATGCAGTAGAGTAGCAGATTGTAGGAAATAATAATGGCTTTAACGGTCTTGAGGATATGAGAAGATGGAGGAATACGACGTGCAGTTTAGGCTAAGTAATTCCTTTAATGAAACGGTACGTTTAGTTTTATTTAGGAATGTTGTAAGTAGTTTTGTAATTGTAAGTGTTCGTTTTATGTTTTAGTTCCTGCATTTAGTCTTTAGCTATACGGTGAGTTTTGGTTCTTATAATTCAGTTCTTGCTTCTGCAACTATAAAAGTAGTAGCCATTTCCATGTAAAACCATCTTGTGAATTCTAGAGTTAATGAATTGGAGGTTGAGAGCTCCTCGAAAGTTCTCTATCAAGAACAAGAATGGAATCTTGCATTTGATCATTTGAGTCTTGTTTTCATTGTTTGCATTATGGGAAGGTGAGGTTCTGTTTTTTATATCAAGAACCTTACACTTGGAAAAATGCAACAAACGATAGCTCTCAAAAATCACCCAAACAACAAAGCCGACATAGCTGCTTCTCTGCTAAAAACATGTCCATCCCTCTCTCAGCTCAAGCAAATCCACGCCCACATCTTCCGCTTTGATCTCCACAAAAACGCTTCCTTAGCTTCCACTCTCGTTTCTCTCTATGCCTCTCTCTACTCCCCTCCATACTCCCGTCTCGTCTTCTCTTCTTTCTCTCACCCAAATCTTTCTCTCTTCAACCACGCCATTAGAGCTTTCTCCAAGATTCCGTCGCTTTGTTCTGAATCGCTGAATTTGTATGCCCAAATGATTCGTTCTGGGATTAGACCAGACAATTTTACATACCCATTTTTGCTTAACTCTTGTGCCGCTCTTAATGATCTTTGTCGTGGAACTGAAATCCATGGACACGTTGTGAAAACGGGTTTTGGTGTGTGTGTTCCAGTCTCGAATGCTTTGATTGATATGTATGGTAAATGTGGTGCGTTGGAGAAGGCACGTCGGCTGTTTGATGAATTGGGTGCAAAAGGAGATGTTGTGTCCTATAATGCTCTTCTAGGGGCTCATGCCAGAGTTGGGGAGGATATGGTGAATGCCCAAGAATTGTTTGATGGGATGCCGGTAAGAAATGTGATATCCTGGAATGCAATGATTGTGGGTTATGTAAATAGTGGAGATCTAGGTTCGGCCCGTGCTATTTTTGATAGGATGCCTCAGAGAAATTCCGTTTCTTGGACTGCGATGTTGGTGGGTTATACTAAAAATGGGCTCATTGATGCGGCTAAAGCTCTCTTTGATGAAATGCCGGAAAAGAGTTTGGTTTGTTGGACAGCAATGATTTCTGGGTGTGCACAAAATGGGAGACCAAGTGAAGCACTGGAACTTTTCCGGAGGATGGAGAAAGCACATGTAAGACCAGATGCTTATACTATAACTGCAGTAATATCTGCATCGGCACAATTAGGCCGAGCAGATATTGCAAATTGGATTGCATCTTATGTGGAACAAGAAGGCATTGAGCAGAATGATCTGGTATTAACTGCCCTAGTAGATATGCATGCAAAGTGCGGTACCATGGAAGAGGCATGCAGCGTGTTTGACCGTATCCACCAGCGGGATGTCTTCTCGTATAGTGCGCTAATCACAGGTCTAGCTTCACATGGTCATGGGATTAAAGCTCTGGAAATATTTCACAGAATGCTAGCAGAAAATGTTGAACCCGATCAAATCACATTTGTTGGAGTACTGACTGCCTGTAGCCATACAGGGCTCTTCGAAGATGGAATGAGATATTGGGAAAGCATAATAAAAGATCACAAGATTGTGCCTGATGCTAATCTCTTCTCTTGCATGGTTGATATGCTGGGACGTGCCGGGAAACTTAATGAGGCTTACAAGTTAGTGGAAAGCATGCCCATGGGGCCACAGCCTGGAGCGTTGGGTGCTTTGCTTGCAGCATGCAGAACATATGGCAATGTCGAGATTGCGGAAATTGTTGCTAAGCAACTCTTCAAATTAGAACCTGAAAATACAGGGAATTACATGCTTCTTTCCAGTATCTATGCCTCAATGGAAAGGTGGGACGAGGCCAAAAGGATTCGGGAAGCAATGAAGGAGAGAATTAAAATTAAGCTTCCTGGATGCAGTTGGGTTGAGATCAATTGCTGTGATCATGGAAATCAAGTGAGGAACTGAACATTTATGTATTTAAAGCAAAACCCTGGTGAGCTATCATCATTGGACTGAAATATAAGAAATGCACACTTTCTGCTCTGAATGACAGGTTTAACCCTCAGCTTTGACAATTTATGTAAAGACTGGATTCAAGTCCTGAAACAACATGGTTGATCTCCTATGAAATTCCTTCATAAAACTTCGTCCGCTAACATGCTGAACAATCAGCAAGTAGCTTCTCAAGATAATCACAGATTCCATGCCCCTGTTGACCCGCATGACTTGAAGGCACTCAACCGATACATTTGGCACTACATGCTGCAAGTTACTGATAACGTGTAGCAATAAAACCTTTATGTTTAAAAACTCTTGGTGGGTTAAGTTCTCTCCAATTGTACTTAAACTTCCATTAAGAGATGCATTGGGTTCTGTTCTCGCTTATACTAATCTTTCTTTCACTGGTCCCTAGAAGGTATGTTAACCCAGGAAGCAGGAAAGATGGCAAGGAAAACTATTTCCATTGTTTCTGTGAGCTGACGGCTTACATGTTGTTAGGTCCATCTGAGCTAGATAAAAGCAAACGGGAATCTGAATTGTGGCTAGTTTGCTTGGAGTATCAAGAAAACGTGGGTGACACATCCCAAGTAGTGACATGCTCTCTTTTCTGATGTTTACAGGCCTGTATAAGGTCTAAGTTAATACTTTTAAGCAATATTATTATAGGCATATTGAGGTCCTTAACTGAAAATTTCAAGCCCTTAACTGCTGGGATATTAGAAAGCTATGTTGTTCTGAAAAAGATAATGATGGCTGCCTCTATGTTCAACAGATCAACATAACTGCACACTGCAATAATGATGAATGAGAGAAAGCTGTGATAGTTCTTCAAAAGAAAAATATTCCAGCGATCAGTTCTGTATATGATAACTACAAAGGGACATTACCCACTGTTTCTCTGGCAAAACAGCGTCCATTTGGCTGGGGCCTGGGGGAAAGATTTCAATATGGGCAAAACCTCAAGAATTTTCCATTTCTGTGACTGTCATTTGTGGCTCTAGTGACTAAAAGTACTAGATGCTTCTGACCCTAGTACTTGAAACTTTTTGTGGTGTGATGCTTGTTTTACCTATCAACCTGTGGAAAGCTTCTAATATTACATCCCTTTAATTGAGCGGGTTTTAGATTGGAAATGACCTTAACATCATCAGTTTAGCAAATTATTTGATGTTCTTATTCTCTGTTGTTTCTAGCATGATGAAGTCTGGCCAAGTGATTTGTCCTCTCCAGAACAAACCTACTACCAAGTCCTAAACTGTTGTAGTTTAGTGGGAAATGTGAAGTCATCAACATCCTTTTGGTTTTAACATTATATGCATATAGCTTATAACATTTCCACTATACATGTAACATTTCCTGCACATTTTTTCTTCATATAAGCTATCTTGCTGCAGTGAATTCTGATATGTAGTATACTGTAACGATCAACGCATTTATGTATTTGCAAAGAAATTGTATTCCTGAATTTTGATAATAATGAGTCGAACTGCAGAAATCATGGTTGCTACCGCAAGGAGAGAAGAGAACAATGTTCAACAAGTGCCACACCTTTTCTAGTCTGGCTGTCTTTCCCTTCACCTGCCAAAATGATCAAGCAGGTCTAGTATACTTCCTCAGCTTGTCATGTGAAGTAGCGCAGGACAGATAAGTTACCTTCATGAAAATCATGCTTAGGAACACAAAGGTTAGAGGCATGAGTGTAAATGGTCCAAACAAGTTAACAAAATAATTACATGAACAATTAGCATGTGCAATGAATTCTATTATTAGCGAAATAAATTGATTTCTTTTTAAACAATTTTTTATTTTTTTATTTTTTTGAAATATTTTTTAAAACAATTGAAGAATGGACTCTTATCATTTGAAAATTTCTTAGAAATTTTACTATGAAATTGTTTTGTTTCAACAACGTATCTCTAAACCCCAAAATTTTCTCACTAGTACTATCACTCACCTTTATTATTATTTATTAGAAATTTAGAACCCACTATGAAATTGAACGAGCATTCTGCACAAAAAATCACCTATGGAATACAAAAATTGTAACAGCCCGCTAATTTTTATCTCTGTACCATTTTCTTCCTTTTCTTTTCACGCATAGTAGACGGCAAGACAATCCGTTTTGGATTCTTTCCCGACAGCAATCACATCTATCTCGTCTTTACTCTCATCTGGAATCACGCGTATAGATTATCTTTTCCGTAAATTACGTAATTTGTTCTTCACCGACAACTGTAAAATCATGAACAGTTTTATCCTAAGCGTTGTACCTCGATGGCGTTTTCCCGGATCTTATCCACCGAATTTCAAAGTATTAGATAAGCTTGTTTTTAAAATAGCACAATTATAATAATTTAATGAGCTCTGAAAATATTATAATTGTGGATAATTATTTAGATTAAATATTTTATTTGTTTTAAGATATTAAGAGGTTTAATTTTACGTTGAAAATTCTTATTTAAATTTAAGTGTTTTATGCACTTTGATTAATTAATGATACTTTATCATTTTATATAATGATGAAGAAAATATTATTTTATAAACCTTAGTTTATAAAATAATATTCTATCTTAATTCTTCTCAGTGTAGTAATTAAGTGTTTTATTAATTTAAATGATTTTATCCTCTTCGATTAATTAACGGTACTTTATCATTTAATATAATGATGAAGAAATATTATTTTATAAATTTTAGTTTATAAAATAATATTCTACCTTAATTCATCGTAGTGTTTTATTTAAAGTGTTTATTTAAAATAAAACATTTAAGCGTTTTAATCAGTGTTTTAACTCACTGTTGGTTTATTTGAGGATCCCGAAGCGTAGGATTGAAGTTAATTACCTAGGCCCCTACCCTTTTTCCTTCACTTTTTCCTTTTTCCTTTTTCTTCTCTCTCTTTCCTCTCTCTCTCTCTCCCCATGCTCTTCCCTTCCCCATTTCTCCTTACCGTCGCCGCCCCTTTGACCGCCCGTTTCTCCGCCGTCCGGTGGAGGTGTCGTACACCACCCCCGCCATTCTCTTCCAATCTCACCAAAGTTCATCCCCTCCAATTTTCAGAGCCATCGGACCAGCCGTTAGCCGCCACGAGCCCCCGGAAGTTGCTGCCTGCTCTGTTTTCCTCCTTACCGTCGCCGCCCATTCGGCCGGCCGTTTCTCCGCCGTCCGGTGGAGGTGTCGTACACCACCCCCGCCATTCTCTTCCCCTTCCATCAGAGTTCATACCCTCCAATTTTCAGAGCCATCGGACCAGCCGTTAGCCGCCACGAGCCCCCGGAAGTTGCTGCCCCTGCCCTGTTTTCTCCCCTGTTGCCGATTTCTTTCTCCGCCCAGAACCGCCGCTCGCCGGCGGCGTGGACTACACCACCCACCCAGATTTCTTCCCCTCTCACCGGTGAACATCCCCTCCAAGTTTCACCTCCATCCGAGCCACCGTTAGCCACCACTCTCGCCTCCAAACAAATGGGTTTTTAAGGCTTTTCACCATTTTGGACCACCATACACGGCCAAATCAGCCACCAAGCACCACCATTGGATTCACCACATCAAGGGCTTCCTCCCCATGTCTTTCTTTTTCCCTAACTCTCACTCTTTCTCATATGGGTTTCTCAAAACACCCGTTCGGTTGCACCACCGTGCGCCGCCGTACACGGCCACCCGTGGTGTTTCACCACCACCATCTTGTTCCTCTCATCCTCATGAACCTCTCCAAGAAATTTCATGGCCAACGGAGTTTCGTAGAGCTCACACTCTCCCGCGAGGCGACCGTGAGTCTTCCAAGACCACGCCTAGCCTTTCTCAAGCCCAAACTACCACTTTATGTGGTGGACAGACACCGTACCGCCACGTACGCTCCTCCGACGCATGTTCGTGACGAGCAGCGAGCGACGCACGGGTTATCCCGTCGATGGTATAACCCTCTATCTTTAGTTATTTATGTTTAACATAGTTGATTTGGTTGGCTGTAGACTGTGTAGTTAGTGTTTGTGGAGTTCGCTGCGTAGTTGTGAAACGAAGTGTGGTTGTGAAGTGTTAGTTGATTTTGTATTTTGTGGACTGTGCTGTGAAGTATAGGCGTGAGATGGATGCCGTAGATGTGATACGGCGGGTTGTGTGAAGAGAATACGCGTGTAGCGTATTCTGTGTAATGCAGCAGCGCCGCGCGACGTGCGCTGTAATGATATGTGTCGTAGAAGGAAGGGAGTACGCATGTGGCTGTAGACTGTGTAGTTAGTGTTTGTGGAGTTCGCTGCGTAGTTGTGAAACGAAGTGTGGTTGTGAAGTGTTGAGTTGATTGTGTATTTTGTGGACTGTGCTGTGAAGTATAGGCGTGAGATGGATGCCGTAGATGTGATACGGCGGGTTGTGTGAAGAGAATACGCGTGTAGCGTATTCTGTGTAATGCAGCGACGCGCCGCGCGACGTGCGCTGTAATGATGTGTGTCGTAGAAGGAAGGGAGTACGCATGTAGTGTACTCCGTGTTGTATGGCGATGCATCGTGTGATGTGCATCGTGTTGATGAGTGTTGTAGCGAAGGAAGTACGCGTAGTGCGTACTCCGTGTCGCGTAGTGCGTACTCCGTGTCGCGTAGCGATGCACTGTGAGACGTGTATCGCAGTGATGGGTTTTGTAGTGTGGATGGAAGAGAGTTCACGTGAGTGTACTCTGTATTAAGTCGTGAAACACCGGATGGCGTGTCACGAAGGGTTGGATGGCGTAACAGAGAAGTGTAGAGCATGGTGTAGTGTTGGGAAACTGTATGACAGTGTCCCGAAGCAGTGGTGTTATGGATTATAGTCTGGGGTGACTGGTGTCATCTTGTGGTTGACTATGGCTAAGAGTATATGGATTGAGAAAGGAATTGTTTGTTGGTTATTATTGATAATTTTAATGAACTTGTTTTAGTGCAAAGGCTTTCTGAAGTCAAATTATCTCTTTCGAGTATAGTGAAACCTCACGTTGCCCGTAGTGTTGCAAGTGCTCACAATATGGCAATTGAGTTCAGAATTGAAAATCTTAAGGACTTGAGTGTTCCTCTTCCAGCTGTTGTGCAGTTCCTCGTGTTTCGCGCTCTATTCTCATAGAACGCGACGATCGAGGTAAGTTAGCCTCTAACTTACTATCAGTTTATTGTGTATGTGTGATGGGTAAGGGAACTACAATTTATGTATGTATGTTATCGTATATGCCATGTCATGCTANGCCACCACTCTCGCCTCCAAACAAATGGTTTTTAAGGCTTTTCACCATTTTGGACCACCATACACGGCCAAATCAGCCACCAAGCACCACCATTGGATTCACCACATCAAGGGCTTCCTCCCCATGTCTTTCTTTTTCCCTAACTCTCACTCTTTCTCATATGGGTTTCTCAAAACACCCGTTCGGTTGCACCACCGTGCGCCGCCGTACACGGCCACCCGTGGTGTTTCACCACCACCATCTTGTTCCTCTCATCCTCATGAACCTCTCCAAGAAATTTCATGGCCAACGGAGTTTCGTAGAGCTCACACTCTCCCGCGAGGCGACCGTGAGTCTTCCAAGACCACGCCTAGCCTTTCTCAAGCCCAAACTACCACTTTATGTGGTGGACAGACACCGTACCGCCACGTACGCTCCTCCGACGCATGTTCGTGACGAGCAGCGAGCGACGCACGGGTTATCCCGTCGATGGTATAACCCTCTATCTTTAGTTATTTATGTTTAACATAGTTGATTTGGTTGGCTGTAGACTGTGTAGTTAGTGTTTGTGGAGTTCGCTGCGTAGTTGTGAAACGAAGTGTGGTTGTGAAGTGTTGAGTTTGATTGTGTATTTTGTGGACTGTGCTGTGAAGTATAGGCGTGAGATGGATGCCGTAGATGTGATACGGCGGGTTGTGTGAAGAGAATACGCGTGTAGCGTATTCTATGTAATGCAGCAATGCGCCGCGCGACGTGCGCTGTAATGATATGTGTCGTAGAAGGAAGGGAGTACGCATGTGGCTGTAGACTGTGTAGTTAGTGTTTGTGGAGTTCGCTGCGTAGTTGTGAAACGAAGTGTGGTTGTGAAGTGTTGAGTTTGATTGTGTATTTTGTGGACTGTGCTGTGAAGTATAGGCGTGAGATGGATGCCGTAGATGTGATACGGCGGGTTGTGTGAAGAGAATACGCGTGTAGCGTATTCTATGTAATGCAGCGACGCGCCGCGCGACGTGCGCTGTAATGATGTGTGTCGTAGAAGGAAGGGAGTACGCATGTAGTGTACTCCGTGTTGTATGGCGATGCATCGTGTGATGTGCATCGTGTTGATGAGTGTTGTAGCGAAGGAAGTACGCGTAGTGCGTACTCCGTGTCGCGTAGTGCGTACTCCGTGTCGCGTAGCGATGCACTGTGAGACGTGTATCGCAGTGATGGGTTTTGTAGTGTGGATGGAAGAGAGTTCACGTGAGTGTACTCTGTATTAAGTCGTGAAACACCGGATGGCGTGTCACGAAGGGTTGGATGGCGTAACAGAGAAGTGTAGAGCATGGTGTAGTGTTGGGAAACTGTATGACAGTGTCCCGAAGCAGTGGTGTTATGGATTATAGTCTGGGGTGACTGGTGTCATCTTGTGGTTGACTATGGCTAAGAGTATATGGATTGAGAAAGGAATTGTTTGTTGGTTATTATTGATAATTTTAATGAACTTGTTTTAGTGCAAAGGCTTTCTGAAGTCAAATTATCTCTTTCGAGTATAGTGAAACCTCACGTTGCCCGTAGTGTTGCAAGTGCTCACAATATGGCAATTGAGTTCAGAATTGAAAATCTTAAGGACTTGAGTGTTCCTCTTCCAGCTGTTGTGCAGTTCCTCGTGTTTCGCGCTCTATTCTCATAGAACGCGACGATCGAGGTAAGTTAGCCTCTAACTTACTATCAGTTTATTGTGTATGTGTGATGGGTAAGGGAACTACAATTTATGTATGTATGTTATCGTATATGCCATGTCATGCTATGTCATTACATGTTTATCTGTTACGTATGATTTAATCTCTCATGAATAATTATCTGTTACACAATCTTTTCTGTCATACAATGATGTATGTTATAAGTATGCCATGTTAAGTATGCCATATGATACATGTATGCCATGAAATATTTATGATTAAATCATATTGTGCCATTTACAAGTATACGCCATGTTAGAAAAGTATATGTTATTAAATAATATCTCATGCATTAAGAAAGATAAGACATGTTATGATACGTATAATACGTGGGGCCACAACAACTGTGGAGTACGTATTATATTTATGTTACTTATAATGCGTGGGGCCACAACAACTGTGGAGTACGTATTATATTTTATGTTATTTATAATGCGTGGGGCCACAACAACTGTGGAGTACGTATTATATTTATGTTACTTATAATGCGTGGGGCCACAACAACTGTGGAGTACGTATTATATTTTATGTTACATGAAGTATGGGGCCACAACAACTGTGGAGCATACACTACATGAGACACAGCAATTGTGACATGTAGAATACGTGGGGCCACAACAACTGTGGAGTACGTATTATATTTTATGTTACTTGTATATGGGGCCACAACAACTGTGGAGTACGTATTAATGCACGTTATTAATCAAGACAATTGAATAAGATTTCAAGTTTATGTTAAGTCAGTTTCAGATCAAATACATGATAAGTCAAGTTTTAGATCAAGTCCATGTTATGTTATACTCACGTACATGTTATGTTCAAGTTTATGTTATTTTCAAGTTCTTATTTATGTTATGCATGTTTACGTTCATGCTATATTTCAAGTCCATGTTATGTTTCACGTTCATGTTATGTTGTTTGTTCATGTTATGTTTTAAGCTTAAGTTCATGCCATGTTAAGTCAAGTTCAGTTCACGCTTAAGTTCTGGTTAAGTCATGCTATATGTCAAGTTATACTATGTTTATGTATGACTATAATTATGCATTTATGCTTTTACTGCCATGCATGCATTTTTAACCTGTGTGTGAGTTTTATGTTAACTTACTGAGATTTGTAATCAAATCTCACTGTGGTAGTCCCAACTACCATTCCCCCCGAATGGTAGATCTTGTTACAGGACCCGAAGAAGAATTGGAATCTGACCAATTGAATACGGTCAACTAGGCCACGGTGCGATGTTGATGATGGTATAGTATTTAACTCAGGTTAATACTTGTACTTTTGGAGTTGTATCTCAAGTATTCTTTTGATCACAACTATTTTAGACTAGTGTGGTGATCACGGCTTTTTAGTATGCCTTTATGTATGAAATATGTTTCAAGTATTTGGGATATTTTTAGTTTGGTGCATAGTATTGCTAAAGAAAAAAATTATCCGCTGCGAATATTGCGTAATGCTAGATGCATGTTAGGAACATTACATCTTATATGTCATGAACGGGGGCAGGTAACCTTGTGTTGCATGTCTCGACGTTTCAAATGTTCGTTCAATCCCAAGCGGAATTTGGGGGCGTCACAAAAATACACTATTTTCTCCCTTATGCCCACTTCATCGAAATCAATTTATTTTGGTGACCGTCTTCTTGTTCTTGCAGGAGGTACTCTACACCAACTCAAACTATTCTCTGCTTGATGACTTCAGTTATCTTCCGCCATCATCAATCATCATCCAATATTACCCTAAAAATAGTTGTTGACACTTGATGTAGCTTTGGTATCGCTACCATTATATCGTGTAGGATGAAACTCTTACAGCTCCTTCGTTTTTGGATTTTATCTGTATCCACATAGGAGTTGGTATGTAACCACGATATTGCTTTCTTTTAATTAACGAAACTTCTTTTAATATTTAGCTATACGGTCTTTTATATATATATATATATTATGTATTTTATCAATCGAGTGAATAAAAAATATATAAAAACGATTAGTTTTATTTTAATAAATAAATAAAAAGTTAAAACTTGGGGATGGCCATTAATCCTAGTCACATCCGCGTCGATTAAGCGCAAGTCTTATCTCTTACGAACTCTTCAGAATCCCATATTAGTGCTCTCTCGTGCTTAGAAAAGCCGACATTATGGTTTGAAAATTGAAATATTTAGGCTCCTTGCAACAATTTTACGTATATGAACTCCATATTCAGCTCGTACAGATCCCTATAATTCTTATTTGATTATTTTCAATAAATATAAGATAATTATTATTACATTTTTATGTGATTCCTAATATATATATATGAGTATTGTTATCTTATCACTGATATGATCTTCTTGACGTATTTTCTGATCCGCAGCGATCAATTTATTTTGGTGACGAGCTGAGGATGGACAAGACCCCCGAAAGTCCAAAGTCTTGAACATTCATATTATTATTAAGATATAGAGGAAAAATGCTAGTATCCCTCTTAATTTCTCTCTTATTTTAATCGTTTATGTAATTTATTTTCTTTATTTAATAATTAAACAAATGATTTTTGTTGTGAAATAAACTATATGACCACTTTTAACTAACTATTAAATATATAGTCTCATTTATATTCCTATATATATCGCTTGTATTCTTCATGAGTTTTTATCAGCACGCACGACCTATCTCTCTCTCTTCTCTCTCTCTCTCTCTCTCTCTCTCTCTCTGTGCCAAACCCCTTCCGGCCTTCCTTTCTTTCTTTGTAAGAAACCACGTAGTGACCGGAACATGAGCAACGAAGAGTGGGCTAAGGATGCCATGACCGACGACTCGTTGGTTGCGTACGTGCTGCTACGGTTCAACCAAACAACAGCACCCACGCACATGGGCCACCATGCTACGGCTCAACCAAACAACAGCACCCAACGGAGCCTGTGAAGGCAAGCTTCATCGGAGCACAGTGACGGTGATTGCGTTGATGAACAGGTTTGTGCAGCAGGCGACGAACATGAGTAATACCATGCCAAGAACCGTCATGAGCGGGTCCAAACTATGGTTTTCTAGCTGGACCACTGCTGAACACGTACGTGCCGTTTGTCCTTGAGAGAGCTAAGGCCATTAAAGGTGTTGAGAGTGGGATATCCTGCACGTTCAAGGAGGCCAATACGGGAACCAAATCGGTTCCAAGTTCTGGGAGGTGATCTGCGACGAGCTGGGGTTCGATCCCGCTCAGGTTCGGCTAGAAAGCTCAGGTTCGTCGATGCCGACCTCAACATCAACGGCGGAGTCTTCTTCGTCAGTGCTTGTAATGGAGTTGCTGTTGGTAGAAGCTGCAGGAGTCTCCTTAAAATATGTTGCCCCTTCGTTGTAAGTAGCCACAGCAACCCCAGATGCAATTAGCGCAAAGGCGATGCCGAAAGCCCACAAGTACTGCACAAAGAAACCAAGCGCGTCCCACTGCGGCCCTTCCCAGAAATCTTTCTCGGCGGGACCTTCGGCGGGAACCGTAAACCCACGCCCTTCATGTGCCTTGTCACGAAGATGCTCCAGATCCAGCCCGAGAAGGAGATCGTTATTGAGTTCATCAAGAACGACGATTACGAATCTGAAGAAATCTCACCCAGAAAAAAAAAAAAAAAAAAAAAAAAAAAAAAAAAGGGGCATTGTGTGGACTGGTGCTTGGTCTAAGATAACGGCGACACAGCTGATGTGGGTGATATATTTTGATCAGTAGCAGACATGGTCAACAGAACAGGGCTTCTCTGCAATAATTGAGGGGAAAGAATCGAAAGATGGAGAAGCTTCAAGATCAGTGTGATTCCAAAAGCAAGTCCGTCCAAAATGAAATGGTAAGTAAAACTTTACTTTTTGACTTGAAAAAGGCTAAATTTCAAACTTTTTCTTCATGGTCACGTGAATGTGTCTCCATTTTCAAAGTTAGTGGGAAGAGTTTGGTGCATGTGACAAAACATGGCCACCACAAGTGCGGTAGTTGAATGGGGACCCACAAAATAAAAAAATAAAAAAAAAAAGTAGGTGGGAAGGAGGCTTTGGAATAATAGGATACGTGAAGTACTTGCCAACCTCGTCAATTACGGCACGGCACGGTAAAGGTAATAAAATTAGCCTCTAATTTATATGAAATTATAAAATAGCATGAGAAAGGAACGGTGAAATAGATGCGAACAAAGTACGAGGTTCTTTGATTAAGAAGTTAGGGACTTTCTACTTCAAGTAAGTTTTTCAATATATTATTTACAATTTTTAATGTGAGTATTAAAAATTATATTCATTATTATTACTTGATTAAATTTTATATTTATTCACATATTTTTCATACAATTTCTATTTATTTTTATATACTTGTTATGAATTATTGATGATAAGATTTATCTCGGAATAAAAATTGAACATCCCTGAAGGATTGTTCTAAATCAATAATTTTATTGAGTATCTCATAATAAATGATCTATTGATTCCGTGAGATAATTTAAATGAGTAATACGTGTACAAAAAATCTCATTATGATTAATGCACCTGAAGTTGCATAATTAAAAGTGTGTTGAGAAAAATCACTAAAGAATATATGTATAAAATGAACGCCTCGAATGTGCTCCTGAAGTAGCAATATCGAGTGTAAAAGTTCATAATATATTCTAAATTTATATCTGATTTTCTAATGGCTAAGCAAAATAATGAGATTTTGCTAAGAAATCATGAGCCACGTCCTACTAGTTCCACATCATTCCCTGAAGGAGTGAAGTCGTAACAAGGTAGCCGTACTGGAAGGTGCGGCTGGATCACCTCCTTTTCAGCATATTTTTTTTTGTTTTACGCCCCGTAATTCTTCCTCAGCCGGTAATTGTGGCCTCTTGGGAGAATCGATTTGCTAAATCCGCTCAATTCCCCCTTCACATATGGTTACCGGACGCTATGGAAGGACCTACTCCTATTTCAGCTCTTATACATAGTAGCAGCAGGAATTTTTCTTGTCGCTCGGCTATCGAGCCTTTTTTTTCATGCTTTTCCCGAAGGTCTGGAGAAAGCTGCAATCAATAGGATTTTCCTAATCCTCCATTCGGGCATTAAATTTGATTTATTTTATGTTGCTTCCTAGGTTGGTGTCTTCTTTCTTTTATATCTATATCCCGTAGTTTCCGATCATGGATCGAGCCACATATCACAACTTCAAGGCACATTAGCATGGCGTACTTTTCCTGTTCGAACCGGGGTTTGAAACCAAACTTCTCCTCAGGAGGATAGATGGGGCGATTCAGGTGAGATCGCATCTGTATATCCATCTGATTGTGAACTTGATCCAAATAATCATATATTCAGGGTTTCAATTGAACTGGAGATAAGGTACTTCAGGACCAAGAATTTCTTCATTGTCTTCACAAGGACGAAATGGATTTTTCGGCTCATCAAATTCTTCATTGTATATCCAAATTATAAAGTCTTCAAAAGTGCTTCAAGACTTTATAGTGAAATTCACCATATTGATCCAATATCATTTTAATATTGAATTCACTACTCTTCTGGAGTTCTTGTAAATAACACAGTTAGTGAAGAATTCATCAATATTAAACCGCTAACCTCATTTTTCAACAAAAACGATGGCCAGTTTTTTAGATCAGACAAGCACCGCAAGCTTTTCAGCTTTTCTGTAGCTGTCAGGCGCCGCAGAGCTATGATGCTACATCTTCTTGTCTCTTGTAAAGAGATGCTTCACGAGAGATGCCGTGAAGCAATAGAGGTGCTTAGTCATAATTTTCTCTATAAAAGAGATATTCAGCTCATCTTCATTCGCATCTCATCTTCTTCACTTTTCTGTAATCATATTGCATTCTTACTCTGCAATCTCTTTCTGCATTCTTACTCTGCAATGGCTCATCAATCTTCTCGTAACCAATACGTGAGGTATTCTACACCCTTTTCACCAGTTGTTTTTGCTTCTACTGTAGGTGCTATAGTGCAATACAATAATGATCTGACTAATAAGTCAGATGTTGAAGCTATCTACGAGCTTGTGAATCTCGGTACCCATTACTCATCAACTATTTACGCATTTTCTCAGCGACTACAATCTAAACCTTATGATTTGGACAAACTCAATGAGAAAATTTCTATCCTTCAGCGACTTCTTCAGGAGTCTTACATGAAGATAGAATCATTAAAGCAAGAGAATAGGAAATTAAAATCCTTGCTTAAGTTTTCTTTTAGATTGTCTACTCGTTTAGACAGAGATGCCACGCAAATTTTAGAGGAGCAAAATCGTTTAAAGAATGAGGCGAAGAGCCTCAAATTTCTGTAATTTTGTTTCGAGATAATAAAATTGTTAAACCTAAGCTTTCAAGTTTTGTGTAATTATATATTTACACATGGATTTTGATGATAACAAATGAATTCATAGAATAAAGGAGTCTCAAGCTCAAGTTATCTACACAATGGAGTCAAGCACATCAAGAAACCAAGCATGAGCAAGAAGGGAGCAAGTTCACATTAAAGTCATAGAATAATGTTGTAAATCTCTTTAAAATTCGAAATTAGGATTAAGGCTCAAAAATTAATATTTTATCATAAAGCATTAAAATACATTTTCCACATGTGCATGAATATTTTGAAAATTAAATTTGAAAATTTTGAAAGATAATTGATTGTCATCTTTCACATGTGCATGCCATGATTAAAGGGTTGAACTTTGAAAATATTAAAGATGATTGATTGTCATCTTTCACATGTGCATGTTTTATTTGAATATTTTCAAAAGTGATTGATGCTTTTCTTGACTTATGCAAAAGGAAGATGCCTTTGTTTGAAAATTTTGAAAAGTAAAGTGTGCTCCTTTTGTCATATGCAAAAAGTAAAAGATTAGGTTTGAATTTTTTGAAAAGTAAAGTGTGCTCATTTTGTCACATGCAAAAAGTAAAAAGATTAGGTTTGAAATTTTTGAAAAATGAATGATGATGTCTTTGACATGTGAATCTTTTTAAATTTGAATATGAAGTCTCATATGCCTATAAATAGATCATTTGAGAGCTTCACATTCACAACACCAAGAGCATACAACTCTCATTCAAAGCTTTCATTCTCTCTTCTCTAAGCATTGAGCCTTAATCCTTTTTCATTTTGAGAGATATAGGTTGTGCTGTATTGTTCTTATTTCACTCATTGAGGAGTGTTTTCTGATATTCTACCCACTATCAATTCTTGTATCAGTAAAAGGGTGTGTACAACCCTTGTGCGTGTAGAAAGTGTTCTACACAGGGAATCGTTGAATCACCACGTGTAAGGTGATTGCAAGTGTAGAGGGTGTTCTACACGGATCCTTTGTAGCGGTGTTGTTCAAAGGTGTAATAGGTTTTTACCTCCACCTGAAGGAGGTTGAATAGTGAATTCGGGGATCCTCAAGGGGTAGCTTGAGGCGAGGACGTAGGCAGTGGGGCCGAACCTCGTTAACATACTGAGTTTGATTCTCTCTTACCCTTACTCTTTATATTTATTGCTATTTCGTATTTTGTTTATATTTGATATTGTATATTTGATTTATAATTGTTATTTTTTTTAAATACAACTCAATTCACCCCCCCTCTTGTGTTAGTCATCTGGGCAACAAAAATAATATCTCACAAGTATTCATATTGTGTATCTATCTTCTGGTAGATATTTTGTGTGCTCCATTTTATTTCTCATTTAATAATACACATTTATCACCCCCTTGAAACCGAAAGGGTTTCTAATTTCTAATTTATATTTCAAATATGTGCAGTTCTTCTGATCTCTTCAGGAGTTTCCGCAAGATTTAAATCATCAACCGCAATAATAACAAATCCGGAATCTCTTAATAAAAACACATGGGTATATTGGATTATTTTTCAAATCCTTCTTTCAATAAATATTCGCTAATGCGTTTATACCACATGCGTCCGGATTGTTTTCTGGATGTACTCAGACAACAAGCTTCAAGCATTTTATATCCTTCAGGGATTTTCATATATATATTTCTGGATGTATTCATATTAGAAGCTTTAGGCATTCTATATCCTCCAGGAATTTTCATATATATGTCATGGTCTAATGACCCATATAAATATGCAGTGACCACATCCATTAACTGCATATCCAATCTTTTTGTAACTACCAAACTAATCAAAAATCTGAATGTGATTGCATCCATAACAGGAGATTATTTTTCCTCATAATCAATCCCTGATTTCTGCAGTTTTCATGAGCTCTTCTGGAGCCTCAATGAAATTTAAATTATTTATATAAACTGCAATAAAAGATAATATAAATACTGAAAATATATGAAAAATAGTATGTTCCACATGCGTTTAGCTTGCATTAGATCATATAAAGATTTTAAAACTTGATAGAATATGTACTTCAGGACTATATGATTCATGCATACCCAAATTCTTGGTAACTATCAAGTTAATACAAATCTCAATATGATCTCTTTAATTTAAAAAACATATCAATATTATTTCTGCAGGAAATATATTCGTGATTTATATATCACATTTTCATTTCCTTTATACAAATACCCACTCATATTCAACAAGCATCACCTCATAGGTGTTTGAACTTCAAGTCCATATGCATCACTTTTTACTAGTGATATCAATTCTGTAGGAATTGTTTATTTTTATTTTGGCCAATATTTTTACGTCGGTATTCTTCGATGGTTCTGAGCTCACTTTCTTTATTACTTCTGGTAATATCAAATGTCATCTTATATGAAAATACGTTGTCGACAACGGTTTTATTTCTCTTCATAATTTCTCATTTACTCATGAAATGTAATATCGAGATCTCGTCATTTTCAAGTACCTGTCCCTCTTGAAGGGAAGACATTTCATGAAAAATCTCTTTAGGAGGTACTCTTCAGGAGTATTATACTCTTCAGGAGTTTTCATTATGAGAGAATTTTATACAGAAAATTTGGATGGACTTTATTGCTTGTTTTGTGGGTATGGCCTCTTCAGGAGCACCAAATTATTTGTGCTTTTCTCTTTTGAAATGCTTTATCATTTGTATTGATAAGTCTCACATGCTTTTAGACATGTCTTATGTTCATTAGACTGCTGAATTTCTTAATTGTCCTTCGGGGACTTCAATCCTCGCTGGGATTTTAGCAGCTAGAATATGAGACCTTTTATCTTATTGCATCCAAAAATTAATTATCATATGAACTTCCAGTTCACCTATGATAATCAAGATAATATCGAATTATTTCATCTTATTTGCTTCTAGCAAATTTTTCTTTCCACTTCTGGTGGTAAGACTTTATAGTAAAAGAATCTTTTGATTCTTTTATGGATGTTCATATAAAAATTATTCGATTTATCGTAATTGATTTTGGATGATCAAGATAATCATGAAAAGATATAAATATTTTGAATCATATCACTTTTGATTCATCAACATATTTGATTCAATAGTTGTATAATATCATCTCAAAGAGAAAGCTGATAGTTTTTCCAATAAGAGCTTCTGGCTCAAAATCATAGAAGTACTATAAAGATATTCATCACCACGTCCAATCTCTTGGTTTCTTTGAAAACAATTCGTCATTCTCTTCTGGGAATGATATAAATCCAATTTCATTCACTTCAGGGAATGATGTGGAACTAGTAGGACATGGCTCATGATTTCTTAGCAAAATCTCATTATTTTGCTTAGCCACTAGAAAACTATATATAAATTTAGAATATATTATGAACTTTTGCACTCGATATTGCTACTTCAGGAGCATACTCTATATTGCTATTTCAGGAGCACATTCGAAACGTTCATTTAAATATATATTCTTTAGTGGTTTTTTCTCAACACACTTTCAATTATGCAACTTCAGGTGCATCAATCATAATGAGCTTTTTGTACACGTATCACTCATTTAAACTATCTCATAGAATCAATAGATCCTTTATTATGAGATACTCAATAAAATTATTGGTTTAAAACAATCCTTCAGGGATGCTCAATTTCTATTCCAAGATAGATCTTATCATCGGTTTAGAGTAATCCTTCAAAGATGCTCGATTTCTATTCCGAGATAAATTTTATCATCAATAATTCATAACAAGTATATATAAAAAATAAATAAAACTTGTATGTAAACTATGTAAATAAACATAAAATTTAATCAAGTAATAATAATGAATATAATTTTAATACTCACTTTAGAAATTACAAATAATATATTGAAAAACTTACTTGAAATAGAAGACTACTAGTTTTTCAATCAAAGAACCTCGTGCTTTGTTCGCATTTGATTCACCGTTCCTTTCTCGTGCTATGTTATAATCTCATATAAATTAGAGGGTGATTTTATTTCCTTTGTCGTGCCATGCCGTAATTGACGAGGTTGGCAAGTACTTCACGTATATTTGTAGGTGCCGCCCATGTGAATTTTTATATATTCAGAAAGCTCTTTCACTGTACATGGCCCCGTTTAAGAACAGACAAGAAGCCTCCAGATGACTTTTCCTTGCGCCGTTCCTCTCCTAAAAAAAAACTGAATCCACTATACTTTTGACCTTTTCCTTGCCAGAAAATGACAATCAAAGATTTTTAATTTTATGTTGGGTGGGTCCCCCACATGTTACAACAACGGAACTCCAACCCACTCCCAAAACCACTTGTCCCCTTCATCCATTTTCCTTTTTGCCAAAATACAAACATCTCCCCTTCACGTGGGCCCATTAATAACAAGTTGGATAAATAAAGAAGGAAAGTGGTTATAAGAGAGTATTTTGGGAATCATGTAACTTGTCAATATGTCAGTAATACAGACAACGGTCATCGAGTTCTTCGTTTTGGGAGAAATGTTCCTGAACGCCATTGACGTGCATGCTTCAAAACAAGGCCGATCTTGAAATCTGTGCAATCAGCCATAAAAACGTCTCTGCCCAATCTACCGAAAGTGCCTTGGAACTAAAAGTCATTTTAACAATTATTATGGTAGTAAAAAAAATGATATGCGATGACCAACTGAAATAAAAACGTGGCCTAAATGAGCCACTAGATTGAAGAGAAGCTGGTGAGCGGACGAAAGAGACTGGAAAATAGTCTGGAGCCCGTGAAGCTATACCCACTGCCCACACCACAACACAACTGGTTCAGGATTCCGATATTTCTAGAGTTGCAGAGATTAGAGAGCCGGATGGGATGAGTTGGAGCCAGCTCAGAATTTGCAATATCCTGAGTAGCTTTGTAGGCGGTGAGAGTATTCTTGAAGGCCTCTTTGTGGTCGTTGCCAGTCTTGAACTCGGCCAAGTACCTCTGGTAATCGCCCCTCATCTTCAGGAACACGGCGTCTCGGCAATTCTGGTTTATTCTTGGTGAGGAGTCTGATCTCCATGGTGAGAATAGAAGGATGAGGAGAGAAGATATGGTCAAATTCATAGCTTTGTTTCATGAGGGAGATCAAAAGCATGAAGGGGAGGACGCGGCCTCAGCAGAAGCAACAGCAGAAATAGATCTCAGAGAGAGAGAAAAGAAAAAGTTGAGAGTTGGAAGAAGATGAGGCGGCTGCTGATGAGTTTGGAAGTTTCAGAATAGGGAGAGAGCAAATTCGTGCTGATAACGTGTTATGAAACTTATTAATTCCTTAAAGGATACAATTGTATATATAGGAGTACAAATAAGACTATGTGTTTGACGGCTAGCACTATGCATTTGACGGCTAGTACTATGCCTTTGACGGCTAGCTAAAGGTGGTCATACAATACAATTTGAATTTGGTTTCTAACACTCCCCCTTTGGATGACCACATATAAAGAATATGCCTCGTTAAAACCTTGTCAAGGAAAAACCTAGTGGGAAGAAACTAATAACGAAAGAAAAAGAATACAATATTCTGTATATCGCGAAGTGCTTTAAGATTGCCTCATTAAAACCTTGCAAAGGAAAATCCCTGAAGTTTCTAATCTGAATACATCCAGAAATATATATGAAAATCCCCGA
Source organism: Carya cathayensis (assembly GCA_011037825.1). Classification (NCBI taxonomy): domain Eukaryota; kingdom Viridiplantae; phylum Streptophyta; class Magnoliopsida; order Fagales; family Juglandaceae; genus Carya; species Carya cathayensis. The sequence goes on from QGSO01000279.1 coordinate 479,513, forward strand.
AGGATATAAAATGCTTGAAACTTGTTATCTGAGTACATCCAGAAAACAATCCGGACGCATGTGGTATAAACGCATTAGCGAATATTTATTGAAAGAATGATTTGAAAATAATCCAATATGCCCATGTGTTTTTATTTAGAGATTCCAGATTTGTTATTATTATAATTGATGATTTAAATCTTATTGAAACTCCTGAAGAGATCAGAAGAACTGCACATATTTAAAATATAAAACCTTTTTTGTTTCAAGGGGAAGATAAATGTGCATTATTAAATGAGAAATAAAATGGAGCACACAGAATATCTACCAGAAGATAGAAATACAAATATGAATATTTGTGAAATATTATTTTATTATCTCGAAACAAAATTACAGAAATTTGAGGCTCTTCGCCTCATTCTTTAAACGATCTTGCTCTTCTAAAATTTGCGTGGCATGTCTGTCTAAAGGAGTAGGCAATCTAAAAGAAGACTTAAGCAGAGATTTTAATTTCCTATTCTCTTGCTTTATTGCTTCTATATTCATGTTAGACTCCTGAAGAAGTCGCTGAAGGATAGAAATTTTCTCATTGAGTTTGTCCAAATCATAAGGTTTGGATTGTAGTCGCTGAGAAAATGTGTAAATAGTTGAAGAGTAATGGGTACTGAGATTTACAAGCTCATAGATAATTTCAACATCTGACTTATTAGTCAGATCATTATTGTATTGTATTATAGCACCTGTGGTAGAAGCAGGAACAGCTGATGAACGAGGTGCATAATACCTTATATATTGGCCATGAGAAGATTGCTGAGCCATTGCAGAGTCAGAATGCAGAAAGAGATTGCAGAGTAAGAATGCAGTATTATTACAGAAAAGTGAAGAAGATGAGATGTAAATGAAGATGAGTTGAATATCTCTTTTATAGAGAAAATTATGACTAAGCACCTCTATTACTTTACGGCATCTCTCATGAAGCATCTCTTTACAAGAGACAAGAAGATGTAGCATCATAGCTCTGCGGCACCTGACAGCTACAGAAAAGTTGAAAAAGCTTGCGGTGCTTGTCTGATTTAAAAAGCTGGCCACCGTTTTTGTTGAAAAATGAGGCTAGCGGTTTAATATTGATGAATTCTTCACTAACTGTGTTATTTACAAGAACTCCAGAATAGCACAACTCCAGAAGAGTAGTGAATTCAATATTAAAATGATCTTGGATCAATATGATGAATTTCACTATAAAGTCCTGAGTACTCCAATGGTTGCTTGATAATTTGATGAGTAGAAAAATCTATTTCGTCCTTATGAAGACGATGGAGAAATTCTTGGTCCTGAAGTACCTTATCTCCAGTTCAATTGAAGCCTTGAATATGTGATTATTTGGATCAAGTCCACAATTAGATGGATATACAGATGCGAGCTATCTATCAGATCCACACAAGAAGATCATTGCAATTCATGAGAAGAAATTTGAAATTGATGTCAAGAAGATACGGTCAAGTAATAATCTGGCAGATTTATTCACTAAAGCATTACCAACTGTAACATTTAAGAAGATTGTGCAGAACATTGGAATGCGGAAACTTGAAGACATATTATCATGCACTTTTCAGGGGGAGTAAAGTCTTGAAGACTGGTGCTGATTGTATTCTTTTTCCTTCGCTAAGGTTTTATCCCACTGGATTTTCCTTTACAAGGTTTTAATGAGGCAATCTTAAAGCACTTGACGATATACAGAATATTGTACTCTTTTTCCTTCATCACTGGTTTTTTCCCACTGGGTTTTTTCTTGACAAGGTTTTAACGAGGCATATTCTTTATATGTGGTCATCCAAAGGGGGAGTGTTGTGAAATAAATTGTATGACCACCTTTAGCTAGCCGTCAAACACATAATCTCATTTGTACTCCTATATATATTGCTGTATCCATTAATGAAATTCATAAGTTTCATAACAATTTTTAATATATTAATGTATTTTTTATTTTTTAAAAATATTGAGCATTGGCATTGGATTATGTAAATGCAAATATAAAATTTACATAATATGACTTGATTTTGCATTTGGCTATTCTACTCAAAATTTATTCCCACATTGGATTATCTATCTATTAGTCAAAATAATAATAATAAAAAAATATTATTAATTTAATAATATTTTTTAAATTTATTTCTATTAATTGAAACCAAACTACCCACAAATACATTCAGTTATAATATTTATGCCCACCACAAATACATTAAGTTACAAATAAAAAAACACAAAACTGACCACAATATTTCTACCCATCACAAATACATTTAGTTATACCATAATACCATTGAAAAAGACCTGCCCATTACATTTTCACCTCAAAAAAACACCATTGAGAAAAGTACAAGTCATCACTAACTGGGTGTTATACATTTCAGCTCATAAATACATTCAATTATAATATTTATGCCCACCACAAATACATTAAGTTACAAATAAAAAATCACAATACTTCTGCCATCACAAATACATTCAGTTACATCACAACACCATTGAAAAAAACTGCCCATTACATTTTCACCTCAAAAAAACACCATTGAGAAAAGCACAAGTTATCACTAACTGATGGTTATACATTTCAGCCCATCACAAAAATATACACCACTCCAAAAGTCAGCCCATCACAAAAATACATATACCTCCAAAAGTTAGCCCATCACTAAAGTTACTACCCATCACAAAAAATGTAAACAATGTCCAATAACAAAGTTGCTGTCCAGTCACATGTATTTCTATTACATGTGACTGGACGACCACTAAAATCAGACAAAGTATACGTTAAACATATACTACTATTAATTACAATGTCAAAATAAGCTAGACAAATACTTACACACCTTCAAAAGGTGTGGATGGGTCCTCGGATGGTGATGTGATTGCAGACTCTTTCATTAAAGTGTTGAAAATTTCATCTTGAAGATGTTGGAAATAGATTTGCTGCTTTGGTTTCATCCCATCAATATCTAATTTCATTATTTTAGCTTCAAACTTCTTCTTCTTTAGTGCAAGATGTTCATCTCTATCCCGTTCCGCCTTGCTGTAAAATTCCTTTCTCTCCATGTTGAATGTATTTCTGTCACTAGTCAAGCGAGCTAAAGTATGGTTAAATTCAACATCTATTTCATCTCTAGACTTCCTCTTTCTTTCTTTTTCTTTCTCAACCTTCTTTCCTGGAGGTCTCTCATGGATGACCTCCACATTGTCATCCAACATATCGTCGCCGTCTAGAGTTAAGCTAGCACTGGCCAGACGTCTTCCAGGTGGTTTCCTCCTCGTTGACAATGTTGACTGATGTTGTTGCCATTTTGGTTGGTGTCTCAATAGACACCAACAATGCTCCATGGTAAAATAAGAATTCTCATTTTCTTTGTATAATATTTTCGCCTTCTCAATCTTAAATGAATAAAGTGATAAAGTTAGTATGCAAATAAGCCTAAGCATATAAAAAACTAAAAGAAAAACAAAATTAATACCTTATCAACCTCCGTGGTACCACTTGGATGCAAAGACTCTATTTGTGCTATAGCAGCACAAAACTTGTTTGTGCATTTTTGAATCGATTGCCATCGATTGGTTAACGATGCAATCGAACGTTCAGGAGTGTTTGGTTTTTTATGCTCATGGTAGTATTCATAAATTCTTTCCCACATTTGTGTGGATTTTTGGTCAGTCCCCCGAATAGCATCAAGGCTAATGTTTAGCCAAGCTGAAACAAGGAGATTATCCTCCTCTGTAGTGAAAGATACACCTCGTTGAGATTTTTTTGTAGGTGGCCTTCGTTCACTTTCAGCTTGTGATGGTTGGACCACCACATTACCATGTATGCTATTGAATGGGGTGCTGCCCTCCCCTTGCACACCACTTTGTAATAGAGTGGTGAAAAAGGGATCCGCATCAAATGAAGGCTCCATCCTTGAATAATGTAAAGTTCATCATAAAACATCAATACACTGATCAACTTATTAAACATATATTAAGAAATTGCATAATCACAAACAGCTAGGAAAAGGGGCACAATAGCAGCTTTACAAAGAATGAATGTGTTTGTATTGTTGTAGAGAATTTGCTTTTAATAGCAGAAAAAGTAAAAACAACAGCAGCAGGAAAAGAAAACATAACAGCAACAACAAGAGCAAAAATAATAGCAGCAGCAGAATTCTGACAAATGATGGCATATGTTTATGTATTTTCATTAACTGGTGCCATATAAGCTAGACAATATGAACAGCTGCACCAAAATAATAGTGGTGGCCCACCAAGAAAAGGACTTCACCCAAATCCAATTATAAGCTTCGTCATCAAATCCAAAATCCAATTATAAGCATGGAAAGCTTATGTAATAAGAACAAACAAGAAGGGAAATTCATCCCATTAAAGAAAATTTGAAATAAAAAAAGAAATAAATTCTTATGAAGATTTTCCATTCTGCACAATGTTTTTTAGTAAAAGATTAGTTATGCATACATCAATCATCCTTAAGATGTGAAAAATAACCTTAATGAGACAATATAATGTTCTAAAAATATTCTAAAGACCAAAAAGTTGGGCTTTAGAAATAAATGTGCAAGAATATTTGCCAAGCTTATGCTTATGGAACCCACCTTCAGGTTTAGTGCTAATTCTATTTTATTCCAAGGTACATGCAAATTGAAAAAAAAAAAAAATTATTTGCTAGGAGGGCCTGTATAGTATAATGCAAAGAGGTGTCTACTATATGATATTAATGAAATCCAAAAGGTTTTGTAATATAGACAAGTGTTGAGATCAATATTGGAATCTGGTATTTAATTCCATGGATGGAAATACCATAACCAAAAGCAACCTCTGGCTTTCTTTAGCCACCAACAATGTTCCTGAATAGTTGCTAGTGTTACAAGGGGTGTTGAGAAGGATGAGATTTCCAGTTTATTAGCAAGACATTACTACTATGATAGCTCTTCGAAGAGATGGACATCCTTCTGTGTACAGCAGGGCAATGGCCCAAGAAGAGAAGCAGCATCCAAGGGACTAAATTGATCAACTATATTGATTGTAATTAGAAAAGATATACTGATCTAGGATCCTGTACTCTAATTTTTATTGTTTCAAACTATAATCTTAATTTCATATGTAAATTGTTGAAGTATATATAATACACAACATGACTATGAAAGTGAAGCACTTGAAACAATGTTGTTAACTAAAACAAGCACAAAACCATCGCAGAACCAAAATGGAGAAAATAGAACCAAAATAACCAACAACCAGAACCATCGTAGGAAAAAAAGATTAGAAATTACTATGAAAGTGAAGCACCCAGCAACACAATCGGTCAATCACACAGAGAATGTGAAATAGCACTTGAAACAATGTTGTCAACTAAAACAACCACAAAAGCAAGGAATATAAAAAGCAAAGCAAAAGCAAAAAAGCTTGTAATCAAGCACAAAAGCAAACAGAAAAGAAGAAAGCAAAAAGGGGAATATAAAGTAAGACATACAAAAAAACAAGGGAGCCCCACAAAATGGAGTACTACCAAGAAAAGGAGCAACCTTTATTACAAATCTGATGAAAAGAAACAAAACCTAGAGAATGAAGCATCAAGCCACCGTGCGACATAAACCATTTTTAATCTCAAATGCCCAAAACAAAAATGAAGCAAAGAAAATCAGAGAGAGAAATGAAATATACGCACCTGGACGATGATGTTGTGAAATCCTTCTTGGAGTTTCCAGACGCTGGGTTGAATGAAAATGGTGAGAAGGAGATGGAGAGTGGGAACGAAAATGGGGAAGAGGAGAGAAGGAGGGAGCTCGTTGTGTCTTTCGGAAACAGACTTTCGAGGGAAAAAGTAACTGTTGCGGTACTTTATTGAATAAAAATAATGTTTGGCTTTTGTACAGTATTCTTGCATATATGACCATCAACTTTAATTTACTGTAACTCAAAGTCATTTATTTTGCATTTGAATAATCCGATGCAGATGATTTTATGTACAATTGAGTTAAATTTTACATTTTATTGGCATTTGGATAATCCAATGCCAATGCTCTAAATATGTTAAAAGGTTATTTAAAAAAAAAAAAAAAAAAAAAAAATTTGTCTAATGAGCATGCTCAGCGGTCAAAGTTGAGGTTCGGCACACCAGCACCACCCAAGATATAAAATGCTACCTCTCTCAATCCATTTGCATCATCCTTTCCCGATAACCAAACAGATCACTCACACGTGCGCACCCGCATCTTTCTTGCTTTAAGTTGTCGTGCACGTAATCTTAGTCAAACCAACGTGTTAATTTCTTCTTCTCTGACATTGATTCAAATCTCAATCTCTTTCCCACTTTTAATAATTCACCTCACAATCATAAGCAAGCTGTGAGTGGTGGTGTTGTTTGGAGCTAAAAATGACGATCACAGCCACGCCGAGCGTCGAGGATGGATGTCTCATGGTCGGGGGAAAGGTGGTGTTGACCGGGGTGCCGGGAAATGTTGTCGTTTCTCCGGTTGGCTCCGGGCGCGCGGCTTTCATGGGTGCAACTTCATCTACTCAAAGTTCGCGTCATGTTTTCAGTCTTGGTGTTCTTGAGTGAGTTTCTTGAATCTTAACTCTCTGCCTCCACATTTCCTTTATTTTTTCAATGCATTTCTGTGTTTTCAGCTCTCTGAGCTGGTTGCACCAAATACAACATCTACCTTTGTCCCATAAAAGAAAAAACCTATGTTGTTGAGAAATGTAGACCTGATTACTGCATTCTGTTTCGTATAATTCAATGTGAAGAATGTATGTACCAATGGCACTTGTCTTCTTTTTCTTTCCCCTTATAGTTTAACTTGAAAATTATGTGGTCCTTACAGGCGTGGATTTAAGTTCTTGTCTCTCTTTAGAGAAAAAATCTGGTGGATGATACCACGAGTTGGAAAATCTGGTTGTGAAATTCCCATGGAAACGCAAATGCTTCTCTTGGAAGCAAGACAAGTATCTGTTCTGAACAATGAGACTTCTTCTGATCTAACTACCGAAAACACCTACATTCTCTTCTTGCCTGTTTTGGATGGTCAATTTAGGACAAGTTTGCAAGGAACTCCTGAAAATGAGCTCCAGTTCTGCATTGAAAGTGGTCAGTTGGCTCTTCTATTAACCACCTTTAGTTTCATGTGCTGAACTAGATCTCATTTTGATCTGGTTTGTTATTTTTCTTTTCTTCAAATCAGGAGATGATAATGTTCTAACCTCCCAATCGCTGGAAGCAGTATTCATAAATTCTGGGAATAACCCATTTGAGCTTATTACAAACTCTATCAAGTAGGTTTACTACTTACATTGCCTCTTCATATTGATTTCAACATAAAGTAGCCATTTTTGCATATTCTTACTCTTACGCATGTATACTGATGTAGGACACTAGAGAAGCACAAATGTACTTTTAGCCACATCGAAAACAAAAAGGTAACCAAGATCTGAATACTTAACCAGTTTGACAGTGTGGGTTCATTTCAATGCAATTGATATACTTCTTGTGCTTGGATTCATAGATACCAGCCTATCTGGACTGGTTTGGATGGTGCACTTGGGATGCTTTCTACACTGAAGTCAGTCCTCAGGGGATCAAAGAGGGTCTCCAAAAGTACAAATAACAAACTCACAAGTTCTTCTGTCAATTCCTTGACTAATAGTTGCACCCAATCTGAAACTTATTTATTAACTGAATGACTGTTCTCTGGTGTTCTGTTGTCCTGAAGTTTCTCAGAAGGAGGCCGTTCACCTAAATTCCTGATCATTGACGATGGATGGCAAGAGACCGTAAATGAATTCCAAAAAGAAGGTGAACCACCTATTGAAGGGACAGAGTAAGACTTCCATTCTTTTTATAAGAATAGATCCCTTCTATGAACTAGGAGTAATCTGTATCAGTCAGCTAATTATCCATTTTTCCCTTTGGTTATCAATAGGTTTGCCATCAGATTGGTAGATATCAAAGAAAACAGTAAGTTCAAGAGTTTGGGTTCAGATGATTCATGCATTGATCTACATGATTTTATTGATGACATCAAAGGCAAATTTGGGTTAAAGTCAGTTTCCAAATCTGGATATGGGAATTCTTTTCTGTTTAACTTGTTGAAAACCTCATTAATTCTGACCATGGGACTTAAATATCCATACAGATTTGTTTACGTGTGGCACGCTTTAGCTGGTTATTGGGGAGGTGTGCTTCCATCGTCAGAAACGTTGAAAAAGTACAACCCAAAGATTGCCTATCCAATTCAATCACCTGGTAACACAGGGAACCTCAGAGACATTGTCATGGACTGCTTGGAAAAGTATGGAGTTGGGTTTATAGATCCCCAAAACATCTTTGAGTTTTATAATGATCTCCATGGCTATCTTGCAAGCAGTGGTGTGGATGGAGTCAAAGTTGATGTTCAGAATTTGATAGAAACATTAGGTTCTGGGTATGGCGGACGGGTGTCATTGATGAAGCACTATCAAGAGGCACTTGAGCAATCTGTTGCAAAGAACTTTGAAGCCAACAACCTAATTTGCAGCATGAGTCACAACTCAGACGCAATCTACAGGTGTGCCCACTTTTTTAGTTTCAGAAACATATGTCTAAATTATGTTGAAAAGTTAGAATGTAGTTTCTGATGAGTTTTTGTGCTTTCAGCTCAAAGAAGAGTGCGGTTGCAAGAGCATCAGAGGATTTCATGCCAAGAGAACCAACATTACAGACATTGCATATTGCATCTGTGGCTTTTAATAGTCTTCTTCTAGGGGAGATTGTGGTGCCAGACTGGGACATGTTTCAAGTAAGACATCCTAGATATTTTATTCCCTTTTCACATGGAACTACCAGAACTAGTTTGCTTAAACTTTTCTAAATTATTTGATCTCTAGTGAATCATAACATAATATTTATAACGGGATAATTACTACTTGAAAACCTGCACACAGAGAATTAGAACCCATACAATCATCCAATTCTAGTCTCTTGCACTATGTAGTGGAAGCTTAAAACCATTTAGATTACATAATCTAAGAGTTTGTCCATCTTTGTTCAGAGCAAACATGATACGGCTGAATTTCATGCTGCAGCAAGGGCCATTGGTGGGTGTGCGGTATATGTAAGGTGAGACACAAAAGTCAAAGACTGTTGATTAGTTTTTCACCTCTTTCGAAGAGGATATAACATTTTATGTTAAACTTTTATTTTCCAATGTAAAGAAGAAAAACCTTATGTGGTATTAAATTTCATTGTAGTGATAAGCCTGGCAATCATGATTTCAAAATCCTCAGAAAGCTAGTCTTGCCTGATGGTTCAGTCTTAAGAGCTAGATATGCAGGCCGGCCTACTCGAGATTGTTTATTTGAAGATCCAGTTAAGGATAGAAAAAGGTAAATTAATTTCTCACATTCATCTTCTCTTGGTTTGCAGACTGAATAATTGTTTCTATTCAATTGCCACAGTCCCAAAAGAAAATTACCACTTGTCTCAAAACTTCAAACCTATAACAAAATGTGAATTATAATCACTTAGTTATTGTTCTAATAGTTTCAATTTAAAATTAGTGTGTTCTAATCACTAGTTGCATCGACTCTTTGCAGTTTGTTGAAAATATGGAACTTGAATAAGTTATCAGGGATCATAGGTGTTTTCAATTGCCAAGGAGCGGGGAATTGGCTGCTGAAAGAAGCAGCTCAAGAGACATCTAGTGCAGCATCTACTTCTTCATCCACCTCATGTCATGTGAGTCCCCATGATGTTGAATTTCTTGAGGAGATAGCAGGTGAAAGGTGGAATGGAGATTACGCTATATATGCCTTTAATTCAGGTTAACTCTCTAGTCTGTCTTTGATTTGACCACAAACTTTGCCTAATATCAACTTGACTAGAATTTCATTATGTTCTTTATATTTCAGGATCCCTTTCTACTATGCCAAAGAAAGGAACATTTGAGGTGTCCTTGAGAACTCTTAAATGTGAAATATATACCATCTCTCCGATCAGAGTAAGTAGTCTGAGAAACATTTATTTGCAATGAAGCATCTTTCTATTTCTGACACAAATCATGTCACTTTGGTGTGAACAGGATTTTGGAAATGGTCTTCTTTTCACTCCACTAGGATTGCTTGACATGTACAACTCAGGAGGGGCAATAGAAGCTCTGAACTGCACCATGGATCTTTTGGGATGCACAATTAAAGTCAAAGGGCGAGGTTGTGGACTGTTTGGAGCCTATTCGAGCACCAAACCGAGGTGTTGTGTGGTGGACGTGAAAGAAGAGCAATTCACATACAACGCTGATGATGGATTATTGACAGTAAAACTTCAAGGTGAATGCAAATTAAGAGAGATTGAGTTTGACTATAGAGGCATCTGTGTCTGAGAAATTATGCAATGGATGTGGAACTTTGGAGTGCTGGATGGGATCCACATCTTCCGGTTCAAGTGAATCATACAAATAGTCTTGGTAGGAAGTATAATGCAAACTTGTTTGCTTGAAAATTCTACTATGTATCACAAATATTATCCCATTTTTTCCCAAAAACAAAAATTGATCTGGGTATGTTCAAATGGGTAGCAGTGTGAGTTGCTTCTACAGTCTTTTACATGAAAGCATCATAGAAAAGCATTCTTTTTTCATTTCTGGGTAAATTATAAGTATTGTAAGTACATTAAACTAAGCTAAATGAAAAATATGTTTTTTTCTTCTTCGTCTGGTATTGACTGTCAAGTTATTAGGTGCCAAGATAGGATTATCTGGTTGACTCCCATGTATATTGCAAATTGGGCAAGTATTAGGCTTGTCAGATGACCAAAAGGACTTGTTTCTGTGAAGGCTACCCCTCCGACACTAATAATCCAATTTCACTTTATACACATCTAATGTGGAACTTACTAAGCGAATCTATAATATTTTAGGTTATTTTTTCTCGTACGAGGCAAGGAAGCTAAAATCTAAATAAGATGAATAATCTTTTTCTTAATCGGAAAATTATAAATAAAATAATGTAAGAATTAAATGTAGGAAAGGAAAAGACACAAATAATCATTATAAGATGGAGAGGAAAATATTGAATTCGTAATCATAAATGGTGGAATACATCTTGTTGTGGTAATAAAGACAATAAGATGAAAGGTCTTTTTAGATGTGAAGAATTGCAATAAGTCAGATAAGGTAAAATAAGAAATAAAATAAAATGATCGGGTAGTCGTATCTAGGAAAATGCTTGTGTGCCCTCTCTCCGTGCCCCCTCAAAGTGACCACTGGTCACAAAAAAATTTTTTTTAGTTTTTTTTTACTTAGTGATTAAGGAAATGATTTTAAGTCTATTGGTATTTTTTTTTATTTTTTAAAAACGTTTAAATATATTAAAAAAATCTGAAAAGAAGAATGAAAAAAAAAAACGATGGGCGGGTATGAATGGGGCGGCATAGGAGCCTGACCCTTGTATTTATTAATAATCTGTTACACTAACTTTTTTAGTTAGGTGTGTGACAATGGTAGTTGGGTCTTCTGTTGCAATTTGTCATATTTTTTTAAAAAATTTTATGTGTAGTCATTTTTATATATTTTGGCACATTCTACTAATGTGATTGGCTAAGTCACTTTTTTTAATATAAAATAATTATTTTGACCAATCACATTAGTGAAGTGTATAAAAAATACGTAAAAGTAACTGTATGTAACAGAACTCTTTTTCTTTTTTAAAAATCCTAATTGGTTCAAGACGTAATGGGATGAAAATATCTTGATTCTATTTTCTATTTGGTTTTTTATTTGAGTAATCATTCATATAAGTTTCAAATATATAAGTTTTACGTAAGCTTTTTTCTTGTAAAAAAGTGAACCTCGCTATTAAAAACCTTGAAAAAAATCACTTTTTTTTTTATGAAACCTACTTTTTTATAAAGTGTCTACTGAGCCTTGCACATCTAAAATTTCAACATAGCATTACTTGTTTTTTAGTATAATTGTTATGATATTTTATTTAAAGAAACTCTTGTAATATATTTATTAGAGCTGAATTTTTTTATTTGAATAATATTATATACAATCTTAGGGTGTACAACAATGGCAAACTTTGATTCATGGAATCAATAAGCCAATTCGTGAAGGGAATGTAGTGCTTAAAATTGATATGGCTAGGGCATATGATAGTATTGACTGGGAATTCCTTCTTCATGTACTGGCTTCCTTTGGATTTTCTCCATCAGTATGTGGCTTGCTTCATCAGTGCATCTCTACCTCGTGGTTTTCTATTGTTATGAATGGCATCCCAAAAGGCTTTTTCAAGAGTGGTCGGGGCCTGCATCAAGGTAATCCCCTTTCTCCATACTTATTCATTATTGTTGAAGAAATTCTCTCCCGAATGATCAAGAGTCAAGTCGCTTTGGGGAAAATTCAGCATTTTCATCAACCAAGGGGCTCTCCTGTGATATCTCATTTATTGTTTGCGGATGATATTGTCATTTTTTCTAATGGAGGAAAAGCCTCTATGGGAGCTATCATGCAGATTTTGCAAGACTATGAAGCATGGTCAGGTCAGATTTTGAATAAGGCAAAATCTTTGATTATTTTATCTAATAAAATTATGTTGGCAAGGAGATGAATGATTCTAAGTTAAACAGATTTTATTGAAGGTGTTGCCCAGATGACTAACACAAGAGGGGGGTGAATTGAGTTGTATTTAAAAACAATAACAATTATAAATCAAATATACAATATAAAATATAAACAAAATATGAAACAACAATAAATATAAAGAGTAAGGGTAAGAGAGAAGCAAACTCAGTATGTTAACGAGGTTCGGCCCCACTGCCTACGTCCTCGCCTCAAGCTACCCCTTGAGGATCCCCGAATTCACTATTCAATCTCCTTCAGGTGGAGATAGAAACCTATTACACCTTTGAACAACACCGCTACAAAGGATCCGTGTAGAACACCCTCTACACTTGCAATCACCTTACACGTGGTGATTCAACGATTCCCTGTGTAGAACACTTTCTACACGCACAAGGGTTGTACACACCCTTTTACTGATACAAGAATTGATAGTGGGTAGAATATCAGAAAACACTCCTCAATGAGTGAAATAAGAACAATACAGCACAACCTATATCTCTCAAAATGAAAAAGGATTAAGGCTCAATGCTTAGAGAAGAGAGAATGAAAGCTTTGAATGAGAGTTGTATGCTCTTGGTGTTGTGAATGTGAAGCTCTCAAATGATCTATTTATAGGCATATGAGACTTCATATTCAAATTTAAAAAGATTCACATGTCAAAGACATCATCATTCATTTTTCAAAAATTTCAAACCTAATCTTTTTACTTTTTGCATGTGACAAAATGAGCACACTTTACTTTTCAAAAAATTCAAACCTAATCTTTTACTTTTTGCATATGACAAAAGGAGCACACTTTACTTTTCAAAATTTTCAAACAAAGGCATCTTCCTTTTGCATAAGTCAAGAAAAGCATCAATCACTTTTGAAAATATTCAAATAAAACATGCACATGTGAAAGATGACAATCAATCATCTTTAATATTTTCAAAGTTCAACCCTTTAATCATGGCATGCACATGTGAAAGATGACAATCAATTATCTTTCAAAATTTTCAAATTTAATTTTCAAAATATTCATGCACATGTGGAAAATGTATTTTAATGCTTTATGATAAAATATTAATTTTTGAGCCTTAATCCTAATTTCGAATTTTAAAGAGATTTACAACATTATTCTATGACTTTAATGTGAACTTGCTCCCTTCTTGCTCATGCTTGGTTTCTTGATGTGCTTGACTCCATTGTGTAGATAACTTGAGCTTGAGACTCCTTTATTCTATGAATTCATTTGTTATCATCAAAATCCATGTGTAAATATATAATTACACAAAACTTGAAACCTTAGGTTTAACAATCTCCCCCTTTTTGATGATGACAAATACTTGATAGAACCTGAAGCCTGTATTAATACTTAAGCTCCCCCTGAGAATGTGCGTTAGTTTTTCAAAAAAAAAAAAATAAATATAATTCCAAGCATATATAACAAGTTTAACAATTTAAACAATATTAATGTTCTAGTCTAAAACTTCTCCCCCTTTTGGCATCATTAAAAAGGATCGACAGCAAGTAAATAGACTGAAGAAAACGGTGCGTTAAAAAACACTGTAGATAGTTGAAAAAGAGAGCCGTCCGTGACCCGACAAGTCCTGCAAAGCCTCGAGGCCTAACTCTATGAATTTAGTGCGGTTGAAGATAGAAACAAATCGCCTGATGTTGTTGACAAACGAGATTGAAGGCTCCGAGTTTCTAAAAAAAATGTCTTTTTCACTGATCGGGAAAAAACACATTGCTCTTTGACTTGGATGATAGCTCGTCTTGTTCTTTATACTATCTCTATAAAAACAGTCTTAAAGTTCATCCAATCCGCATCAAGTTTTCTTCTTATCTCTATAACTCATCTGCATTCCTTCAACATTCTCGCTTTAAGTTTTCAATTCCTTTCTCAATGGCTCATTCTTCTACATCTCAACCTCCTGTCCTTTCTGCAGCTGCCATTGGTGCTATGTTGCAGCAAGAAAATAATAGTATGGCAAATAAGTCAGACTCCGATGCTATCTACGACTTGGTGAGTCTCGGGACTCGCTACTCATCCTCTATTGTTGCTTTTTCCCAGCGGGTTCAAGCAAAAAACCATGAGGTTGAAAAGCTTAAGGAACAAATTGTTGTACTTCAACGAATTGTTCAAGAGTCTCACACAAGGGAAGGAATCCTTCGGCAGAAGAATAAAAAGTTGAAATCTCTATTGGATTCTTCATTCCGCTTGCCAGTTCCCATGAATAGGGATGACATGATATTGTATGAAGAGAATGAGCGTCTCAAACATGAGGCTAAGAACCTCAAGTTTATGTAAAAGTATTTAAGAAAAATCTATCTATTTTTATGAACTTTGATCTGTCTTTTAAGAGATATTCATAATATGCATCATACCTATTTCTCTTCTAATCATAGATAATCTATCTTCTGGTAAAGGTTTTGTGAATATATCTGCTAACTGATCGTGTGTGTTTGTGAACTCTAGTACTATATCGCCTTTCTGCACATGATCTCGAAGAAAATGATATCTTATTTCAATATGCTTAGTTCTAGAATGTTGTATTGGGTTTTTTGAAAGATTTATAGCACTTGTATTATCACATTTGATTGGAATGTGATTATACATGAGTTTAAAATCTTCAAGTTGTTGCTTCATGTAAAGAACTTGAGCACAACAACTACCCGCAGCAACATATTCTGCCTCAGCAGTAGATAGTGCAACAGAATTTTGTTTTTTACTAAACCAGGAAACTAATGCATGACCTAAGAAGTGACATGCTCCACTAGTGCTTTTTCGATCTATTTTACAACCAGCATAATCTGCATCTGTGTAGCTGATTAGATCGAAAGATGTGTGTTTAGGGTACCATAACCCTAGGTTAATTGTACCACTAAGATATCTAAGAATGCGCTTAACTGCAATTAAATGAGATTCTTTTGGAGATGATTGAAAACGTGCACATAAACACACACTGAACATAATATCTGGTCTACTGGCTGTCAAATATAATAAGCTACCAATCATACCTCGATATACTTTCGAGTCAACTGTCTTACCGGATTCATCTTTATCAAGTTTAGTAGATGGGCTCATTGGTGTTCCAGTTTCCTTAGCACCTTCCATCCCAAACTTCTTCAGCAATTCCTTAATATATTTTGATTGATTGATGAATGTCCCACTTTTTACTTGCTTAATTTGCAATCCGAGAAAGAATGTAAGTTCTCCCATCATGCTCATTTCAAATTCATCCTGCATAGTCTTAGCAAAAACTTGACACATATTTTCATTAGTAGCACCGAATATTATATCATCAACATAAATCTGAACCAAAAGAATATCATCATTTTCGTATTTAATGAAAAGAGTTGTGTCGATTTTTCCTCTTGAGAAACCTTTTTTAATCAAGAAACCACTGAGTCTCTCGTACCACGCTCTAGGAGCTTGTTTGAGTCCATATAGTGCTTTTGTGAGTTTGAAAACATGATTTGGAGAAATATGATTTTCAAAACCTGGAGGTTGCTCAACATATACCTCTTCATTTATAAAACCATTTAAGAAAGCACTTTTAACATCCATTTGAAAAAGTTTGAAATCTTTATAACAAGCATATGCAAGTAGCATTCGAATAGCTTCTAATCTTGCGACTGGTGCATATGTCTCATCATAATCAATTCCTTCTTCTTGATTGTAACCTTGGGCTACAAGTCGAGCCTTATTTCTAGTAATGACTCCGGACTCATCTTTCTTGTTTCTAAAAACCCATTTTGTTCCAATAATAGTATGATTTTTGGGTTTAGGAACAAGTGTCCAAACATCATTTCTTTCAAATTGATTAAGCTCTTCTTGCATAGCTAGAATCCAAGATTCATCAAGAAGTGCTTCATCAATATTTTTAGGTTCAATCTGAGATAAAAAAGCAGTATGATTGCAAATATTTCTAAGAGATGATCGAGTGCTTACACCTTGTGAAGGTTCTCCCAGAATTTGTTCCACTGGATGATCTTTCACAAATTTCCACTGTTTGGTTGCATCTCGTATTAAATTTTGATGATCTTTCCTGATGTCTCCATGTTGGACTTCCTCTATTGTGTTCTCTTTGTTGAGATTGAGACTTTCTGTATTATTTATACCTCCTGTTTCTTCATCAATGGATTTCTTGGAGAGTAGAGAATTAGATTCATCAAATACTACATGCATAGATTCTTGTACAGTTAAAGTCTTTTTATTGAATACTCTATAAGCTTTACTATTTGTAGAATACCCGAGAAAAATACCTTCATCCGATTTTGCATCAAATTTGCCTAAATTATCCCTGTCATTCAAAATAAAACATTTGCATCCAAATACATGAAAGTAACCAATGTTGGGCTTTTTCTCATTCCAAAGCTCATAGGGGGTTTTATCTAATTTAGACCTTAACATAACTCTATTTATAACATAACATGCAGTACTTACCGCTTCGGCCCAAAAATAACTAGGCAAGTTGTTCTCATTAAGCATTGTTCTTGCCATCTCTTGAAGAGATCTATTTTTCCTCTCTACTACCCCATTTTGTTGAGGAGTTCGAGGAGCAGAAAAATTATGCACAAAACCATTTTCATCACAAAATGTTTCAATATTTTTATTAACAAACTCTTTTCCCCTATCACTTCGGATACTTGAAATAGTATAGCCCTTTTCATTTTGAATTCTCTTGCATAACTTGGTAAAAGCATTATGTGCCTCATCTTTATGAGCAAGAAAGATGACCCAAGTATATCTAGAGAAATCATCAACAATAACAAAAGCATAATATTTTCCTCCTAGACTTGCAACTCTATTTGGTCCAAAAAGATCCATGTGTATCAGTTGCAGTGGTCTAGTAGTGGAAATATATTTCTTGGTTTTAAAAGAAGTTTTTGTTTGTTTACCAAATTGGCATGCATCACAAATTTTGTCTTTAAGAAAATTTGCCTTTGGTAAACCTCTCACAAGATCATTTTTTGAAAGTTTGGAAATAAGTTCCATGTTGGCATGACCTAGTCTTCTATGCCATAACCAATTAGTTTCATTTTGTACTGAAAAACAAATAGCATCTTGTGAGGTAATTTCTTCAAAATCGATTGTATAAACATTATTACTTCTAAAGGCAGTAAAACAAATGTTATAATCATGATCATTCAAAATAATGCACTTATCCATTTTGAAAGTAACTGTAAATCCTTTATCACATAATTGACTTATACTCAAAAGATTATGTTTTAGACCTTCAACAAGTAGAACATCTTCAATTATGAGAGAAGATTTATTACCAATTTTACCTATTCCCACGATCTTCCCTTTCGAGTTGTCTCCAAATGTCACGTGTCCTTCTTCTTTAGATCTAAGATCAAAGAACTTAGTCTTGTCTCCCGTCATGTGTCTTGAACATCCACTATCTAAAAACCATTTGTTTTTGCTTGTAGAGGACTTCATGCATACCTATAAAAACAATTAAAATGATTTTTCTTGGTACCCAAGTTCTTTGGGTCCTTTATTTATTAGTATTAGAAGAAACAAGATTTTTAGGTACCCATATGGCCCTAATAGTCATTGTATGTTTTCTTCTAATAGGACAAGTATGATAATTATGACCATTTCTATTACAAAAATTACAAATAGCATGTGACATATATGAAAATCTTGAATGATTATAATAGTATCCTTTTTTGACAAACTTATTATGAAAAGAATTTTGAATATTAGACTTTGATGTAGAAGGATTATCAAAGAAGTTTTTATAAGGTTTGAACTTTTGTTTTGGCATATATCCCAAGCCTGCCTTGTCAAAAACACATCTTTGACTACCAAGAAGTTTTTCAAAATTTCTTTTTCCATTCGTAAAGTTTTCAACAATATTTTCTAAATCAGTTTTCTTTTTCTTCAACTCAAGATTTTCGTCTTTCAAAACAATATTTTCTTTTCTTAAAATATCAATTTCGTTTGTTAAAGAAGAATTTTTCTTTTTCAAAGCAGTATATTTGATACCCAATTTTTCAAATTCTTCATATACCTCTTCTAAAACATTTTGCAATTCTTCATATGAAGGATTTTCAATATTATCAAAATTTGTTACCTCAATATCATCTTTAGCCATAAGACAGAGATTTGCTGATTCTTCATTGCTTGCTTCACTATCTGAGCTACTTGAATCATCATCCCATGTAGCTTTCATTGCTTTCTTGCCTTTGTTTCGATCTTTCTTTAGCAGGGGACAATCTGGCTTGATATGACCAGGCTTATTGCATTTATAACAAATTAAAGTATCATTTTTACCTGAATCTTTCTTGGAAAACTTTTTGAATGATTTCCTCGGAGGAGTTTTATTTTTCTTTAAGAATCTCTGAATTCTTCTTGTTATCATCGCAACTTCTTCATCTTTATCGTCATTTTCCTCATCTTCATCACTTTCACTTTCATGAGGAACAGCTTTAAGTGCCAAGCTCTTCTTTGGCTTTCCTTCTTCTTCTCCTCTTTTCAATGTGTACTCATGGGTGATAAGTGACCCGATGAGTTCATTCACTTCGAGCTTCTTGAGGTCTCTAGCTTCAAGAATCGCTGTCACTTTTGATTCCCAACGTTTTGGTAGAGAGTTGAGAATTTTTCTTACCATTTCCACTTTGGAATAAACTTTACCAAGAGCTGTCAAACTGTTTATGATGTTAGTAAAACGAGTGTGCATGCTAGAAATAGATTCATCATCATTCATCTTAAACATTTCATATTCATGAGTAAGAATATAAATTTTTGATTCCTTAACTTGAGAAGTTCCTTCATAAGTAACTTCCAAGTTATCCCAAATTTCTTTTGCCGTAGCACAAGTCATTACTCTATTAAACTCATTACCATTGAGAGCATTATATAATAAATTCATAGCAGTTAAATTCAAAGTATAAAGTCTATCGTCTTCACGATCAAACTCTTCTTCTTCCTTTTTGACCTTTACTCCACCAACCACTTTTGTTGGAATATAAGGTCCATTTACAATGCATTTCCAGATCTCTCGACCTTGAGCCTGAAGGAATATTCTCATTCTAACTTTCCAGAATGAATAATTGTCTCCACAAAAGAGTGGAGGCCGACTGCTAGATTGACCTTCACCAAATGAAGCTGCAATGTTAGCCATAAGATCTTAACTCAAAAGATAGTTAATCTTATAACAGAGCTTTAGCTCTGATACCAATTGTTGCCCAGATGACTAACACAAGAGGGGGGGTGAATTGAGTTGTATTTAAAAAAAATAACAATTATAAATCAAATATACAATATCAAATATAAACAAAATACGAAATAGCAATAAATATAAAGAGTAAGGGTAAGAGAGAATCAAACTCAGTATGTTAACGAGGTTCGGCCCCACTGCCTACGTCCTCGCCTCAAGCTACCCCTTGAGGATCCCCGAATTCACTATTCAATCTCCTTCAGGTGGAGGTAGAAACCTATTACACCTTTGAACAACACCGCTACAAAGGATCCGTGTAGAACACCCTCTACACTTGCAATCACCTTACACGTGGTGATTCAACGATTCCCTGTGTAGAACACTTTCTACACGCACAAGGGTTGTACACACCCTTTTACTGATACAAGAATTGATAGTGGGTAGGATATCAGAAAACACTCCTCAATGAGTGAAATAAGAACAATACAAGCACAAACTATATCTCTCAAAATGAACAAGGGTTAAGGCTCAATGCTTAGAGAAGAGAGAATGAAAGCTTTGAATGAGAGTTGTATGCTCTTGGTGTTGTGAATGTGAAGCTCTCAAATGATCTATTTATAGGCATATGAGACTTCATATTCAAATTTAAAAAGATTCACATGTCAAAAACATCATCATTCATTTTTCAAAAATTTCAAACCTAATCTTTTTACTTTTTGCATATGACAAAAGGAGCACACTTTACTTTTCAAAAATTTCAAACCTAATTTTTTACTTTTTGCATATGACAAAAGGAGCACACTTTACTTTTCAAAATTTTCAAACAAAGGCATCTTCCTTTTGCATAAGTCAAGAAAAGCATCAATCACTTTTGAAAATATTCAAATAAAATATGCACATGTAAAAGATGACAATCAATTATCTTTAATATTTTCAAAGTTCAAACCTTTAATCATGGCATGCACATGTGAAATATGACAATCAATTATCTTTCAAAATATTCAAATTTAATTTTCAAAAATATTCATGCACATGTGAAAAATGTATTTTAATGCTTTATGATAAAATATTAATTTTGAGCCTTAATCCTAATTTTGAATTTTAAGAGATTTACAACATTACTCTATGGTTTTAATGTGAGCTTATTCCCTTCTTGCTCATGCTTGGTTTCTTGATGTGCTTGACTCCATTGTGTAGATAACTTGAGCTTGAGACTCCTTTATTTTTTGAATTCATTTGTTATCATCAAAATCCATGTCTAAATATATAATTACACAAAACTTGAAATCTTAGGTTCAATAGAAGGAAAATTGCCTTTTACATATCTGGGAGTCTCTATTATTTCTGGGCGTTTGTTGACACGCTATTTTGATGATTTAGTGATTAAAATTCGTAGCAGAGTAGAGGGTTGGCAAGCTAAATTGCTTTCAAGTGGTGCTAGACTTCTCTTACTTAAGCATGTTTTACAAAGTATTTTGATTCACTATTTATCCATTTTGTCTATGCCAAAGGCTGTCTTGAAAAGATTAGGGGAATTATGAGTACTTTCTTTTGGGGAAAGGGAGAAGGAAAATCAAAGCGCAAATGGTGTTCGTGGGATGTTATGTGTAAACCAATCTTAGAATGGGGGTGTGGGTCTTCGGAACCTCTCTAAAGTTCAAAAGTCTCTTCATATGAAACTTGCTTGGAATCTTCTCCAAGGTAAATCTTTATGGGCTTAATTTTTTCTAGCAAAATACGTTGGTTCGGATCTTCGCCAATTGATCATCGGAGAGGAACCAGGTTTTGGCGTATGCTTTTAGAAAATCTTAGTATTGTGCAAAAAATTCTTTTGTGGCCGGTGAAAAGTGGTAATGTGTCATTTTGGATGGATCATTGGGTGGGTGAGGGTCCTTTGTGTGATCAACAACAAATTATGAATCTCCCGTCTCTTACGTTGGTAGAGTGTAAATCTAGGGAAGGATGAAACATTGATCTTTTTCAGAGATTGGTTGGTATAGAACAAGTGAATGTGTTGATTGAAAAATTGGGCAGATTAAAGAATGGTGAGGATATTCTTATTTGGCTTCCTAAGGCGGAAGGCAAATTTTCTACCAAGAGTGCCTGGGATTGTCTTCGTATTTAGTCTCCTAAGCTCCCATGGATGGATTGGGCTTGGCATCCTTTTATTCCAAAAAAAAAAAAATGTCATTCTAATGTGGAAAAAATTGCATGGCTGTCTTCCTGTGGATGACCGACTGAGGAGAGTTGGTATCACTATTGTATCAAAATGTGACTGTTGCGCTATTGGTGCTTATTAAGATTAGGATCATGTTCTTGCCTTGGATGAATTTGCTTCTCAAATATGGAGTCGAACCTGTCTTCATTTAGGCATGCCGAACTTAATAGGAAGAGCCTGGAAAGAAAGTTTGGCGTGTTGGTTTCATCGTGCAAAACGTTCCTCTTGTAGTGGTCAAATTCTTGGTATTTTTCCCATTATCATTACATGGCGTTTGTGGTGGAGGAGGTGCAAGGCTCGTATGGAGGGCTCCCGAAATTCCATTGAAACGGAATGGTTATCTATTAAGTATTGGTTGTCTTGGATTGCTTTAAAATTTAAAGATCAAAAGCATATTAGTATGCAGGATGAGGAAGTACTTAATTCTCTACATATTCTTATTCCAAATGTTCATATGAGTTGTGACAGGATTGTGCGGTGGGAAAAACCAAAGTTTGGTTGGTGTAAACTTAATGTTGATGGTTGTTCTTTGGGAAACTCGGATGCTTCAAGAGTTGGGGGAGTTATACGAAATCATAATGGTGAGTTGAGATTGGGTTTCTGTGCTCCTATTGATTGTGTTTCTAATACTCATGCAGAGGTTATGGGCTTACTTTATGGTTTGAGGCATGCTCGATGGATGACAATTGTTGATATTGAGGTTGAGATTGATTCAAAATTGATTACTGATTGGATTAATAATCGTAGATGTGGTTTGTGGTACGTGGAAGATTTATGAGAAGAGATCATGGGGTTTCTTAACTCTATTTCTTTCTCTTGTCGGCATATTTATAGGGAGTGTAATGCGGTTGCAGATGTTTTAGCAAAGTTTGGTGCTAAAGGGAGTAATGTTGTATATTCTTTTGCTTTGGACCTTTCTCATATGGTTATAGGTTTTCTTAGACTTGACAAAGATAGTTTGCCATATTTGAGGAGGAAATAATTCTTCCTTAGATTTTTTTTTTTTTTTTTTTTTGGTTGCTGGGTCTTTCTAAGATGGTTTGGTTTTGGGTTGTATTTTTTGATTTTTTTTAGCTTGATTCCTGGGTAATTTTCCCTCAGGTGACCTATTTGTTCATACGGTTTTCCTCCACCACAAGTAAGGGTTTTTAATAAAATTGGGAGGGAATCACTCATAAACAAAAAAGAAAGGTCCACAATTTAAAGAAATTTTTTTTTTTCATGTAGATTTCATATTTAACCACTTTTTTTAAGTGAGTTGTAGACTCTAGAACTGCAAATATCTTTAATCTTTTTTCATTTTTGGCTTATTAAAAAATTTTAAAAATAAATATTCAAAACAAAATGACACGTGAAAACATATAAAGATGATGAAAACCCTAGATTCCCTCTACCTATTTATGTTTATGTTTTTAATTTTTTTAATAAGCCACATGGCAAGTGTTGCCATATTAAGAGATAAATTAAGTGGTATAAATTAGAGAGCATAGTAACAACAGTATCTTATCATCTATGTTGTGGCCTTCATCTAATCGTCTAATTACTTAAAAGTTGAAAGGTAAACAACTCATAAAGAGCTAAAATACAAATACTATTTATACTAATGAAAAATGATATTTATAATCATAGAGTATACAAACATTGCATAATACTTTTGAAAAAGAGTGAGTAAATACAGATCTACATGAAAAAATTAATTTTTTAATAATAAATTTCACTTTTTATCAAAATTATTATGCAAAACTTGTACACTCCACGATTGTTTTTAACATTACTCTATACTAATTGATAATTGATTTGCAGAATTTTTTATTAATAATATTTTTAATTTATCAATAAATAAATTTGTAAATATATATATATATATATTTATATCTTTTTCATTCGAACAATGTCCACTCAACGAGATCTGTACCTAAGATATTTTTCGGCGTCCTTTTGTCCCGCTGAACGACATACATCAACTTGTAAACGATATCCTCTTTGAACGACACATCTTATGATGTCGTTTTAACCAGAGTACCAGTGAGTAACCTACTAACCAGACGGCTTTCGACTGGTCCTCTGTAACCCCTTATCCAGATCCTCATCCCTCCGCTAAACCCTTCCTCTCTCTCTCTCTCTCTCTGTGAGTGTGTAGAAATGGCTTCTGCAGCTACAAAGGCATTTTCAGTGGCCGACTCATCATGCGTATTCACTTTGTCCTCACTCTTTAGCACCACCACAAAAAACCCATATCGAATTATCCCTGTCCCAGTCAAACGCACCAACCTCCACCTCTCTTGCTCTCGCTCTTCTTCACTCTTTTCTCCACCTCTCTCCCTCAGAAACAAGACCCACTTTTCCTCTATAGTCACCTTTGTAGCACAGACCTCAGACTGGGCTCAACAAGAAGAAGACAACAACACCATCACCATTGACCATGAAAAGAAAGAAACTACAGAACAGGAAGAGAAGACCGTTTGGGAAAATGAATGGGAAGTTGAGCCCGAGGGTTCGGTCGATGAGGGCGTTGAAGCGGAGGAAGGGAGTGGTGAAGATGGGGACTTTAAGGAGAGAGAAGAAGAGGACGAAGAGTTTGTAGAGCCTCCAGAAGATGCAAAACTTTTTGTTGGGAATTTGCCTTATGACGTTGATAGTGAGAAATTGGCTATGCTTTTCGAGCAGGCCGGGACCGTGGAGATTGCTGAGGTGAGGTTTATGGATTTTGGTTTTTGCAAAGTTGCTGGTTTTGGGGTTTACGAATTTGTGGAGGTTATGACACATGGGTGTAGCTTATTTGGTTTACGTATTATAGTTTTGTTTCTGTGGTTATAGGTTATATACAATAGGGAGACTGATCAGAGTCGTGGGTTCGGTTTTGTGACTATGAGTACCGTTGAAGAAGCTGAGAAGGCTGTAGGGACGCTCAACCGCTATGTAAGTTGCTTCTTCTTCTTCTTCTTCTTCTTCATCTTCTTCTTCTCTCTCTGATTTTTATTCAGATAGAGAATTTTTATTCAGTTTTTTCTTAGCGATATCACTAATTATAGCATGTGTATACACGAAGCAATAAAGCTGAGTAGGAATTCAAGAAATTAAGAATGGATATGAAAAAAATAAAGAAGGGAAAATTGTTTATAAAAATATCCGCAAGGGTGCCAACCCGAGAGCAAGTTAGTCATAACATTTTTTTTTTTGGCAATGGGTGTTCAAGAACAACGTTCAGACTAATCCTGGGTGCACAGGTCCTTGGCAAGAAGCTTGCTATAAGTGCACATCAGGTAATTTAAGGGAAAAATCTCCCAGTTTGATGGCCCCTAGAGATTGTTTGCACCTAGTAGGATTCGAACCTTAGACCTGGAGGGAGCATACCTCCAAGACAAAGGCCTTTACCACTTGAGCCAACCCCTAGGAGTTAAGTTAGTCATAACATAGCCATGAGGATAACTTTGATGAGCAACTTTGACAAGTTAAGACTTGCAAAGCCAAATAGCAAACTAGCCGAAAGTTATGTTTTATAGATAGTTTGGATGGGCTCCTGCCAAATCCATGAGTGTCAATCCTTATACATGGAACTGAAGAGAGGGGTTGCAATGACAGCAGCGACTGGAAATGACATTCATGGTCTCAGCAAGAACGAGAAGAAGGATCCATACATTGAAAGCATTTATGAGCCAATGCATTTGAATCCTTATTATTGATCTATGACTCACTCGGTTCTAGGTTTAATTCCTTTTTTTTTTTTTTTCCTTGGTGAAACTTGAGATTAGAAGACAAAGTTGTAGACTAATGGACATCCAGCAGAGCTACCCTCAATGAGGACCCTACCCCCTTCTCTGTCTTCATGTGAGTTGCTTGTACAGTCCCAAATAGTTGAGGAACAAGCTGAATGAAAGAGAGACTTGATACTCAAGTCACTTCTCCCATAATTATGTGAGGGCCAGGCACTTACCTTCACTGTCTCCCAATGTTCTACTGATCAAATGATGCAAGGGTGGACTTGGATAAGAGCAGAGAAGATACATTTTTCCCCAGCTTTAGATTTCGAATTGAAGGTTGCAGTCTCCTATGCATCTAAATGAGCAGAAGTACCCATGGATCTTATGCTGCTTTGGAATGATTTACAGGTTGCCTTGACCATCTAATTGAACAGTCCTGGGGCTCACCTACACCATCTTCCAAAGTACTCATGGATCTTGTGCTGTGAATATTTGATGGGTTTGTGTCACAAGTAAATGAAGGTTCTAGTGCCATGACAGTATGTGTCTCATATGCGGCCAAGTTTCAGTAACCAGCATTGGGAGCTTATGAGTGCAATTGCTAGATGTTTACCAGAGATACAGGTTTTAGGATTCTACTGTTGACTTGCTAATAGCAATAAATAGGGATGGAAACTGGTTTTGTTGGTGAGTAATAGCATGTTGAAACCCATGGTTGTACTTTTGGCTTTTGTATTTCCTGACCTTACATTGAAACTTGTAACATCGAGTCATATGATTGCTTAAGGAATTTGCTCATTTGGTCAAGGACTTCTTTGGAGGAACTTCAACCTAAGGTGTTCCACTATGAGCTTAGTAGGAAGAGCAAAGCTGGTGCCAGAATGTTGTGGAGAACAAAATAGAGGTTGGATTGCTGTGGTGATGTATGGAAGGATGAGGTTTATTTATGTCCTTCTAAGAGCAATATACACGAGATTAGGATTCTAATATGAAAAAATATGTGCAGAATGACAATTTCACTAAATAATAATAAATAAATAAATAAAAATCTGTGCAAAAACATAATTTCACCTCTAATCTGATTGTTTCTGTAAAAAATGTTAAAAATAAAAAAAATAAACGCATTCAGTTTAGACTTGTAAAGTTCATTGTCAGGTCAGAGTGATCTTAATTTATGGCATATGAGGATCGAACCTTGTTAGTAGGTGAATTGCCTATTGAGGAAAAGTGCTTCAAGGTTAAAATGTGTCGTGTATAGTTTATGTAGCTATCATACCATTTATAAGGTAATCTCTCCTGTAAAACTGCTGCTTGAGGCTAGCCTTGAAGAAGAGACGTGTTTTGTTGGTCATGCAGCCTTTCTTGTGCTTCTTTTTCACCCTTACTCAGCATTCTAGAATATCTGACCTAATCTATTACAATATATAATTTTGGAAGCATTAGTCTTATCCTGTTCACACCTTACGCACTGACCTTCTCCAAATGATATTTTTTTACTGTGCTTCCATCACTTGTACACAACAAACACATGTTTTTTCCTGTCAATATATCTTGATGGGTGTGTTGTCTCTGAGTTTATCTTTATCTTTTTCCTTTGAATAGGATTTAGATGGAAGGCCATTGACTGTTAACAAGGCTGCTCCAAGAGGAAGTCGACCAGAACGCCCCCCTCGCACATTTGAACCCTCCTTCAGAATTTATGTTGGTAACCTGCCATGGGATGTGGACAATGGTCGCCTGGAACAGCTTTTCAGTGAGCATGGTAAGGTGGTAGATGCTCGGGTAGTTTTTGACAGAGAGAGTGGCCGTTCACGTGGTTTTGGCTTTGTAACAATGTCAAGCGAGACTGAGAGGAATGATGCCATTGCTGCTCTTGATGGACAGGTATTCACCTTCTTTCTTTCTTTAATAAAGAGTTCTGTCTCGTCCCATATTGCATCCAAATTCAAAATTTTACTTCATCAAATTATCATATTCTGTAAGTTGCATATAGGGTTCCTGAGGACTTGTTCTAAGGACTAGTTATGTCTCTGTCGGATGTATCCAAAATCTATACCTCATATCACCTTTGGGTGTCTTGATGCTGCAGAGTTTGGATGGGAGGGCAATAAGAGTGAATGTTGCCGAAGACAGACCAAGGCGTAGCTTCTGACTTGAGCTAATATGAATCCAAAGCTTTGCTGGTGCTAGTGTCTTTTACCATGGTGAAAATTTTCTTGTCGAGTTGTTTTAGTTTTTAAATTATGCATTCCCAGTTTAAATTATGCAAAAATCACAATTGACGTCAGAAATTTGTCTTATTTATTTGTTGTCTCTATAGTCTATGTACTGTAGAAAACAAGAGCTATAGGTGGAGTCCTCAATGCGTATTTTCATAGGAATTTGAGTCATTTGGTGTTTGGGGGTGTGAGGAGAGGAGCATGTGCAAATACTCAAAGGTAGTATGCCAGGAAGCATGGAATTGTGTTCAAGTTTTAGGCATATTTTTCAGTGTATTTTATTAACAAAAAAATTGTAAGCTTGCACATTTTTTGCAGATTATAGGCGAGAATAATTAATGCCCATAACTTGGTATTACTCTCCCCAAAATCCACTTTCTTTATCACTTTTTCCTTGATATAATAAGTCGGTTAATTTGATTGGAATAATTAAATAAAAATATGACTTTTTCCCAGTACATAGAAAAATTAAACTACCCAAAAGTCTTAAAAATTAAACTAAAAAAGCTAATTTTTTAGCTAAAAAAATAAGTAAATTATGGAAAAAAAATAACTAACTAAAATCTGAAAACAAAACTAGAATAACTCTTTTAAAAAAAAAATTAAAAATTAAAAAATATCATTTAAAAATTCAAAAAAATTAAATAAAAGGACTGAGAGGTTTTGGGTGGTTGAGGTAGTTGGCATGAATAGAGGTATTTTTTTTCCCTTCTTTTTTAATTTTAATTCATAGGTTTTGCTTTAAATTTATATTTTGTTTATTTCTATCTAAATTAACTGACTTATTTCATGGTGGGATTGATGACAAACTTAAAGAGTGAGTTACACTGAATTAAATTTAAGGGGATGACTTAGGGTCATACCATAATTCAAGGGAGAGATATTATTTTGAACGGATACGAATCCCAACCGAATCCATAGTTCTCTGGATGAATTTTTCCGACTTAGTATTAAATATTCAATATATGTTATAAGACTCGTTTTCCTACTATAGATTATAATACAATCAAGAACTCTAAAAAATTTCTATCTAAAAAATAATGAGTTGAGCATGTCGTGATTCAAATTCATTTCAATGAAAGTAGAAGCAATTAAAGAATTTCACCTTCCGATACTATGTTGCTCGTAATGTAACATCGCAATAGTACTGTATTTTACTAGTTGATGCAGGGGAATTCAGATCTAATGATGTTGAGTTGATAGATTCTACATTAACGCTGGACTACTTCTATAAGGCTTATAGCGTAAATACTAGGGTCGTAATCGGTCCGGTTCAGTCCGGTCTGGTTTTAGATAAAATTTAAGACCAAATAAGTATACACCAATTTTGTATTTTTAAAACCGATTACGCACTATTTATTCTCTTAAACCAATATTCCGGTTTTACACGTTTTCGGTCTGATTTTTCGATTTTAATATATTATAATATATAGTAATATAATATTAATATAACTATTAATATGCATTTTATAATATTAATAGAACTATTAATACAATAAATAAAATGATATAAGATTTTAAAATTTAATATTATATTAATTAGTAATTTATCATAATACAAAACTATTTTATATATAATTATATATTATATATCAAAATTATATACAATAGAAAAAATTAAAATATATAAATAAACCGGTCCCAATTCAATCCGGTTTTAGATAAAAAAAAAAAATAGAACCGGATCGATTTTAACTAATTTTCAAAAAAATAAAACTAATACCAAGCCGAACCAAACTCAGGATTAAACCAATCCGATCGGTTTGGTCCGGTCCGGTCTGATTTATCGATTCACTGGTTTTTTTTTACCTCCCTAGTAAATACAATAAGAAAAAGTGAAAATTGTTCGGATTGAAATGGTATTACATGTGTTTTGGCTATAACTTTTGCTACGAGCATTAAAATCACACATATGACCCCAACTCAAGAAGGCACGCGCATATCTTGATCACCACCTTGTGGATATCAAAGCCAATTTTCAATTTATATGAATAAACCTTTTTCTCAAAACTTTCGCTTTGCGTTGCATCTTTTATCAGTCTCAATCCTTAATACCTGTTGAGTAAATAACCGCTGCCCAGCATTTCTAGGTCCAACTATTATATAAAATTCGTGTTTAGGTGAATAGGTCCATCATCCATGGGTGTAAGCTACCAAAGCAATAAAAATACAACCAATTATTTAGACCTTAAAGTATTCAGGAACAAAAATTTTTAGATCCCTATGGGTTTCCTTCTTAATGCTATACTTTTTCATGACTTCGTATAGTAATATCGTGCCGGCATTTAAATTCTTCGAAAGTTTTGATCACTTCAGATTTTCCTACAGATGGATTTGGAAGAGGAAAATGATTACATCAAGACTCACACGAGCATGCACAAAAGAAACTTATCTACAACCACAGACCTCCAGAAAACTCCAGGTAATAAACTTATCAGAGACCCTCACACACCTTGCAACTGAACCTCTCGACTAGTGAGAGGTACATAACGAACGGAGATCTCATCCCGGACACTCAAAGAACCATCCAGGTCCTTGTCGATGACCTTCAATTCTTGGGATATGGTTCCAACGGGAATTACCATTCTTCCTCCAGGCTTCAACTGGTCAATAAGCGCCTGTGGGATTTTCGGAGCTGCTGCCCCAACATGAATAGCGTCATAAGGTGCATGCTCTGGCCAACCAAGCCTTCCATCTGTCATTTGATGTCAATTGAATATACAACACAACAATGTATTAGAGATTTGACACCAAAAAAAAAAAAAAAATCTCAAGCAACATTCTTGTTGGTTTGCAGCTTTATGACATTTAACATGCCATTCTCTCTTCTTCAAAAGCTACATCATCAATATGTTTAATTAGGTGGGACTTTGAAAAACATACCACCAACATGCACTGAAAGTGAACCTTCCTTCAATAATGGAGCTGCTGCACCTTTTTGAATATTCTGGATTGAGGAAGAAACCAACTCAGGAATATGTTCCACGCCCACAACACGACCTTGTGGTCCAACCATCAATGCAAAACAAGCTGTCAAATACCCAGTTCCTATAAAAAGGAATTATGGTAAGGTCAAGAAAAAGAAAAAATTAAATAAAATCTCAAAACTGCAGTTAAGTTAGGTAACGAAGAATTGGCTTTAAAATGCAAAATCTTCAACCTAACCGGATTTAAAATGCAACTACTTGATATTAACCTCAAACATTAGGAGTAAAAAATTACTTGGAACATATCGACAAAATACAATCATGGAAATCATTATTATATAACAGTTGAATCATTAAGAAATACATTGGTACTCAGCTTCTCTTCCCCCTTTAAGGGGCAAGCTGTCCAAATGGAGATGGGGAAAAGAGTGAAAATGGAAAGGGGGTGGAATGCAATTGACTGCTGTAAAGGTGGAGTTGGGACTAAAAATAGAATAAAACTAGCACATCAAAAAATTTAGTCCTCATAGCATAATATGTAGGTATCCAAGCATATCTTAACCTATCAATTTTATTTCAGAAAATCCCAAAAAAAGTAAATGATTAAATGTGGTATTGCGATGAGAATACTCTATCGACGGAAACATTTTGGAGCATTAGGGCATGAATATTATTATACTATAAAATAGATGGTGCACAAAGAATACCTGAACCAACATCCAGAGCATGCATTCCAGGCTGCAAATTCTCCTCCAATAATTGAAGGCATGTGGCATGCATATGAGGGGCAGAAATAGTGACATTGTAACCAATTGGCATGGGACTGTCATAGTAAGGCACATTCCCATCAGGTACAAACAAAGCCCTATCAATACTCTCGATTACATTAGCTACCTTCTCTGATGTGATCACTCCATAAGTCTTTAATTGCTCCACCATTGCCTTGTTCTTATAAATGTCACTTCCTGCCCTGGAGCGCTGCATATTTCCCCCAGAACAAAAGTAGCCTTAGTTCAATGTTCTTTATCATTTATTGCGAAGAGCAAATTGATTCCCATGAAGGCACGCATAAAACCAGCAACAAAATCGAGTATATAGGATGCAGCAACAAACCCTTTGAGCCCACCACATACTAAACAGACAGAGGAACGGAGCTACAAATACCACTTCTTTCAAACACTCATCTCATCACTAGCAATTACTTCACTCTCAAGTTACTATAAAATAAGCATCAACCTTGGTTAGAATGCATGAACCCAATCTCATCGATCTAGATACCTCAAAAAGTCGACCGGCCTCCACACCAGTGGCAGCTATTGGCTGAGTTCGAGAGTCCAAGGCTTTTGGAAATGTATACAGTAGGATATCATTACAAAGGTTGCAATGAGCCCCAGTAAAAATTATCAGTATAACATTAGTCCACAGTCCTCGGAAGAAAATTCCCTGAAAAGACACGTGTGAAACAGTCCTACCAGAACCATATTCACCAAGTATCTCAAGCAAAACTTCTTTGCACCAATACGTGGACAGTTTTTTTTTTTTTTATAGGTAAAAATACGTGGACAGTTACACCCCATATAAGAATAAGCATATTCACAATCATAAGAACCAGAGTAACAATGAACAACCACCGCCACAAATCCCTCGTAATTCACCAGATACATTATAATAACAAACAGCATCAAATGCTATTAGGCACGATTTCAACACCCACGTTTTGCTTTAAGCAATGAAAATCAATTCTTCAAGGACGGACAACATTTAAGTAATCACTAGGATTAATACTAACACGAGTTCTAAAAAATCGACTCATAATTTCTACAGTAACATTTTTCAAAACCCAAAAAATAAAAAAAAATGCAGCTTTCTCTTCCAATCTTTCTCAGAAATCAAGAAGTAAAAACACGATGAAACAGTACCCACAGAGCACAATCGAAAATCCAAAGTTCTTCATGAAATTAATGTATTTCGGAATCATTTCATCAAACGCACTCCCGAAGTATACAATTAATTAAATCACTAACACACGTCTATATATTTTATTGCACAGATGGATAGATAGAAGAAAAGCGGTACCTCCATTTGAAAGAAGAGAGAGTTGACGGTGCGGAAATTAGGGTTTGGGAATGGAGAAGAGAGCCACAGAGTGGAGGGTAATTGAGGGAGCTGAGACTGTGGGACTATTTGTCAGGGCTCAACCAGTAGTAACTCAGAGAACTAAGAAACAATCTGAGGAAATAGAGAAATGAAGAACAAGAATGGAAGAACTGAAATCTTGGAGAGAAAATTGGATTTATTGCAAGTAAATCCCACCTCCAAAGGGATCAACAATCAAGCCAATTCGATGCCATTCATCCTTCAGCCTTCGCACCTTTAACTAGTTTTACACGTAAAACGCACCGTATTTATCAACATTCGAATTACTCTCAAACTCACCGTTTTTATCATTACATCACTCTCACATCGCTACAGTAAATCTAAAACTAAAATCAAATTTGATAGAAGGAAAATCCTAAGGGCACCGCTGGTGGCTCCCGCTGGCTAAAAAAATTTTTTTTTTAATGCTTTTTAATGATTAAGAAAAAATTGTTTAATATTATTATAAATTTTTTATATTTTTTTAAAATATTTAAAAGTATTAAAAAATGATTTGAAAATAAAATTAAAAAACAAAAAAAACTTTTTGCCGAGCAGTGGCTCCCACTGGGAGCCACGAACAGTGACTGTAGCACCTCTCTTTGATAGAAAGGGTACATGTATCAAATTCTATTATTTCTAAATTGGTGTTAATTATTTAAAAATATTTACAAAAACACCTACATATATATTCACCCAGCTTTTGGTGCTTATAATCAAAGTCTATCGTGACAATTTTCATAATTTAACAATTTTTCATCTTGTTTTTCTTAAGTATATTGCCATTAGTTTGTTCACCGAAGAGTTTTCTTCAACCCTTTTTGGGAGTTGGGGAGTATTGAATACTCACCAAACGGATCATGATCTTAATAATATTATCTACGCTTGTGTAACCGCATATCTCATACTTAACCTATGTAATCTCTTGTAACAAACATTTTCTATATAAATAATATACGGCAGCCATTCTACACATTGGTAGAAGTGATTTTACCATATTTTAAATCTTTATGGTATCAGAGAATTTTCTCCGGCTCGTGTCTTCTACGATCCTATGGCCATTGACTCAAACACTTCAACCATGTCAACCACCATCCCCATCACACCCTCTCCTCCACCAACTGTCAGTCTTCATCAAGTTGTCACCATTCGCCTTACCAATGATAACTATCTTCTCTAGAAATCTCAGATGGTTCCCTATTTTAGTAGCCAAAAAGTTTTTGGCTATATTGATGGCAGCATTCCCTGCCTTGCGCAGTTCTTACCTTCTACTACTTCCGAACCCGCACTCAATTCTGTCTATACTCAATGGGTGGATCAAGAGCAAGTCATTCTCAGCTCCTTATTTTCCTCTCTATCCAAGGGCATTATGGCAACAATGGTTGGCCTCACCACCTCTCATGTGGTTTGGACATCACTTGAGAAATCTTTCTGTTGAACTCAAGGTTTCAAGTTTCGTGTAATTATAAATTTACATATGGATTTTGATGATAACAAATGAATTCAAAGAATAAAGGAGTCTCAATCTCAAGTTGTCCACACAATGGAATCAAGCACATCAAGAAACCAAGCATGAGCAAAAAGGGAACAAGTTCACATTAAAGTCATAGAGTAATATTGTAAATCTCTAAAAATTATGAAATTAGGATTAAAGCTCAAAATTAAGATTTTATCATAAAGTATTAAAATACATTTTCCACATGTGCATGAATATTTTGATAATTAAATTTGAAAATTTTGAAAAATGATTGATTGTCATCTTTCACATGTGCATGACATGATTAAAGGTTTGAACTTTGAAAATATTAAGATGATTGATTGTCATATTTCACATGTGCATGTTTTATTTGAATATTTTCAAAAGTGATTGATACTTTTCTTGACTTATGCAAAAGGAAGATGTCTTTGTTTGAAAAATTTAAAAAGTAAAGTGTACTCCTTTTGTCATATGCAAAAAGTAAAAGATTAGGTTTGAAATTTTTGAAAAGTAAAGTGTGCTCCTTTTGTCACATGCAAAAAGTAAAAAGATTAGGTTTGAAATTTTTGAAAAGTGAATGATGATGTCTTTGACATGTGAATCTTTTTAAATTTGAATATGAAGTCTCATATGCCTATAAATAGATCATTTGAGAGCTTCACATTACAACACCAAGAGCATACAACATTCATTCAAACTTTCATTCTCTCTTCTCTATGCATTGAGCCTTAACCCTTGTTCATTTTGAGAGATATAGTTTGCGCTGTATTGTTCTTATTTCACTCATTGAGGAGTGTTTTCTGATAACCTACCCACTATCAGCTCTTGTATCAGTAAAAGGGTGTGTATAACCCTTGTGTGTGTAGAAAGTGTTCTACACAAGGAATAGTTGAATCACCACGTGTAAGGTGATTGCAAGTGTAGAGGGTGTTCTACACGGATCCTTTGTAGCGGTGTTGTTCAAAGGTGTAATAGGTTTCTATCTCCACCTGAAGGAGGTTGAATAGTGAATTCGGGGATCCTCAAGGGGTAGCTTGAGGCGAGGACGTAGGCAGTGGGGCCGAACCTCGTTAACATACTGAGTTTGCTTCTCTCTTACCCTTACTCTTTATATTTATTGTTGTTTCATATTTTGTTTATATTTTATATTGTATATTTGATTTATAATTGTTATTTTTTTAAATATAACTCAATTCACCCCCCCTCTTGTGTTAGTCATTTGGGCAACACTTTCTTTACCAGCTCACGTGCTCGGGTGATGACCACTCAACTTCAATTGGCTGCTCTTAAGAAAGGAAACAACTCAATTTCTGAACACTATCACCAAGTTAAGTCCTACTCAGACTCCCTTACTGCTGCTGGACAACCTTTGAATGATCTTGAGTACACCTATTACCTCTTGGGTGGCCTTGACTCATCTTATGAGTCTCTTGTTACTTCCATCCTCACCCGTGTGGATCCCATGCCTACTAATGAGATTTACGGCCATCTTCTTACTAACAAGTTGCGCATTCAACAACAACAATCGACTATAGATATGGCAGTTGGTTCTGCCAATGTTGCCACTCGTGGTGACTCCTCTTGTGGTAGCTTCAACTCTCATCCGCCATAGCATCAGCAACATCGTGGACGTGGACGTGGCCGCCAATCTCAATCACACCCAACCTGCCAAATTTGTGGTCACTTTGGCCACCTTGCTCCAGTTTGCTATTATCGTCTTGACAACAACTACCAAGGGACTTCACCTCAAATGCAAGCTTTTGTTGCCTCTTCCTCAGCTCCCTCGGATCAGGCATGGTATACAAACACTGGCTGCACAAACCATGTCACTCATGACCTACAAAATTTAACAATCCACTCCGAACCATATTTGGGCTCTAATCAAATCCAAGTGGGCGACAGTACAGGTTTATCTATTTCTCATGTTGGCTCCTCCGTTCTCCCAACTTTCTCTAAAAATTTGTGCCTTAGTAATGTGCTCCATGTGCCCAACATCAAAAAGAATTTAGTCTTGGTTTCTTAGTTCACTCGTGATAACAATGTTTTTATTGAATTTCACTCTAATTATTTTTGTGTGAAGGACGAGCTCACGCGGAAAACACTGCACCACGGCAAGACTAGGGGTGGCCTCTATCCACTCACCATCTCTCCTTTCTCCAACGACTCCCTCCATGCATTATCTTCTGTTCATGTTCCTTTGGATGTGTGGCATTCTCGTCTCGGTCATGTCTCTTACCCCCACTGTGAAGCATCTTGTGTCTTAGGTCAACCTTCTCGTCTCGTCAAATAAAGTGCCTACTACATGCTCTCCATGCCAACAAGACAAAAGTCATCAGTTGCCTTTTCCTATGTCATCATCAATGTCGTCCTCTCATTTGGAACTTTTATTTGTCGATGTTCGGGGACCAGCTCCCAATTTTTCATTTAATAGTTAATAAATATTATGTTTCCATTGTCGATCATTTTAGTAAATTTCTATGGATATTTCCCATTGTTAATAAATCAGATGTCTTCACTATTTTTCTTACTTTCCAAAAACACGTTGAACGCCAATTTAACTATCAAATTAAATCTGTTCAAATGGATGTAGATAGTGAATTTCAACCTCTCTATAAGCATTTCATGCAAACTGGTATTCAACATCGTATTTCTTGCCCTTACACCTCTCCTCAAAATGGAACCATTGAACGTCGTCATGTTCAAATAGTTGAGGTTGGACTCTCCCTCCTCTCACACTCTAATGTTCCCTCATCTCATTGGGACTCTGCTTTTCAAATGGCTACCTATCTCATTAATCGTCTTCCTTGCACATATATTAACTCTCTCTCTCCTTTTGAAAAATTGTTTCACATTTCTCCTGATTATACTCTACTTAGAACTTTTGGTTGCGCATGTTGGCCTTATCTTCATCCATTTAACAAACACAAAATGGATTTTCGTTCAAAACTCTGTGTCTTTCTTGGCTACAATCCATTTCATCGAGGATTCAAGTGTCTCGATCCTTAGTAAAATCGTGTCTTCATCTCCTGACACGTCTTGTTTGATGATCACGTATTTCCTTTTTGAAATTCACATCCCAACGCTTCAAATTCAAATCACTCCAAGCCAACTTCAACTTTACCTACTTTATTGCCATGGACCCACCTACCTACCAACCTATCCATTACTCCTACACGTGATTCTTTAAATAACTCCACAAATATTTCAAATTCACATGCAAATCATTCGGTTAGCCTCTACCCATCATTAGGATGAGTAGGTTCGGAGCTTTGACTCCGACCACCTCCTCCCCTAGCCAGCCCCAGTGGCTCTTATGTTCATATGGTTTTCTATTTGTTTCCTTTCCGTTATTTTTTGTTTTGTTTTCTCTCCGTATGGCCTACTCTTGTCGATTTGCTACTTCCCAGCATCCTCCTTCCTGCACACACTGCCTTTACAGCCTCTACAGCCGCTAATCTTCAAGCTGGCAGCAGAAAACTGCGATTCTGCTAGGCATGTTTCATGCATGCGCGGCCCTTGCCGTGCACCTTTACTAAGCACAGCCGCATTCTAGATTGGCTTCTATGACCATGCACGGCCCTTTCGACTTCATCGGCCCTTGATCCTTTGGATCAGCTCATCTGCTCTCCTCCTAAAGTGGCGCATGTATTGCACGAGCCGCCACCAACAATGTTGTCCCCTTGCCGGCGACTTGGCTTAAATTCAAGCTGGTACCCTATGTTACCACTTTCTTTAAACCGTGATCTTGTAAGAGGGATTGTGAACATCTTCAAAAATCACCTCAAGACAATAAGTGACAGTGCACCCGCCATCTTCACTGCTTCCAACAGAAGCCCCACTGCTTCAGACAGTGGTTCCATTGTTCGCTTTTATGCGAACACATTAGTTCCATCTTTGTATAAGATGGCGTCTTCTTATAGGACATGGGTAGGGACTAAGAAATTGGTTCCAAATAAATCTTTTTTTTTTCTTTTTTCTACCACTATGCACTGTTATTTCTTGTTTTGGGGCATTTTTTGGGGAGCCCCACCTCCTCCTTATGCATCATCTTTTTAATGTAATGAAATCAAACTTGCTTAGGAAAAAAAAAATCATTTGGTTAGCCTTTATCCAAATAACTCCAAATTAAATTCAATTTCAAACCA
Source organism: Carya cathayensis (assembly GCA_011037825.1). Taxonomy (NCBI): domain Eukaryota; kingdom Viridiplantae; phylum Streptophyta; class Magnoliopsida; order Fagales; family Juglandaceae; genus Carya; species Carya cathayensis. Next base: position 518,107 of record QGSO01000279.1, read on the forward strand.
TCCCTCATCATCATCTACTCCTACGCATGTTTCTTCCAATAATTCCAAGGCCATTTCAAATTCACATGATAATGATTCCGTTCGTCTTTGTCCAGATAACTCCAAATCAAATTCAATTTTAAATTATCCCTCATCCTTATCTCCTCATACACATCTCTCTTCAAATAATTCCAAGACCATTTCAAATTCCCATGGAAATCATTATGTTAACAACTCTCCAGATAACACTACAACAAACTCAACTTCAAATCATTCCGCATCCTCATCTTCAAATCAGTCGGGTACCAACCCATCTCTTCACGTCATACCATTTTCAAATTCTCAATCTCATAACAACTCAGCATTATCTTCATGACCAGATGACTCTTTCTCTCCAACTCATTTAAAATTCAACTCACTCGTGTCTATCTCTCCCTCATCCACTACCAAGTCCCCAACTCCCATTCGGTCACTACCCCCTCTTAGTCTTGACGTGGTGCTCTCACCTGCTCCTCGAGCTCAATCTAATGACCACACACTCACAAGTTGGCATCTCCACACCAAAACAATTCTATGATGGGACCATAAAGTATCCTCTTCCTAAGGCCTTGTTTACGAAGAAAGCAGAGATTCCAGATGAGCCTACATGTTATAATGAGGCTACAAAATATAAAGAGTGGCGCCATGCAATGGACCAAGAGTTCTCAACACTAATGAAAAATGGCACATGGTCTCTTGTTCCTCGACGTCCAAGTATAAATGTTGTGGGAAACAAGTGGGTATTTTGGTCCAAATTCAACTCTGATGGGACTCTAAACCGGTGCAAAGCTCGCCTTGTTGCCAAGGGCTATCATCAACAACTGGGTATTGACTACTCTGACACCTTCAGTCCTATAGTTAAACCCGCTACCATAAAGGCGGTTCTCTCCTATATTGTTTCTCATGGCTGGCCCCTTCGCCAAATTGATGTGAATAATGCATTTCTCCACGGCCTCCTATCTGAGGAAGTTCACATGGATCAACCACCTAGTTATGTCCACTCTCAACTTTCTGACCATGTTTGTCATCTGCAAAAGGCAATAAATGGCCTGAAACAAGCACCTTAATGCTTGGTACTCTCGACTCTATGAGAAACTTATCTCTTTTGGTTTTTTGAATTCCAAATCGGATTCATCTCTTTTTATTTATCATGAGGGTGGTGTTCGTCTATTTATTCTTGTTTATGTTGACGACATTATTATTACTGGCTCACATGCAAGTTCTGTTGAATCTTTCATCCAGGCTTTAAATCGGGATTTTTCTCTTAAGGATCTTGGTGAACTAAATTATTTTCTCAGAGTGGAAGCCACCAAAGTTTTGGATGACCTCTTTTTATCTCAACGTAGGTACATTTTTAACCTATTGGAGAGAACAAAGATGTCCGAGGCCAAAGTGGTCTCCTCGCCCATATCCACCTCCACCTCACTCTCCAAATTTGACAGCACCGCTTTTGAAGATCCTCACTTATATTGGAGCACTGTTGGCACCTTACAATATCTCTCCCTAACAAAACCAGATATTTCGTTTGCCGTTAACAAAGTTTGTCAATTCATGAATCATCTCTCAATTTCTCATTGGGCGGCAACCAAACTAATCCTGCGGTATCTCAAGAACACAATTGATCATGACCTCCTTCTACTCCGTGGGTCCACATCTCAACTCTCTATCTATTCCGACGTCAACTGGGCTGGCTGTGCCAATGATCGTAAATCCACAAGTGCCTATTGTGTCTTCGGCCCAAATCTTATCTCTTGGAGTTCCAAGAAACAAACTACAGTTGCTAGGTCCAGTACTGAGGCCGAATATAAAGCTGTCGCTAACGCCACTACCAAGTCAATTTGGGTTCAGTCTCTCCTTCGTGAGATAGGCATCTCTCTCTCATCAACCCATTCTTTGGTGTGATAATGTGGGTGCTACTTATGTCACGATGAATCTGGTGTTTCATGCCCACATGAAGCATATTGAAATTGACTATCATTTTGTTTGAGAACAAGTTCAGCACAAGGTTTTAGATGTTCGCTTCATCTCTAGCAAGGATCAACTTGCTGTTGTCCTTACAAAGCCGCTGACCCCTCAACGCTTCAGCCTTTTCAGGAGTCAGGAGCAAGCTCAATGTTCTTCCAATACCGTTCTGCTTGAGGGGGGATATTGAACACTCACCAAATGGATCATGCTCTTAACAATATTATCTAGGCTTGTGTAACCACATATCTCATACTTATCATATGTAATCTCTTGTAACAAACATTTTCTATATAAATAATATATAGCAACCACTCAACACATTTGTAGAAATGATTTTACCATATTTTAGTTCTTTAGGGAGGATCCCCTCCTTCACTCATACTGGTGTAGCCATCTGAGGAGCCATTACAAGAAAAATTATTATTTGTAACGAGTTATTTGTAATAACTATTTACAATGAGAATAGCCGACTCATTTTAATAGAAAATGATCACTACGTAGTAAGTCACTGCCACCTAAAAGAGAGAAGATCGACTCTCCAAATTTGTTGCCTTTTAGGGCATAACTCCTTCTATGGCTTCTCCTCTAACCATCTCATGAGAAGACAATAGAGGCCAGGGACCACGCTTTTTTTTTTCCCCTTCTCTTTTTTTTCAATTTTTAATTTATTCATTGTTTTATGTTTAATTATTTAAAAAATATGTTTTCATTATTTTCAAATTATTGTTTTTACATCTCGCCTAGTACATGTGATTGATCTATGAGATCATGATAAAATGTGTCAAAGAACAATCCCGCTTGGATTCGCAAAGTGTTTTATCTCATCTCATCATTATAATTTTTTAAAATTTTCACACAAAATATAATAAACAATTCAAAATTTTTAAATTCCAATTCAACTTTTTTCAATCCCAAAACAATAATAATATTAAAAAATAATATTCTAACAATATTTTATTCAACTTTCATCTTTCATCTAAAACCATCTCATCTCATATCTGAATCCAAATCATTGGCTCCATACTCCTTCTAATGTAATCCAAAGGTAAAATGTAATCCATCTTAAATTAAAGGTAAAATTTAATCTTTAAAGGTAAAATCCTACAGGGCAGCCAAACTCAGGAAAGTCAATCTTATTGTTTAAAAATCAATTACAAAACCTTTGTGACTTGACTCTCTTACTTGTCCAGACAAATGACCCATTTATCTTCTACCCAAGTAGCAACCAGAACCTCTAGCGATTTTCAAACTATTGACTTCTTTCATGGAACTCCAGTGGCTGAAATCCAATCAATGATCATTCATACTTGAAGCACGATCACACACAATGAGAAATCACAAATATGAAAATTCACCAATAAATTTTTTCACCAAAATATGCACTAGAAAGTGCTCTAAAAAATATGAAAATCTGAATCTCTCCAGATACTAACCAATATGATCTCTTAAATAAAAAATTTAGAAAGAGTTCCAGTTGAAGTAGGATTCTGCTGACGGATTGAATCTGTTGCGAGAACGTCTCCTGACGAATTGCTGACATTTCGTTCTGTTTAGCTTTATAGTGACTGATTTCTGTTTAGCTTTTGTTCTGGATAAATACAGATCCCCATGGACTCGATTTTTACCTAAATGACTTATCTAAACAGCTTCTAAGATTTCTAGATAAACACAATGTTGTTTAGAGATAAAGTCAATAATTATTTTACATTCATCCAAAAATTACAAATATAATCATAAGATAAACCTTATCATTTAGACATCTAATCATAACCAACGTTTACCTTTACAATCTCCCCTTTCGGCGAATTGGTGACAAAACTAACTTGATGAATATAATATAAAACCTGTCAAGAGCACAAACAACAAACAAAGAAACCAAGTAGAAATTTCAAGCAAATAATCAAGAATAAAAACTTATGTCCAGCAAAAATAAACTCTCTCCCCCTCAATGTCATTCTACTCCCCTTTAACAAATTCATTAAACTCTCCCTCATTAGCACACTTACTGAAACTCTCCCTAAATTTCACAACACCAAAATATTTCAACATATTTCAATTTGTTCTTCTAATATTCCCTCTTTTTGTTCCTAATCTAACAATAATCATAAGAGAATAAATACCACTTACATGTGTCGAGATAAAAACACTAAAAAAGACATGATAAAAAAAACTTACATGTGTCTCAACTTTTTAGAATTAAATGCACATGAAGTTTCTCATAACTGCACAGGTTCTAGTATCGGTTCATCCTCACTTGAGGAGTTCTCAGATGGCACGGGAGGAGTGAACTTCTTTCGCTTTTCTCTTTTTTTGAAATTTATACATTCAATTCTTATATGACCATGACCAAAACATTCATGACACTTTACTTTATTATTATTATCAGATTTTTCTTTATTCCATTTTTTAAAATAATTTTTCTTTGTAAAAAATTCTTTACCTCTTTTTTTCTTTCCACTAGACTTTTTATTAAACATGAATTTTCTAAACTTTTTTGTTATGAGATCTATATCCTCATTGTTAAAATTTTCTTTATCAAAAAAATCACCATGATCATCTTTTACTATTTTGAGAGCAATAGACTTACCTTTTCTGATTTGAGGAAGTGAGGATTCATACGTTTGTAAGGAACCAACCAGCTCTTCAACCTTTATTGTATCCAAATCCTTACTTTCCTCAATGACAGTAACTTTGGGTTGAAATCTTTCAGGTAAAGACCTCAAAATCTTCCTCACGACCCTTGAATCCTCCACCTTCTCGCTGAGATTAAACCTGGAATTTATAAGATCATTCAGTTTAGCATAAAAATCATTAAAACTTTCATCTTCTAGCATCTTAATCTCTTCAAATTTTGAAGTTAGCAATTGTAATTTTGAATTTTTCATATTTTTGTGCCTTCATGTGTAATCTCCAAAATATTTCAAGCTTCTTTAGCAATCTCACACATGGAGATTCTTTTAAATTCTTCGGGGGATACCGCCATGAAAATAGTATTAAGTCCTTTGCTATTCCAATTGCAATTGCTGATTTCATCTTTCGTCCAAGTATCTATAGATGTCTCGGGTTTAGTCCATCCTTGTTTAACTGAATGCCATACACGTTCATCCAAAAACTTGAGGAAAGCTCTCATACCAACTTTCCAGTAAGTATAGTTTTCTCCATTGAAGTGTGGTAGAACATATAATGACATTGACATGATCTACAAGGGCACGGATCACACTCGAATGAGTGAACCACGCTTTGATGCCAATTGAAATTCTCAAAGTACCCCTGTAAAATCACAAAATTGTCTACCAATTTCCTTGAACAAATTGGTTAGATCTCAATGTTATGATTATTAAACGAATCCAATACTTAAAGAAAATAATCAAACATGCAAGACACAACGATTGGTTATGAAAGAAACCCTTTAAAGAACTCTTTAAAGGTAAAACCCTATGGGGCAGCTAAACCCAGGAAAGTCAATCTTATTATTTAAAAATCAATTACAAGTAATTCTCAATTATAAAACCTTTGCAACTTGACTCTCTTACGTCCAAACAATTGACCCATTTGTCTTCTAACGCAGTAGCAGCCAGAACTTCTTGCGATCTTCAAATAATTGACTTCCCTTCTGGAACTCCAGTGGTTGAAATCCAATCAATGAGTACGATTACACACAATGAGAGATCACAAATATGAAAATTCACTAAGGAATTTTTTTTCACCAAAATATGCATTAGAAAGTGCTCTAAAAAATATGTAGATCTAAATATCTCCAGATCCTAACCAAGAGGATCTCTTAAATAAATAATCTGGAAAGAGTTCTAGTTGAAGTAGGATTCTGCTGACGGATAGAATCTGTCGCGAGAACGTCTCTTGACGAATTGCTGACATTTCACGATAACTCTCTTCTGCAGTGACTGAATTTTGTTCAGCTTCTGTTCTAGATAAATGCAGATCCTCTTAGACTCGATTTTTACCTCAATGACTTATCTAAACAACGTCTAAGACTTATAGATAAATGCAATGTTGTTTAGAGATAAAGTCGATAATTATTTTACATTCATCTAAAAATTACAAATATAATTATAAGATAAACCTTATCATTTACTCATCTAATCCTAACCAACTTTTACCTTTACATATACTATATAAATGATAGTTGTAGTTATCAGTGTACAAGTATCGCATAATTATTTTTTAAAAAAATAAATAAATACAGGACTTATGTAAAAAGGTCTAATTTTTTTAATAGTATACCTCACTATTTTTTAAAGTGACTGCATAATGCTTATACACTTTACAACTATATGTATATAGTACTCATATATATATATATATATATATATATATGTACACACATCCAATGAACCATTTTTTATAAGAAAAAAATTCTACTTAAAAGCTTTAAACCACGCACATTTATTTTTTTTATTTTTTTATTTTTTTTAACAGATGTGTGATAGATCTAGGACTGCTTAATAGAATATATAGCTTTTTTCTATACAGATAATCAAGTTGTTGCCTTGCATACTGCAAAGTGGATGCCAAAACAGGTACGTACGACGTTCGATAATCAAGTTGTTGCCTTGCTGACCATGTACGTACGACGTTCGATGGGCATCAAAAAGAAAAAGGAAAAGCTAGCTGGAAAAAAGAGAGGATTATGAAAGAAAAAGATTTGTGCAATCATTCTAGCTAGTTCTGCAGTACAAGACATGATGATATATATGGGACCAAAGTAAAACAATTCCATGCGTGATGTATAAATAAAGAAGTACTAAAGCAACATTCTTTATTGTTTTGCCTTTTATATTTATGTCTATCTGTCTGTATATTGTTTTTTTTTTTTTATTGATACTGAGTGTCTAAGAAGAACATTCCAACTAATTAATTGATACACAAACTCTCGACAAAGAATTTTCCATAAGTGCATGTGTGCATAAATATATAATAGAAATTTTCTGATCTAATTTTATAGAGCTAGACAATTATAATTGATGTACATCTTACAATATTTATTCTATTATAATAAGTAGTTATTTAACTTCTACAATAATTTTTCTTATTTTTCCATTAAGTCCGTTATTTTTTTTTAGGGATACAATTATCTTTTCTACCTCTCTCTCATTCTTGATTCCCTCTCTCCTCTCATTTCGAACCTCTCTCCCACTCTCTAATGTCTGTCTCTCTACCTACACTCCTCAAACTCACATTCTCACACTTTTCTTTAAAATAGTTAGATCTTAATCTGAGTATAAATGTTTAGATCTGTAGGAAAAAAATAGCAATAAAGAACAAGTATAAAATGAAAAAAAAAATCTCTATAAAGAAAGACATCAGATTTGAATAAATCTGTTCAAATATGTCGAGATTAAAAAAATATTATATCAAAACACATGATTTGGATTTATCATCCAACATCACAATTAACCGGTACAGTAACTTTTCTTATTCTCCGTTAACTTTTCTTGTTTTTTCATTAAGTCTGTTACTTTCTTGTTTTAAGGATACAGTTGTCTTTTTCTACCTCTCTCTCTCATTCTCGATTCCGGCCTCTCTCCTCTCATCTTGAACCTCTCTCTCACTCTCCAATGTCTACCTCTCTACCTACGCCCCTCAAATTCACTCTCTCACATGTTTTTTTAAAATACTCAGATTTTAATCTGAATATAAATGTTCAGATCTGTAGGAAAAAAATGGCAATAAAGAACAACAAGTACAAAACAAAACAAAAAATTCCACAAAGAAAAACACTTAGATCTTTCAGATCTGAACAAGATCTGTTCAAATATGTTGAGATTAAAAAAGATTATATCAAAGCACATGATTTGGATTTATCGTCCAATATTTAAAAAAATAATCTCAAATCTTATGCGTTCTTTGAGTATGGTGGTAGTATTTATTGTGGTCATAATAATTCTATTTTTATTTGTCTATGTTATACTAATGTATCTTGACTTTAATTTTGAACTAATTAATCTTTTTATTTTCTAATGTATCTAAATATATAATTATTATACTTACCAACCCATCATTATCCAAAGATATTTGTTAAAGTTTATTTTTTTATCTTTATGCATTGAATTATTCATTAATCAAGTATTTTTTGAAAAAATCATAATATTTTTGTAAAAATCCTGTTTAACCCAACTAGGCGCTCTGACCTAGTATATGTATATATATAGGAAATTCTTTCATTTTCGGGAAGATTGTCCAAGCAAAACCCTTTTGTACAGCTTTAATAATATTGCTGGCACAGTACTTAAATGTTGAATTCCTCTTGATATTATATTAAACGTACGGTAAAATACATTTTTAAAAAACGTACGGTAAAAGATCGAGAATATGAGATAGAAAGTGGTAAAGTACTAATTAATGGTCACACAAAGTCAAGCATATACATTTAGCCCAAAATCATGACTGACATATCTTTGATGCTGTCAAGAGACAAAAAGAGCATGAATGCATGCAACTATCTTCTTCTAGATATATACTTATATGGCTAACTGTTAGTATATCGATCTCGATCAATCGCTAATGCCCTTTTGATTGGAAATTCTGGAGACTATTTCCCTTTATGCTAAATGGGGGCCACATGATTATAATTAGATGTCTTTATATAAATATATATATATATATATATCTTTAGCTTTATTTAGACCCTCTCTCACGCAAGGTATATGTTCACTAATGCTTTAATCCCTTTTCTTCCCATATATAAGGCCTAGACTCTGTAGTTGAAAAACCACACAAACCCTTATAAATTCCAAATCGACCCCGGATCGGATCTCCTGCATGCCCTATTGAAATCCTAAACTAGTTACAATGGCCGGCGTTATCACTACTACTACAAAACAAGCTGCTCCTAAGACAGATTATCAACGTCATTGGATGTTCGCAGAATCCGATGATAAAGCAATGTTGAAGCAAATTGAGGAAACCCATTTTCCTGATAGTCGTGAGTTTGATGTCATGCCCATTATCCAAATCATCGAGGACATCTTGCGCCGTGCCACTCTTAGTTTTGATGGCGTTCCAAAAGTATTGTTTCGATTAAGATCCTTTTTTAAGTTCTTTTATGAATTTTATGTTAGAGCTTAATTAAGTGCTCAAAAATATTATAAATTCCACTTTATATGTTTATCTTTCTTCCAGTACTTCAAGCTCCAAGATAGTATCATGATCAGCTAGCCGTCATGCATGCTATCGTTGTCATGCACGCTATATAGTTTTTACTTGCACTTGTATTTTATTGCCTAGCTAAAAAAAAAAAGTATAAATGCAAATTACAAGTTGAATAACTATTTATGGTAAGTAATATGTATGTTGTAATATCCTCGTGTAGGGCACACAAGAACATGTCGATAGGGTCGAGGACAAGATTCTTCTGGCTGAGTTTGATCTCCTTTTTGAACAATATTTGGCTCCTATTTTACACAAGATTTCCTGCGAGGTAATTTTCTATACCGGATGCATCATATTCCCTTAATCTATAGCATGCATTAACCGTTTGCAGGGAAAAAATCGTGTAGTGCATCGAATAACTGCATCTACAGAAGCGAAAAAAAAAAAAGGAAAAAAAAATGTTGCATGTTTGCAGGGGATAAGCGCTTCTAGTTCTCTCTCAGGTTCAGCATTCTGAAGTTCTTGCATATAATATAGATAGCAGTACTTGTTTGCAACTTGAAACTAATACTGATATATATATGTCTGTACGTATTTATTGCTAGATATCATGCAAGCTGTTCTCAGGTGGCGGAGATGCACATACAACAATCATGACTTTGCTCCACACCCTTTCGATCTATTCATGGGATGCAAAACTGGTTCTAACCATGGGTGCTTTTGCTGTAAATTATGGGGAATTCTCACTCATTTCTCAACTTCGCTCCACAAATTTACTTGCCAAGTCCGTGGCTTTCCTTAAGCAACTGCCCGACATCAAACAGCATTCAAAGTCTCTAAAACCACACTTTGAGGCACTTAGTAAACTCATCGAGGTCATAATTGATGTAACTAAATGCATTGTCGAGATCAAGGAACTCCCATCTCAGTAAATCTCAGATGACAAGCCACCTTTGTCAAGTGCCAAGTCTTATATCCCTACTACAGCCTATTGGACAATTCGAGGCATTCTTGCTTGCTCCACACAGATTGCAAGCTTCATAGGCCGTACTTTGGGGCATGAGTGAGTCTACTTCTATGATCCGAAAATAAAGCTCATTCAGTGTTTTTTTACATATAAAAAGTACCATATTTGCAAAGAGATCTTATAAATCTCAAATAAAAAATGGATCATATGGCCATATATGATTTATTAGATCTACTTTATTCACAATATATATGATCTTTGTAAACTTCACTTTTGCGAACAAAATATCTCTCTTTATATATATATATATATATATATATATATATAATATACATATGAATGCATACCATCATGTCATGATTTCAAAGAATATGACATATATACTCTCTGCAACTGAATATTTTAGGTACACTGTATCAAGCACAGAGGCATGGGAACTATCGAGCTTGGCGCATCAGATCAACACTAGACACGGCCAGCAGCTCAAGGACCTACTCACCCTCTGCCATAAACAAATAGGTTGGCCATTGATGCTTGATATTCCATTTCTTTTGTTTACATCATGATGGGGTAGACTAAAATAAACAAATTGGTAGCTAACTAATAGAGATTTGAGTTTATATATATGAATTTTTCGTAGTCATCATTTTTGATATATATAGATGCTTAATTCTTTCATGAAGCTGCTTAAGAAGTAATTAACTCCTCTCTCTCTCTCTCTCTCTCTCTCTCTCTCTATAAATATATATATATATATTATATAACTTATAAAGTGCGCCGTGGGATGCATGCAGATGAGAAAATGCGTCAGGAAAAAATAGGAGTTCTCATACGCATTACTAAAACTCCACAGCTGGACAACATGAAGATTCTCAAGGAATTGCTGTACCCCAGTGAAGAGCTGGTGATTGGCACGACTAAGAAAAAGGTTAATTTTCTGTCAAATGACACTCCATTGATCCGTTACCTAATTAAGCTCAAAATCTAACGTACTTATAAATATTTTAAACCAAAAATGATTGGTACTTGATGATCTGTACGTACGTACTTTGGCATGCATGCATGCATGCAAAAACAGGTAAATATTGAAGTACTAAGGAGAAAGCACGTGATACTGCTCATATCCGGGCTTGATATCCACCAGGATGAAATTATAATTCTCAGTCATTATCAAGCTGAGTTAGCTGACCCGTTGGTGAGGCAAGGTCAGGAGATGCATTACGAAATGGTGTGGCTCCCAATTGTGGACAATGTTGCAAAAGACCAATATTCCCCTGAGGAGAATCGTCGTGATTTTGAGCGTCTGCAGCCAATGATGATATGGTATACAGTGCTCGATCCTTTTGCCATCGAACCAGCAGTCATTGAGTTTGTCAAGAACATCTGGCATTTTGAGAAAAGGCCAATTGCAGTTTCTTTGGATCCACAAGGAAGGGTGGCCTCCGAGAATGCACTTCCCATGATGTGGATTTGGGGGAATCTTCCCTTCCCTTTCAGTAAGGAGAGAGAGGAAGTTTTATGGAAGTCAGCGTATGCTACTTGGAGACTTGAGCTACTTGTTGATTCCATTGATCCAAGGATAATAAACTGGGTATATATCTCTCACGTCTTACCAACCTTAATTACGCACGATATATATGCACAATTAACCACATGCACACATGACTCCATATATATATTTTTATTGAAATCTTTGGTCTACAAAAAAAATATCATAAAAATAAACTTATAAACTCAGGTTACTTCTTGGAAGTACATTAGATAATTACAAAACTCTTTGTCCTATAAAGTAAATCTAACCTAACACATCTAATAGTATATATCAGTTTGTAAACGTAACATGCGCGCACTTCTTATATTTCTAGGTACGCATGCCTTCCTATAGTTGACTGGCTTGTTAATTTCTTTATCAGATGACAAAAGAGAATACTTTCATATGCTTGTATGGAGGTGATGACATTGAGTGGATCCGCAAATTTAAAACAGAAGCAAAAGCTGTTGCCAAGAATGCTCAAATCACTCTAGAACTGTTTTATGTGGGAAAGAGCCATGTAGCAAGGGAGAGGATGAGGAAAATCTCTGAAACAATCGCCAAAGATCAGCTTAGTGATTGCTGGACAGGAACAAACCTGACATATCAGTGGTACTTTTGGGTAAGGCTGGAGAGTATGTTGTACTCAAAACTACAGAGTAACAAGACAGCCGAGAATGATGCGGTAATGAAGGAGCTCACGACTGTGTATAGCTTCAATGGTGGGGAGCAAGGATGGGCAGTAGTGTGCAGATCATTAAGTGATGAAATGGCGAGAGGGAATGGAGAGATTGTTCTGAAAAGCCTGCAAGAGTTCGAAAAATGGAAAGAAGAGGCTGAGAGAATAATCGGTTTGTGCAAGCACTCAGAGAATATATGGAGAAGCTTCACACACCAGAACACTGCACCCGCCTCATCCTTCCTGGGACGACAAGTAATTGAGGCCTCCCTCCAGATCCGAAGGTCGTTTGTGCAGTTTGTTTCCGTCCTATGGAGAGGTACTTGTTGTACCGCTGCTGTACCGATTAGGTCACGTACGTGCATATATATATATATATATATATCTGCATGCATGGCTGACTTCATGAGCATGCATTTCATACGTACGTACGTACGTACGTAAGATGATTCATGACCCCTACGTACAAGAAATAAAATAAACCTAGTATTTTATATATACTATTCGTGTAAGGATTGATATATATGCAGTCTCGTACGTGTGTGTGCGCGTACGTGATCTAGGACCCATGCTAGGGCAGTTCGTTTGAGCCTGTTGCTAGTTATAATAATAAAGTGTTTGCTTTTAGGAGTTTGCTTTCAGTTATGTGTACGTTTGACTCTCTCTCTCTCATGATCTCGATCTCTCTCTCTAGGAAGATAATTCTCATGATTCATGAATCGGTCATCATGTACGTATTCAAACCTGCATCCTAATTTTATAATATTAGTCTAATCCCGTTATATAATGATGCCCTAAAAAAATATAAACCACTTCAATATTAAAAGACAAAAGCCAGTACTTACCTGCAATTAGAATAAAAATATTTAAGAATAAGAGCAAATTAAAGCAATGACCCACAAGAAACTGCAAATGGGCTTCTGCTTTTCATCTTGTAATTGTGCTTCCCATTTACCCTAAGATTCACCAAAAAAAAGACCAAAATCACTAGCAACTAAACACAAACGAAAAAGAAAAAATCTTTCGTAAGTGTGATTGTATAATAATGGTGACTATAGAGAATTGAAGGCATGAATTCATACTGTAAGTTGATTAAAAAAAAAAAGAAGAAGCTAGAAATCCAATGATGTCAAGTTCACTATACTAATTGGCTGAATATTTCATGATAAGTGTTCTAAATCCATATAAAAGGCAGAGAGAGAGAGAGAGATGCACCAAATCCTCTACTGCAACCTTGCCCTTGGTATAAAAGTGCAATTCTCTCAGATTTTCTGCATGGTAATGGATACCAAACCTGTGAGTATTTATTGTATGCATTTGGTCAATAATAAACATGACATGGCCATCTAGACATATATAACTTTAACAGTTTTATCTTAAGCTAAATGAAGCATCTAAAATGCAGCAATCTAAAATATACCATTTGGAGATATACATAAGCTAACCATTTGATTTTACAGTGTGATAGATGGTTGAGTTGTAGCCTCGTTTGACAGTGTGATAGATAAGATTTATTTTTATCAACCTATAGGCCAACTAATTTAAGAAACCAGCCTCTTATATCAGTACTGATCCGGTTGACTGCGATAGTCACCGGCAGCCAATATCATGTTATACTCCTTGGGAGAACAGCTAGCTTGTAGAGAAATGGCTAAACAGAGTAATGGTACTACGTACTCAAGAGAGAAGAAGAAGATGGAAGGAAATTGCATGTCATACGATTCATTCAAGATATATTGCAAGGGTTATTCGAGGCAACCCCAACCTCCAAGGAATATTCCTCAGCTAGGATTACAATTGTCTAGTCTATTCTCATCCTTTTCCCTCTCGCCCTTACATACATTCTGACCAGTGTAACTAACGCATAACAAACAAGAAAATAAGCCAAAGAAGACAGCAAATGACAGACTATAGGTCACAGAAAAATCTAGTTGCAAGCATAACTGCACGCTAATATGTGCATCAAATTAATGTGATTGGTCAAAAAGTAAATTTTATTGAAAACAGTGCTAATTTAAATTTTGAATATGAAGTAATCAGTATTGGTACGCAGATTAGTATACAGCTTTGCATGTATGTAGCAAAACTCATAGGTCACAGTCTGAAATACAGCATTTTTTGACTAACTTAAACGCTGCGTTTCAGTTGTGGTTCGGACGCATCGTTTAAAGAAACTTACTGGAATTAAAACATACGCCATGACTCAATTCAAAACGACACCGTTCTGAATTATTACATTAAACAGCTCAAAACCACTTCACTTCAGTTTGCTTCCAGACACTTTGAAGTTCGAAGTCGTCCTCTCCAGTTCAGATGAACTTCTTTTAATGTAAATTTTTTTAATGTAATTATAATCTCATTCATTACTTTTAATGTAAATCTCTTATGCCGTTGTTCCTATATGAAATTATATATAGCATGCCTCGCAAGGTTTTTTGCAAATACAGTAAATTTTCTGACATGAAATAAATTTAATTAGAATTTTAGAAATCTTGGAGAAAAATATTACTATTTCAAGTATTTCAGATAGTAATATTTCAAATCTAGCAGATGACTTTTAAATTAAGCTAAATGTATGAAAATTTTTCAAATATTTCAAAAGTCCAAATTAAATGGGATATTTGTAGTGTTAATGAACCAAGGATATTTTTCAAGTAAGACTCTTTAAATTTTAGGACGCGAAAATAATATAGTTTTAAAATTTTATTTTGTTTAAATAATTTTATTTTATTTTATTTATATCTTATTTTATTTTTTTAACTAATTGATCAGTTGTTTTATTCATCATCTATACATCATATATATTTATTATGAGAAAGAGAAAAGAAAATTAAAAGAGATGTGGTATGTAGTGGAGGGTATGATAAGTAAAATTTTTATTAAAATTAATATTATAAAATTGTTAACTTTCGATGATGTATACTTTTGAACTTTGATCATTATTTTATGAGTCGTTTAGCACGAGACATCTGATTGATAAGGCCAAATGAACTTTTCTTTTTCATAATTTTTATTAATACTCTTAATCATTTTTTTTAAATTACAAGATCATTGAAAATTAGAACTGCTATAGACACAAATAGATTACGTAAAGTAAACCTACAAATTGACGTGACTTTATAGAATCTGTTAGATCTACTTTATAATAAAAGTGACTTTACAATCTGACATACTATATCAAATTATATCAATTTGTAGGTTTATTTTTGTATATTCTATTTCTGGGTAAAGTATTTTCCTTAAAAAACTTACATTATTAGGGAAAAAAAAACAGCAAACAAAAAAAACTAATTGGCAAAAATGCTCGAATTCAAAATGGGTACCCCAAACATTTCTCTTACTTCATAGCTCGAAAACAGAACACGTGGACAGTTGCAAACCTTTTCTTCTTCTTCTTTTCTACTCTCTCTCTCTCTCTCTCTCTCTCTCTCTCTCTCTCTCTCTCTCTCCCTCTCTCTCTCCCCTTTTGCTTCCCCACCATGAAAGCTCATCACATCCTCCATCACCGACGACTTCGCACCAACCTAGAGTAAGCATTTTCCTTTATCTGCTCTCCCACTTTTTTCTCCACAAAATTTCATCAATTTTCTTCTCTTTCTCTCTTTCTATCTATGTTTTTAGATCTAAGTTATGTGAGAAAGTCTCCAAGAAAATTGTGCATCATGGGTTGGATGTTTGGGAGGAGGCTTTTCGGACCGAACACCAAAAACAAGAAGTTTGGAAAGTTTACATTTTTCTACAATTTCTAAAAAAAGTTTACATTTTTCTATTAGTCTTTAATGGTTTTTTGGTTCATCCGAAAATCAAACAAATGGCATCTTCTTTTGTCCCATTTGAAAATCACACAAAACAATGTATACTCTCAATAGAAATGACACCAGATGCCTATGATTATAGTGTTGAGTACTGTGAAGTCTGGTCTACATTGCTCGAGCGGAGGCATTAGCTGCTCGAACGAATTCAGGCAGAGTCAAACGCTCGAAAGCAGCTCGACAGTGAGCTCGAGCGGTTGCAGGAAGGGAGTTCGCTCGAGCGGAGGCACTAGCCGCTCGAGCGAAGTCAGACAGAGTTGAACGCTCGATGTCCGCTCGACAGTGAGCTCGAGCAGTTGCAGAAGGGACTTCGCTCGATGCGCGCTCGATACGCCGCTAGAGCGAACATCATATTTTTCAGCTCTAGGGTTTTTTCCGCCGTTTAAGTATTTATATGTTTTTTCTACACTTATGGTCGTACTATAGAACATTGTTGGTAAACAGTATTTCGCCCATCCATTGTAGTGTGATTCCTCAAGTAATAAAATCCTCTGCAGCTCCCGTGGACGTAGGCAATTTGCCGAACCACGTATATCTGTGTGTTGTGTGTGATTGTTTTCTCTTTCATATTCTTTATTTTCACTTTATTGTCATCGTTTTTCACAACAAGTGGTATCAAGAGCCAAGTTCAGGTTTGAGGGAAAACGATGGCTGGAGATGAAGTGAAGGTATCGGGGATCGAGAAGTCTGATGGCACGAATTTTGGTTACTAGAGGTTGCAGATAGAGGACTACCTCTATGGGAAGAAACTTCATCTTCCACTATTGAGAAAGCGACCGGAAAAGATGGATGAGCCTAATTGGAATTTGTTGGATCGACAGGTTCTGGGGGTTATTCGATTAACCCTGTCGAGATGCGTTGCACACAACGTCATCAAGGAAAAGATGACTGCGGATCTCATGGCGGCTTTGTCAGGTATGTATGAAAAGCCGTCAGCGAATAACAAGGTACACTTGATGAAAAAGTTATTTAATTTAAAGATGGCGGATGCTATGTCTGTTGCACAACATCTAAATGATTTTAATACTATCACAAATCAATTGTCGTCTGTTGAAATTGAATTTGATGATGAGATACGTGCACTGATATTGTTGGCTTCATTGCCAAATAGCTGAGAAGCCATGAGAATGGCTGTTAGTAATTCTGCCGATAAATCTAAGCTAAAATATGATGATATCCGTGATTTGATTTTGGCTGAGAAGGTGCGCAGGAAAGACTCTGGCGAGACCTCGGGTTCAAGTTCAGCACTGAATGTTGATTCTCGAGGGAGATCACAAGACAGGAACTCAAACAAAGGAAGATCAAAATCAAAGCACAGGGGCAAGAGCAAGTCAAGGCCTGGTCAACAGGCAACTTGCTGGAATTGTGGCAAAGCTGGCCACATAAAGAAGAACTGCAAAAATCCTAAGAAGATCGAGAATGATAGTGCTAAAGTTGTAACTGAAGAAGTACATAATGCACTATTACTTGCAGTTCATAGTCCAGTTGATAACTGGATACTGGATTCAAGGGCTTCCTTTCATACATCTTCCCACCGGGAGTTAATGCAGAATTATATTGCAGGTGACTTTGGGAAGGTGTATCTGGCTGATGGAGAGGCTTTGAACGTGATGGAGATGGGAGACATTGACATTGTACTCCATAACAAGAACAAATGGACCTTGCAAAAGGTCAGACACATTCCTGAGTTGAAGAAGAACCTCATTTCTGTTAGGCAGCTCGATGAGTATGGTCATTCAGTAGTGTTCTCAGATAGCACCTGGAAGGTCACAAAAGGGGCATTGGTATTGGCTCGGGGTAAGAAAATTGGTACACTATATATGACTACCGGTTTAATTAACACTATTACTACTACCGTTGCAGAGAGTACAACAGATTTGTGGCATTGTAGGCTTGGCCATATGAGTCAGAAGGGTATGAAAGAACTTCTATCCAGAGGCAAGCTACCAGAACTGAAGTTAGTTGATCTCAGTATGTGTGAGAGTTGCATTATGGGGAAACAGAATAAGGTCAGTTTCTTGAAAAGTGGCAGAACACCAAAGACAGAAAAACTAGATCTTGTACACACAGATGTGTGGGGACCTTCTCCAGTGGCATCTTTTGGAGGTTCTCGTTACTATGTCACGTTTATTGATGACCATAGTAGGAAAGTATGGGTTTATTTCTTGAAGCATAAATCTGACGTATTTAATGTATTCAAAACTTGGAAGGCCATGGTTGAGACAAAGACAGACTTAAAACTGAAATGTTTGAGGTCTAACAATGGTGGTGAGTACATTGATGGTGGGTTCAAGGAATACTGTGCAGCTCAGGATATCAGAATGGAGAATACCATTCCTAGGACACCATAGCAAAATGGAGTTACGGAGCGTATGAACAGAACCATAAATGAGCGTGCTAAAAGCATGAGGTTGCACGCCGGACTACCACCAACTTTCTGGGCAGATGCGGTCAGCACTGCCGTCTACTTGATCATTAGAGGGCCATTCGTCCCATTAGATTGTGAATTGCCTGAGGATGTTTGGAGCGGGAAAGAGGTCAAATTTTCTCACCTTAAAACTTTTGGTTGTCTTTCTTATGTTTTTATTGATTCTGATGCTCGTAGTAAACTTGAGGCTAAGTCAAAAAAATGTTATTTCATTGGCTATGGAGACGAGGCATTTGGCTATCGTTTCTGGGATGATCAGAGTCGGAAGATCATAAGAAGCAGAAATATGATTTTTAATGAGAAGATTATGTACAAGGATAAGTCTAGTACAGCTTCTGAAGTAGCTCCTTAGGAGTCCGAGTTCGTAAGATTGGATGACCTACCAAACGTCACAGTGCAGTACAGAGATGTGAGTGACGGGGAAAATGGGTCTAGTGCACCCATTCCTATTATTTCGCAGTCAGTTGCAGAGCCGTCCACTCCTACAGCTGCAGTTCGCAGGTCAGTTAGGACTATACGTCCTCCACAGCGTTTCTCACCAACCTTGAACTACATTCTGTTGACAGATGGTGGAGAATCGCAGAGTTATGAAGAAAAATTGCAAGATGAAAATTCTAACAAGTGGGAACTGGCCATGAAAGATGAGATGGATTCCCTGCTAGGGAATCAGACATGGGAGTTAACAGAACTTCCATCAGGGAAAAAAGCATTACATAACAAGTGGGTGTACCGGGTGAAAACTGAGCATGATGGCAGTAAGAGGTACAAGGCTAAACTTGTTGTAAAAGGTTTTCAGCAGAAGCAGGGTATTGATTACTCTGAGATCTTTTCTCCTGTGGTGAAGATCACAATCATTAGGATGGTACTGTCTATAGTTGCTACCGAAGATTTATTTATTGAGTAGTTAGATGTGAAGACAGCCTTTTTTCATAGAGACCTTGAAGAAGACATCTACATGCACCAGCCTGAGGGGTTTGTAGTACAGAGAAATGAAGATTCAGTTTGCAGACTGAAGAAGAGCTTGTATGGCCTAAAGCAAGCTCCTAAACAGCGGTATAAGAAATTTGATAACTTCATGCACAGTGCAGGGTACATCAGATGTCAGGCAGATCACTATTGCTATGTCAGGCATTTTGACAACTCTTATATTATTCTACTGTTGTATGTGGATGACATGCTTATTGCAGGGGCTAGTATTGATGAGATCAATAATCTGAAGAAGCAGATGTCAGAGTACTTTGCAATGAAGAATTTGGGAGCTGCAAAGCAAATCCTTGTCATGAGAATTGTCAGAGATAGAGTCAGAGGTAAGTTGAGACTCACAGGCTGAGTATGTGAAAAAGGTACTCAGCTTTTCACATACTCAGCCGATTCAATATGGACAAGGCCAAACCAGTTGGCACACCTTTGGGCAATCACTTCAGACTCAGCAAGAATCAGTCTCCAGTGATGGTCAGAGCGCCATATTTCTTGCCAAGAATCCAACATTTCATTCCAGGATCAAGCACATTCAGATCAGGAATCACTTTCTACGATCATTGTTAGATGACGGACAATTATTACTTGAGAAAATTTGTGGAAGCAAGAACCTTGCTGATATGTTGACAAAGGGTGTTACACTTGAGAAATTGAAGCTGTGCGCAACTTCAGTTGGTCTTCTAACATGAAGACAGGGGCAATGAGTTGCAGAGGTGAAGGACATCACGTTTGAGGAAGAGAACGATGCAGCGAGTGTACCAGTCTCCAAGTGGGAGAATTGTTGAGTAATGTGGAGTCTGATCCACATCGCTCGAGCGAAGGCATTAGCCGCTTGAGCGAATTCAGGCAGAGTCGAACGCTCGAAGGCAGCTCGACAGTGAGCTCGAGTGGTTGCAAAAGGGAGTTCGTGTGATGCCCCCAAATTCCGCTTGGGATTGAACAGACATTTGAAGCGTCGAGACATGCAACACAAGGTTACCTACCCCCGTTCATGACATATAAGATGCAATGTTCCTAACATGCATCTAGCATTATGCAATATTCGCAGCGGATAATTTTTTTCTTTAGCAATACTATGCACCAAACTAAAAATATCCCAAATACTTGAAACATATTTCATACATAAAGGCATACTAAAAAGCCGTGATCACCACACTAGTCCAAAATGGTTGTGATCAAAAGAATACTTGAGATACAACTCCAAAAGTACAAGTAGTAACCTAAGTTAAATACTATGCCATCATCAACATCGCACCGTGGCCTAGTCGACCGTGTTCAGTTGGTCAGATTCCAATTCTTCTTCGGGTCCTGTAACAAGATCTACCATTCGGGGGGAATGGTAGTTGGGACTACCACAGTGAGATTTGATTACAAATCTCAGTAAGTTAACATAAAACTCACACACAGGTTAAAGATGCATGCATGCAGTAAAAGCATAAATGCATAAGTATAGTCGTACATAAGCATAGCATAACTTGACATATAGCATGACATAACCAGAACTTAAACGTGAACTGAACTTGACTTAACATGGCATGAACTTAAGCTTAAAACATAACATGAACAAACAACATAACATGAACGTGAAACATAACATGGACTTGAAATATAGCATGAACGTAAACATGCATAACATAAATAAGAACTTGAAAATAACATAAACTTGAACATAACATGACATAAACGTGAACTTGAGACATAATGTGAACGTGAACATAACATAATATGAACGTGAACTTGGAACATAAGATGAACATGAACATAACATGTATGTGAGCATAACATAACATGAACTTGATCTGCAACTTGACTTATCATGTATTTGATCTGAAACTAGACTTAACATAAACTTGGAATATTATTCAATTGTCTTGATTAATAACGTGCGTTAATACGTACTCCACAGTTGTTGTGGCCACACGTATTCTACGTGTCACAATTGCTGTGTCTCACGTAGTCTATGCTCCACAGTTGTTGTGGCCCCATGAATACACATAACATAAAATATAATACGTACTCCACAGTTGTTGTGGCCCCACGCATTATAAGTAACATAAAATATAATACGTACTCCACAGTTGTTGTGACCTCACGCATTATACATAACATAAAATATAATACGTACTCCACAGTTGTTGTGGCCCCACGCATTATAAGTAACATAAAATATAATACGTACTCCATAGTTGTTGTGGCCCCACGTATTATAAGTAATATAAAATATAATACGTACTCCACAGTTGTTGTGACCCCACGTATTATAAGTAACATAAAATATAATACGTACTCCACAGTTGTTGTGGCCCCACGTATTATATGTGTCACAAATTACTGTGTAACAGATAATTATTCATTAGAGATTAAACCATGCATAACAGATAAACATGTAATGACATTGCATGACATGGCATATATGATAACATACATACATAAATTGTAGTTCCCTTACCCATCACACATACACAGTAAACTGATAGTAAGTTAGAGGCTAACTTACCTCGATCGTCGCGTTCTATGAAAATAGAGCGCGAAACATGAGGAACTGCACAACAGCTGGAAGAGGAACACTCAAGTCCTTAAGATTTTCAATTCTGAATTTAATTACCATATTATGAGCACTTGCAATACCACGGGCAACTTCAGATTTCACTATACTCGGAAGAGATAATTTGACTTCAGAAAG